>QNUK01000163.1:1070000-1458514 GCA_013621035.1 Clarias magur
ACAACTCTGGAACCAAGCAAACAATGCCATCCGATGCTCCAACACTCCAACGATGCTCAACCTCCGGATTAACCCTGTCACCTACTGGCTCCAGCTGCCTGCGTCGCTCCGGATCCACCCGGTATTCCATATATCCCAACTCAAAGCCTTCACCACTTGCCCTATGGTTCCACCCACCCACCCCGCTCCCCCTCCCTGAATCATTGAGGGCGGTCCCGCTTATACCGCATGTTGGATCCTTGATCCACGGCCTCGGGGCAGAGGCGTGCAATACCTAGTTGATTGGGAAGGTTACGGCCCCGAGGAGCGGTCCTGGATTCCGGCACGGTTCATTCTCGACCCCGAGCTAATCCGGGACTACCGTCTTCGGGTATCCTCCACCCCACGATCGTCGGATGCCGGTCCTGGACAGGGGGGTACTGTCATGCGCACCCCTAACACGACCGGCACTAGGACCTGGAAGTAGTACGGTCGCTATTCAGGAAGCATAAAAGGAGACAAGATGGCTCCACACATTGCTCAGTCATTGAGTTTGCCCATGCTATCGCCGACGCTCTGTCCGTCTAATCGTGAGTACTCACTTTCTTGGGTTTCGCTTTCGATTGAGTGTGTGTTATTAGAACGCGTGTTTATTTGTGTAAACTCTTGCTCTCGCTCCGGGAGAGATCTAAAAATAAACAGTGTGGTTATCCTTCGTGTTCACTCATTTGTAGCTATTGTAACTCCTTTGGCAATATTTCTTGAATGGCTTGACTAACCACACTTCACTCCTTATGTTTTACTCAACAATGTTATAAAGTGAACCTGGGTGATAGACTGTAGAGTAAATTTCCTTCAGTGTAAAACAAATATGTTTATTCATCACATTTTTTATCTGTTAAAGAAGATAGAAATCTAAATGAAGAAATATATACAGTACATGTTTATGCATTTTTATATATTACTGTATGTACTGATTGAATGTGAAATTAACAAATGAAATGCAATATATTCACAATTCATGTGGTAAAACAACTCATAACTTATAACATATTACCACCACCTTTACATGCTTTACAGTTAGTAACGATACACGGTGACCAAGCAAATGAGACATACAAACAAAAAAGTACAGCAATGTGTTATTAAACAGTGTGCATTACTTTATCTGGTAATAACATATAGAAAATATCTAAACAACACTATGTACTATACCTACTGTTTTCTGAGCAGTGGTGGGCAAAGTACACAATTTTGAGTATTTCCCAGGTAAAAAGTACGAAAGTACTTACCTTTAAATTTACAGAAGTATCAAAAGTACTACAAATATATACATACACTGCCCGGCCAAAAACAAAAGTCACCACCTGGCTTTAACAAAGCGTATAGGTAAGAGCCGTACATTGAATATTTACTACAGTGATTAATTAGTTTCAGCTGGCAACAATTTATTTGACCCTAACTTATGCAGTGAGTAGTAGAAATCAAATAATAACAGTAAAACTTGATGTTTAATAGTGAACATACAGGTATTTTCACATACAGTCAACAGTGCATGCAGAATTCAAGGGATTGGGATTAAACAGCTTTGTAGCTTTAATAAATCAGTGAGGCTAATCAGAAAAAATGCTTTAATTTGATAGTCAGCATAAAGCTAGACTGTTGAGCATTGGAAAAGGGTCATGTGGTCTGAAGACTCCAGATTTACCCTGTTCAAGAGTGATGGACACCAGGGTTAGAATAGAGGTGAATGAAGAATAGAGGTGAATGAAGTGATGCACCCTTCATCCCTAGTGCATGAAGTAGGCACAAGCCTCTGGTTGGTCAGGAAGTGTTATGGTCTGGGGTTGCTTCTGTTGGTCAGGTCTTAATTCACCAAATTATTTGTCCAAAATATGAAGTCAGCTTACTACCTGAATGTACTGAATGACCAGTTTATTCCCCCGTCAATGGATTTTTTCTTTGGTGATGACATGGGCTTATTCCAAAATGACAATGCCAGAATTCATTGTGTTCAAATTCTGAAAGAGTGGTTCAGGGAGCCTGCGACATTTTCACACATGCATTGGCCACCACAGAGCCCAGATATTGAGAATCTTGGGATGTGCTGGAGAAGACTTTATTTAGTGGTCTGACTCTCCCGTCATCAGTACAAGATTTAGGGGTGAAATGAATGCAACTCCGGATGGAAATAAATGTTGTGACATGGCATAAGCTTATCAAAATGATGCCATAATCAAAGCAAAAGGTGGTTCAACAAAATATTATAGTATGTGACTTTTTTTGGTTATAGGTACATGTACATACAAACAAACAAGTAAAGAAAGAAAGAAAGAAAGAAAGAAAGAAAAAGTTAGTTAAGTACAAATGTTTTTGAGAATATGCTCTGCAAATATTGAACAACATCCAAATATACATATAGTGCCTTATGCTGTACACATTTGCTGTACATAAAATTGGTTCTCATTACTTTGCTGACTATGGGCCTGTATGGACAGCCTGAAGATACATTACTGTAGATCCCATGAAGATGGCTTTGATGTGCAACTGACATGACCGCAAGCAGCTTTGCTACTATGGCTTATGGCTTGTTTTTTTGCACGTCTCCTCCATCAGTTGCAGTTGTTTGAACTGTGCACAACTTCAACAAAATTTTAAGGTTAATACTTTAATCAATTTCCTGGTTACAGAATTGTACCTTTTGACTCTATAGCACACAGTTATATATGTATATACATACACACACACACACACACACACACACACACATATATATATATATATATATATATATACCTCTGCCACTATATATATATATATATATATGATATGTATGTGTGTGTGTGTGTGTGTGTATGTAATGTCCATTGATAGAATGGTTGTGCAAATAAAACTGAATTGAATAAACAAGACTTGTTCTAAAACTGCATAATGCTGATGGCTGAAGTGATTGAAGCCATGGATTAAATTCCATCTTGTAGTGTCTTGCTTACAGCCATGGGAATACTAGCCAGGGTGGAGCTGGTGTGGTGTTGGGGTAGGCGGCTGGAGGTGGAGCTGTTTTGAGCCTGAGATTGTCTACGCCTCTGAAACATGTGGTGGCACAAATAGGACAGAAACTTGTCATGCAGAGAAGCATAGATAAAAGGGTTAAAGCATGCAGAGCTCATGGCTAACAAATGGCATGAGACCTGAATCACATTGATATGGCTCTTGCTCAGAATAACAAAGTCGGTGTCCAGGTCACGTATGAGATTGACCACCTGCAAGGGGAGCCAGGAGAATGCAAAACACAACACTGATATCAGCAGAAGACGGAAGGTCTTGCGCCTCTTGCGGCCCCATTTCTCCTGATTGGAGGGAATGGCAGCTATAAGTCCCTGTGTGGCCCTGTGCTGAAGGTGGCATGAAATGGCACAGTAGGATATAGACACAGCTGCAAGAGGGACGAAATAGGAGAGGAGCAGGAAGAAGCACGAGTAGATAAGTCGACCAAGCTCCTGGTCTTGCCAGAACTCCTCGCACACGGCCATGTGATGACCGGCAGCTCTCAGATCCAAATACACAGTGTGTAAAGTGGCAGGGATGGACATTACCAGTGCACAGATCCAAATGCTTAGCACCAGGGCAACACAAAAATGGCGCCCTATGCGTCGCCGAATGGGATATGCGACCACGATGTAGCGGTCCACTGCTATGGCTGTCAGGGACAGGACTGCTGCAAAGACAGTTGCTGTCTGCATAAGAGAGACAAAACGGCACATGAAGTGCCCAAAAACCCAGCCACGTTCATCGAAGGCATAAAAGACAGTGAGGGGCACACAGAAAAGACACATCACCAAGTCAGCCAGGGCCAAGTTTCCAATCAGAAAGTTGGTTGTGCTGTGAAGCTTCTTGTTGAATCCAATGAGGAAGAGGAGGAAGAGGTTTCCAAAGCAGGCAACTAGAACTAGCATAGCATAGAGAGGCACAAAGAGCATTTTTAGTTCCATCAGGAGGTTCAGTCCATTGAAAGATGAGAGAGATGTAGGAGATGCATTGAAGGTTGTGTTCTGCCAGGTTCCGTTCTCGAGGGCGTCCATGTTCACCACAGCTTTCACCTGTACAAGCATTATAGAACGCACAGACAAGTTACACATCCTGTGCAGTATATCATTGGAGTAATTGTGAAATGAACAGAACAATTGCTATATGTGTGGTTTGACGAGCATGTTTCTGTTACTTGTTAACTTCTTTACGTTTAGAAATGGATGAGCTGGCATTTGTGTGTTTAAGCTCTGAGGGTTTTATTCACAAGAATAAAACCTGCCTCTGCCAGACTTTTTTTAAGTTTAATTGAATATAGCCAAATAAGGAAGATTATGGTGCTATGCTGAAACCCAAAACACCAAAAGAACTCAATTACAGACATGCTGATCTATTTTCTGAAATTGTAGGCTTCTTCTTTAAAAAACAAAAAAACAAAATCAATTGTTGCCTAAATTAAAGACGCTGAACGTTTTAGAATAATGAACCCACTGAGAACACTTTGTCCGACAAAAACGGCTGAAATGCTTCAAAACTTTGATTCGAGGCAATTCCGCATTTCTTTGTTCACATAATAGCTGTACATTTAGGGAACTCAATCCTGTTCTTAGGTGAGTCAGAGCTAAGGACATGAGAAATGCTCGAGTGAGCTGTGCTAGCTGTGTTCTTTTGTGCAAATTCTCATAAATAATTATAAAATCAATTATCACCTCATGCAGCATTAAAGCATTCAACAACTTAAATCAATGAGAGCTCAGAATCACTATTTTTAGTTTTTTTTTTTTTTTAACACTCCCAAGTCTTTTTTAAAAAGGATTTTGTGGAAGGTGTGGTTAATGTTTAATAATCAGGGGTGTTCTAGCCCAAGAGACACGAGCCCTGTTCTCAGCAAGGAGACATTTGAAACAGAAATCTGTTTACAGCTGGCATTTCATGTGTATTGAACATGTCTCTATTGACCACTTGTAATTGGGTTGCGTGACAAAGCAGTCGTTTGTTGTTGGAGGATTTTTTTTTTAAACCAGGTTTAAGATCTTGCTTAAATGTACTTAATCAACATTTAAATACGCTGTCAGTATATGAATGTACATTTCAATTCATTCAATTCACATAAATATCTCCTGAGATGACTACTGAACTGTTTGCCAGGGAGTTTTCCCTTGCCCTGGGCTTGCTCATCAGGTACAATCCGTTAATTATGATTCATACATATTTGCTCCATTTTTCATCAACTCATTTGTTTAATATACAGCATAATTATTAATATCAGAATCAGTTAAGATTATATAGCATATATTAATATCTCATATAGAAGAAAAAAACAAACTACACTCAGGCATTGCATCCATTAAGATTTGATAACTCATAATAAATCTCATCTTTAATACATTAATAATAGTTCTGGTCCACAGTTTAATCTTGAACTGTTGTTTTTGCATGTTTTCCTGTGTTCAAATTAGTTTCCTCTCACCTCCCAAAGACATGCTGCTAGATGAATTGGCTAATGCACCTAACTGTGATGAATTTGTGACTGTGTGCGCATGGCGCCTTGTGATGGACCGATGTCTCATCGATAACATATTCCTGCCTCAAGCCCTGTATTCCATAACCGGATAGAGTCACACCGGACGAGAAATTAAATGAGAACCCTTCTCTCTAAGACAATTATTTAGGAAATAACCTTAAATGACTAGTTTAAGTGTGCGCTATATCTGTTCCATTAACGAGGACTGAAAGTGGACAAGTATTTGCTATGTTTGTCTACATGAATATGATGTGTGGATCATATTCATTATTTCTGTAATTCACTGATATGAACAAGTATTGGCAGTTTTCCCAGCCTGCAATTACCTTCATATGAGCACAGTGATATCCATCTCTTCTGTCATGTCTAATAAAACATGCTGTAGACGATGGGAAAATATAAAATCTAAAGGTTTCTATTGTTACCATGTTTATTTCAAACGTAATATATAAACATATAAAAATATGATATTTGTTTATAATAATATTTAAACTAGATTAAATGGCGTGTTAATGATTGGTTCTTTCATTTGTGAATAAGAGCTTGTAGCAAGGTCAATGATCTTACTTTACCTTAGTAGACGTTACTTTAATAGGTAATAGTTTGTGGCTTCAGGGTTGTTTGATTGTTTGTTTGTTTTTTTCATCAAGTTCTTTTGTCATAATGTCATGATCACCCTATATCATATATAGAGATCATATATCGCCTAGCGCAACATGATGTCATCAGCATATAAATTAATTGGTTCTCAACTCCTCAACTGGTTCTCACATTTTAGTGTTTTCCTTGCTCTATTACACACAGTTCCATTCAGAAAATTTGCTAATTAGCTGATTTGGTAAACCACTGAGAAAAACGCTAAAATGTGCAGGGCAGGTGGTCCTCCAAGACCAGGGTTGAGAACCACTTCAGTAAATTATATGGCAAGCTGTGAAGATACAGTTTATGTAAATTTAGACTCAGTACTGACCCTGGTGGGACACCACTAGTAAACTTTTTGAATCTTAGTTTTTTTCCCTTGATTCACAGTTTCAGACAGAGTCTGTGCTGTGAAGTAAATATAGAACCTATTATAAGCTCATTGATTGAAGCCCTGAGAAGAAACAAAAGGGAACACATAATATCATTAACCAATTAAGTTGCTGCTGTGATTGTGCTAAGGCCAGATTAGAACCCTGCCTGTATTGAAAATATTGTAATTGGACAAAAAAGTACAAAGATGGATAAATAATAATGTCTCAAATTACTTGTCTGTTATTCCGGAAAGATAGAATAAGATTTAAATTAAAATAGATAGATTGTCAAATATTACGGTGTATATTTGCCTCTTATATACCAGTAAGATGGGTTTGACATATAGCAATCAATCTGCAATTTAAGTGGACACTTTTAACTTTTCATTCAAGGGGTTCAGCATAAATATTTTACAGCCCTTTTGTTACATGGCGGTTTCATTTTTACAAGCTCAAAATTATTTTGACAGATTAAAATAGTCTATAATAGAAATATTAACACTGATTTCAACACCTGGATGCAAATCTTTTGCACTCAATGATTTGGAACCCAATGACATCACCAAATGCTGAGTTTCCCCGTTCAGTTACTTTTACCAGGCCTTTACTGCTTCAGTTGCTGCTTGTTTGTGGGTCATTCTGCTTTCAATGTAGTCTCCAGTCGGCAAACAGCATGCTCAATTGGGGTGAGGTCAAGTGAACACCTCCGCCCTTTATAAAACTTTAATTTATTTGCCTTAAGAAGCTGTTGGTTACTTTCACTGTATGTTTTGGTCTGTACTTTGAAGGACCATCGTTTCAGTTTCGCAGCATTTGACTGAGTCAGAGTAGAAAGTATAGTTCTATACACCTCAGAATCCATCCTGATACTTCAGTCAGCAATCAAAACATTTAAAAAGACCAGTGACCTAGTTCCACTGGCAGCCGTACACACTCGCGCCATCATGTTTGACAGATTGAGTTGTAAGCTTTGAATCATGAGCACTTTCTTTCTCTCTCCTTTCTCTTCCCATTGTACTAGTAGTACTTCATATTAGTTTAATCTGTCCAAAGAATCTTGTTCTAGAACTGTTCAGGCGTTTTATGTTTCCTAGCAAATTATGATTTAGTAAATAATAAATCCACTGTCTTGGTGTACAAATGACACTAATGCAAAAAATTCTGCCTCAATTTTTTAATCAGTCATAACTTCAAAAACTGTGAAAGCCACAAGCATAAACCTTATTCTTTAGGATATAAATAGACTTTACTATCATGGTAATACTCCCTCTGGCATGGCCACAATGACAATTTGAATTAACCATACTCCACAAAAATGTTGGGCGGTGTTGATACTGAGGCTGAAAGACATGTTTCACCCATAATCAGATAGAGACACCAAACAGGAAATCAAATGAGAATGATTCATAGCAATTTTCAGTGGTTGGCTATTTTTTTTTTCATGCTCCCCAGACATCATCATCATCATCATCATCATCATCATCTCTCTCTTTCTCTCTCATCTACAAATACTTTCTTTTGAGGAAAAAAAATACATTTTATTTGCATTTATTTAATATAAAAAAAAAAAACTTTGCTTGAACATAATTTTGAAGAAATTTTCTTACTGGCAGAAATCAATTGTTCAAGACTTCCTGGGAAAACTCACAGAAACAGCATGCTGTGAGCTTCATCTTGACTATCCAAGAACAGCAAAAAACATAGAAAACATTCTGTTACTGATTCTGAGCCAAAAAGAGTAATCACAGAACAAACAAAAGTGTGTGAGAAAAGCCTGAATGACCTAAAATGGAAGGACTTTAGGCCGGTTTCAGTCTACATGCTCATGTTGATGGTAAAGAATGGTGGACAAAACATGTGGTGGTTATGTAGCGACGAAGCTGTGTAATCTGGTTCTCTTAAGACTTTCACAGTGGAGACCCCAAGGAGCACCCAGAATGATTCGGTTCACACTAGGGTGGGGAAAAAGTAGAACATCGAGCCAGCTTGACTTCTGTATGATAGGAAGCACTTTTCACCACAGGTCACAGTTTCAATTGCCACATCTTTGTCAGGAAAAATATCAGGTATCTTAATTTCTTATGTGTTTTAAAATCAGTGCCAAGAGATACTGAGGTGACGTTTTATCTCCCATGGTGGCTAAAATCAAGGAGTCCAATATCTGTCTTCCAGCACCATGGAGCTGCCACTGTCCTGCCTTCACTTCATTGAGCCTGAGAATTGACCACCAAGCAACCCAGAACTGAAACCAGTTGATTACTTTATTGATCTGCTTCTGTACAGAAATGCCAGCCATGAAAAAAAAAGAAAAAGAAAGAAAATCATGGTGTTATCGAATAAAATTTGATATATATGCTGTGCTTTAAGTGCCGCAGCATCACCTGTGATTGATTCAAATGGTCATAGTGGTCATGCCATGGAGAGTATTACCATTCCCATGCAGGTTGTTTTGGTATATTTCTTGCCCTTAAAATTAATGTGAAATTAATTTCCAATGAACATTAAAAAAAAAACTCCTGGGTGTGGTGGCGCTCATTGTACTCCGACACCCTTACATGGTTGGAGAACCTCGAATGACCGCCAGTGTTTTGAACCCTGAACCCAACATTACACCCTTGTATTCATTATATAGTGTGTGTGCTTTAAGTGGTCATACTTCTTGACCTTTTTCATCACAATAATCCATGTATCCATGTTTTTCAAGGGGAAGCAGATTTATTTATTTGATAACCAACATAAACAGACTCCAAATATTGCAAATATTTCTCAGTGAAGATGGTGGGTTGTCAAATATTACTTTTACCTCTGGCCAATGTAATCCCTTTATATTTCTGCTCTTGGTGAACTTGTTATTTTGATGATAACATTTACTCAAGTATTTTTTGAAGTAGCAATATTTTAGAAAGGTTTTTACCTCCTCTACCCTTCAAAGTAAAATCCCCAGTGTTGATTTAACACTTTCATAGTTCATATGAGTCGAGTCCAACTGGACCTATATAAACACTAATTCAACATTCTGGGTGATATTTCAACTTTGGGAAATTTTCTGTGTTGTTGTTAGAGACGGATCAGGACACAATAGCACACACTACAAATATTACATGGTCACCTCTGAAAGTGGATTAAGTAGATCAGATCACAATGTGGCCCCAAGACACAATTGACCCCAAAAGCACCTGAATAGGACAGGCTGTACTTAGCACTGACTAATTATGATGCTTCACTAAAGATGTGTGTTAATACCAATTGCATACTGGGGCATAAGGTAAGACTTAAGGCTGTAGTTTTGATGTAGATGTGCGTTCTATATTTGTACAAAGTCTGAATTAAGTAAGTTAAGTACAATTCATGTATTCATCAGTAATTTTGTGTTTAAGACCTGGGCATAAGCATGGATATTCTTACAAAAATCCAACTAAATCTAAATCTAACTAACGAATATGAATAAATAAATAAATAAACAAACAAACACTTGCATAAATTGCTCATCATATTTGAAAACAACTAGAGGTTTAATGAAAACAAATGATGTACCCTGGCTTTGGAAAACATCTTAATAAAAAAGGAGGTACTTGACATTCATGAAATTGGGTTGATGCATAATCAAGAGTTTTTCAAAGCATGAAATTGGTGAATATGCTTCATTTGTTACAGTCTAACAGACATACACTGTGTAGAATTGTATGCATGAAGACTGAATATTTATCCACAGCTGCAGGAATGAAAACACACCCACATTGTCATAGAGCAGGGGCTCTCAGAGGTTTGAAATCAGAGACCTATGTGTACATTAATAAGTTGGCTTTAATAAGGGTCATAGTCCTTAAGATTCCATTAAGAGAAAACATAGGTCTAAACTGCACCTGATTTTCAGTTATTGAGGATTGGGTTAATATTTGGGCTTTGGGTGAGTGGGTTTGGATTAAATCCTTTCAATTATTGAAATAACCACTATAAATTATAGAAGAACTAAACACGAATTCAGTCCTACATATAATAATCTTGATAACGGTGAGCTGTGATGTTCACTGCTGTAACGTTAAAATAAATAAACGAATAAATAAATAAATAAATAAATAAATAAATCACAGACCCTTGGCAATGCTTCAGGGACTCCAGTTTGGGAATCACGGTCATAAATAATAATATGATGCATTAATAAGGATTAATATTTTTAGGACTATAACTAAACATGAACATACTATACATGAGCATACTATGTTTTTTTTATTCCATACTATGTTTTTTTTTTTTTTTTTTTTTAAGCTGTGGATCGATATTCAAATAATCAAATGTAATGTCCATGTTAAACTGCAGATGTGATTGCATTTAGAGATAAGGCAGTATTGACAAAAAAAATTATATGGCATTTTAGAATAATATTTTTTTTATTTAAATACATTTAATTACATGTAACAACCATGTGCTACCATACATTAAAAGACCTGGGATGTCAGATCAAAAGCATCACCTGTAACATTGTTTTACTTTAAGTATTGCAATTTACATTAATAGGTAATTAGGGAACACAATAGTTACCTTCCTTTATCGAGTTGATCACATCTCCAGCAGACAGTGGATGATCCACAATAAAATTAAATTAAATTATGCAAAATAAGTTAACTATAAAACAAGACTTAGTTTAGTTTTTATATTTCAGTAAATAAAAAAAAAAGAAGAAGAAGAAGAAACGGCCAAAGCTCTACAAGAGAATATTGGTTGTTTTTTTGTCAGTGGAGATTCACTCAGCTGTCGTTCACCTTGCTCTCGCCTTCCCGTCGCTCCACAGCAGACTGGAGGATGGCCAGAGCGCGCGCACACGCGCCAGCACACACGCGCACACACGCGCGCGCGCACACACCATCTCTATTCTCCACGTCACTGCGCTGGATGTGAGAGAGGACCAGCCTTCAGCATCGCCACCGTATTTATAGCTATTATTCACTAATTATACGTATTAGAGGTGTCGTAAAAAAAAAAAAAAAAACATCTTAGCGACGCATATACACAGGCCTACATACATAGAAAGACAAATAGATTATAATATAATATACATATGCAGCATATATTCCTCAGTATATCAGTGAAATGTCATTTGAAAGAATAGTACTATTTCTTTAGCGCATCGAAATTGAGATTTTCTTTCATCAAACTGTCAGACAGTTTCTAGTCTTGAACAGCAACAGAGCTTTTACAGTAGTCTTTCCAGTATAGATGGTACATGGAGTCCATTCATCATCCATCTAGGAACTAACTAGGGACCTTGGTGACCACTGGTGACTATTGTATTTGTATTTATTCCCATTTTTATGACTATTAAGTCCTCTGGTCAACATTCACACATTAATTCCAACACTATGGCAGTTTTCTGGGAACTCAAATTGGCATATCTTTGGACTGTGGGAGGAAAGTGCAGTACCCGAAGGAAACCCACCAAGCACTGGGGAACTCCATAAACACAGACCCCCGAGGCAGGAATCAAACCCAGAGCCTGTAGGTGCATGGCGATGGTACGAACCACTGAGTCACGGATAATAAGAAATGAATAAGAAATAAGTGTGGGTGTAAACGTTTCCGGTGTCTTAAGCTAAAGGTGAGCTAAAATGACCTAGAACATGATGATTATCGTAAAACCACAAATACTATGTTCACACATTGTTTTCTACCTTACCTGGTTTTGTGCACTGACTTAAGTTCACAGAATTTCCACTTCACCTTGAAATGTATCCATTTGCATGAAACTAAGTATTTTATAAACAGTTCGACGCAGTGGCATGGAGTTTGCATGTAACCCCCCCCCCCTTTATTCGCAGGTTTCCTCCCACGGTCCAAAAACATGCAGATTAGGCTGACTCAATTTTCATTTTTATTTGTATAGCATTGTCTATTTGTACAAAATTGTCATTTGTCGAAAAGCAGCTTTACACAGTCAAAAGAAAATTATGGAAGTTTGTATGGAATGTGAACGTGTATGAATCAAAATGATTACATTGTCCCTGATGAGCAAGCCGAGGACGACGGTGGCAAAAAACTCCCTGAGATGGTGATAGGAAGAAACCTGTAGAGGAACTCATCCTCATTTGGGGGATAACGGATAGCAGGGATTGATCTGCAGACATACTGTGTGTCAGGCAGCTGGAAGTTCAATATAACAGTTGATGTCTTTAAGTTAATATGAATTCCAGTTCGTTTTTGGAGACTCAGGGAGACTGTAGGCAATTCCTGTCCTGAACTATTGAGCGACTGCTGTCACAAGTCCTCAGAGAACAGCTGTCAGCCGAGGCCAGGACCGTCTTCATGGGAGCTGTCTTTTCCAAATTGCTTGTGTGTGATTGAGCATGCTACGGGCAATCTACAATATACAATATATGCATGTGTGTATGCCCTACAGTGAATTGGCACCGAGTCCAGGGTGTACTTGCCTCATGCCCTAAGTCTCCTGGGATGGGCTCTCCGCAACCCTGTACACAGGATAAAGTGGTATAGACGATAAGTGAGTGAGTGTTGTAATGTGCATTTCCCTATATAATTGAGATGGTTATTAAATAAACTTATTTAAAATAAGCATTCAATTCAAGTACAGACATTATGTGGAGTAAATAAGAAGAAAGTGTGGGTGTAGGTTTTGGCTGTTGTAAGCTAAAGATGAGCTATAATGACTGAGGACATGGTGGTTACCATAAAATATACGAATATACATTCATTTCATGCACTTTTTTTCTACCGTAACTGGCTTTGTACGCTAAAATTTCCACTTTACCATGAAACATTTCCATTTGTATGAAAATTTTATATACACAACAGTTCCAAAAGTGCAGCTATTTAGTATCTATCATTACTTGGATGCATAATTGTATGTATCACTTCATTACATGTTCATTTCTAGCCATAGTTTGTTACATTAAAACTGATGCTACACTTTTCTTCACTGTCATTCAGTCTGTAAGTTGGCATGGCAACACTCAACACTATCCAGCTGAAGCATGTATCTGAAGTATTTGGGGGCAGAAATAAATAAAATATTTGGCTGTACTGTGTCTGAACTGTACTTAAAATATTTTTTTTTTTTTACAGAACTTATGTAAAAGCAATATTATCCTGGCAGTAGTGGGAATGGCATTTCAGTTAAGCAATACCGCATGAGCCAAAGCAAATACAGAGGGCCCCACAAAATATATACACACTTCAACAGTTGTTATCTATGCCCTTTTTTAAAACTCAAATTGAATTATGTTCAGTATTATGTTTCCTCTAAAGATGTCAGCAGACGCACCATCCTTGATGCTATCATGTGACTGGGATGATTTGTGCATATATTTTTTATGTTGAAGTTTGAAGTCTGTATTTGACTGAATACATGCCCATCCATTTACAGTACATTCATACTGTATAGGCGTGTCTTAAATTCAAAGCATTTAGAGTTATGCTTCCACAGAGTTTGAGGATTTTTTTTTGTTTATACTGCTCAAACACAAAAGAAAAATTGCAAAAACATGTAGCTCTTTTAAGCCAAGCTTATTTTTAAGCTGTGAACATGGCTTATGTTTGCACCACTACAAATGTCAGGAAGGAAAAGCATCAGAGAAATCCAGGAAGAACTCACAACAACCTACTGACATCTACTGGCCATTATTTTACAGGATACAGGCATGCAACGTTTACGTGAAATGATATCTGAAAAACACAGTGTGTCTTCAGGCTTTCAGGGTAATTAAAGAAAAGCATGTTATCTGTATAATTAGGGCCGAACATGTAATCTTCAGTTTCGTTCAAGATTTGTTATGTACTGTAATTCTTAATTACCTTTCTAAAATTTGTTTCATCAACATGTTGATCTACATGTTGATCTCCATCTCAAAATGAGTATACCCCTCACATTTCAGCAACCACTTTATTATGTGTTCTCAAGGGACAATACCTGAAAATTGGATATACAGTACTTTAAAGTAGACAATGTGCGGCTTGTATAGCAGATGTCCTCTAACAATAACTCAACATGCAGACATTATTGTCTAATGAGTACACCCTAAGTGAAAATGCCAAGACTGCGTCCAAAGTGTCAATATTTTGTGTGAGCACCATTGTTCTCTAGCACGGCCTTAATCCTCCTGGGCATGGACTTCACCAGCGCTGCACATGTTGTTGCTGGGATCCTCTTCCACTCCTACATAATGATATCACGGAGCAGCTGAAGGCGCTTCGCCACGTTCCGCTTGAGGACGCCCCACAGGTGCTCAATGGGGTTCAGGTCTGGAGACATACTTGGCCACTGACAAACACATGAACATGACGAAAAGGACATGTGATTCTGCATGGTTAAAGATGTACAGCTGTTATCACTTTCATTGTCAGATATTTTGGCAATAATGGCCGTTCCATCCAGTCCGCACATACAAGCCTGGCACAGGTTTTACACCAGATGCCCTTCCTGATGCAACCCTCCCATTTTATCCAGGCTTGGGACTGGAACTGCATGCAGTGGCTGGGGTTTGCGCATTGGCTGGGAATTGAACCTGGGCCTCACCTACCAGTGCCCATTTAACAATAATGGCTGTATGTTGAGTTATTTTCAGAGGACAGTAAATCTATACCGTTATACAAGCTGCACATTGACTACTCCTAAAATATTTCCAAGTTTCATTTCTATACTATTGTGGTATTGTCCTTTGAGAAGATACAAAAATGTTTCCTGAAATTTGAGGGGTGTACTCACTTTTGTGAGTGGGTTTACATTGCCTGGCCACCCAAAAAAAAAAAGTAAAAATAAGATTAAATAAAGTCACAAGAACCACTCTTTTATAGTTTAAGTTATATATAGTTGAGTAGTATACATATTGTGTTATTAGTAAAGTAAAAATGCATGGATATATTAATATTCTGGTCATTCAGCACATTCAGGTAGTCAACTGACTTCATTTTATTGCCACATAACCTTAATAAACCTATCCCTGACCAAGTGAAGCAAGCCCAGAACATACTGTAACACTGCCTCTAGAGGTTTGTACAATGGCCATGATGCATCACTTCATTTATGCAATCTTTTTTTCTGATTAGTCCCACTAAGTATGTTTAGTTCTGATACTGTGTTCTTGTTGTAGCGTGCATGTGGAAATGCTCTGAATTTAAATATTAAGCATAGCTTGCAATTCTGCTGTCAATTCTCTTGTTGATTACAGTGAAACTTTTGATTCATGTATGATTCTGATCACATTTCTTTTATGGAGTTGATGGTTCAGCACTATCCTTTCAGGTTTTAATAATGTGTTGGAAGGTTCATACCCCAATTCTAGAAAATTTAAAGCTTCTTAGTTGTTTTCTTGGCTTGATGCAGGCCAATAATTTGAGCATTTTTTGGGGGCCAGGTTTTTTTTTATTTTTTTTTAACAGGTTTCCTATATTACACACACACACACACACACACACACACACACAACTCCTCAGCTCTCATGCTACATTCCATACTAATGCCACATTTTTTGTCATATTGTACTACTTATCACAATGATGGCTAACTAGAAAATAGCTGGAGCTTCAGATAGGTACTATACCATACTATAATTAACAATGTAATAAGAGATGAAAGGAACAGTGAAGAAAGTGCTGTTTTGCTCTCCTTATTGGATTTACTTCTCATCTCCACAATGTGGCATCAATAATTAGGACATCTTACCATTGGATGTCTTATTTATTGGGCGGTGAAACACCAGGTACCCAAGCACTTCAAACATTTTAGCATAAGAACATTTAATGTGCTCTTGAGTGTAGAGTTCTCCTTTAATGAAAATGAAATGACAATTTGAACTAATGAAATTAAACTGGTGGAATTGTTTTTTCAGCGCTAGTTGTTGATGGAGGTGAAACATGATTTCAGTTAATGTTGTTTTCAAAAGCCTGTGCATACATGGTGACATAAGTGTAAAAAAAATCCTTACAGAAGATGAAAGATCACAGAAAAAAAGGGATTTACATTTATGCAGCTGAACACACATGTATTTTAATACTGTTCAATTTCTTAAACGGTAATTCATGCTGCACAGCCAAGAGAGACAAAGAGTAATCTATGTTGGCAGATCACATAGGACTTATTAACATATTCATTTTTTTCAGAATAAGGTTTAAAATCTCAAAGTCCACAACATTTATTTCCTGTAAAGATGGTCACTATCAGATACTGTACAATGAGTCTTAAAGACATGCTCATCTGCTGGTCATGTGACCACAGTCCCATGGGGAATGAGGTGACTTATTTCTCAGGGCTTGAGCATTCTTCCTCGTCTAGCTCTTCTGTCGAATAACCTGTGCTGGATGGGTCGTGCAAGGCTCCCTCTCTGCTCTTAGACGGCAAGAGGAGGTACTCCAGCTCTTCTGCATTGATTGCTACACGCTCTGGAGACAACCAGCGTTTCAGATGTTCCAAAGCACTGCCAAGGCATAAAGGACAACACATTATAGTGTACTTCAGTTCTAAATGTCATGGTTAAATATACAGTAATGTATATATGACTCAATAAGCAAATATATATAAAATCAGTTCATATAAACATCTTGCTAAGTATCATTGCATACTGTAAATAAACTGCCCGGTCAAAAAAAGCCGTTTAAATGTTTAAATAATTTATTGATTTATTGAATAATTAATTTATTTAAATAACCAAATACTTAAGGGGCTTTAATCATATACTTACTGCAGTGATAATAAGTTTCTGCTAGCAACAATTCTTTTAACACTGATGCAGTTAGTAGCGTCTCATTTCTTAAACAGGCATGTCGGAACCTATCCCGTGGTCTTGGAAAAGATGTTACTGTGTTTCAGAAGGTTCAAATGATTGGTGTGCATCAAGCCAAAGAAAATAACCAAAGAGATTACTGAAATGACTGGAATTGGATTAAGAATGTCGAATGTATTATTAAAACTGGAAGGATAGCGCTGAAGCTTTAACTTCATAGAAGAAACCATGAATTGCCACTGAAAAGTCCTGACCCTAACCCCATTAAATGTCTTTGGGATGTGTTGGAGAACATTGGAGAACATTGAGTGTTTCCACTCTTCAAAGTGTGATGATCTCAAAAATGAATGCAGCTCTGGACAGAACTAAATGGTATGATGGTGCACAAGTTAAAGCAGTAAGTAAAGCTAAAGGCAATTCAGTGACAAATTTTTTTTTGGCCAGGCAGTGTGCAAAATATTAAAGTAGTGCCCAAAGGAAACACCACACAAGACTCAAGAGATTTATTCCTCACTTACCTCTGATCAAGATCACCTTCCTGGAACAACTCTGAAGTCTGGGCATCATGGAGTAACCTATCCCAGCACTCCTTTTTGGCCTGGGACAAGGAGCGTAGCATGTCCCTTGAGGTGACCTCATTTGACTGACCTTTAATCCTCTTTAAACGGTTCTCTGCAATACAAAGCACGTTCCTTCCAAGGTCATTTTTAAATAAAGTCTATTAGAATGAAATTAAGTCAACAGACATGTTATTATACCTAAACTGGCTATGTAGACTGCAGAGTCTGCCATTGGTTCCCAATGACTGGAAGAATTGAGGTTACTAGGAGAGGTTATGTTGTTCTGGTTGCACGGAGGCTGGAATGAATCTGTGAAGTGTTCTTCAGTAACCCCTTGGTCCGGTGGCGCCGGGAGATCCGAGAAGATCTCTGACCACAAATCACAGCTGGACCGGGTCTCAAGACTTTCGGAATCACCACTCATGTCTCTGCTAGACTGAACCTAGTAGTAAAAATATTTTCCAAATTAGAAATGTGATATTCACATTTAGAAATGTGAGGTGTTGTCAAGCCTGCTTCATTTTAAGTTTGGCTTAAATCAATCATTTAAGCTGTAAGACTGGTGAAGATGGAGATCGTGGTACCAAACAGATAAGAAACCAGGTTGCATAGAAAAACAACATGAACTAACAAACTGCACTTTGCAGTAGCATTTACTACAGTTTACTTTTGTGTTGAAATCAAAGTACTCAGCAAGAAATTTAACAACATTACAAATAAGATTTCATTCAGATCAAAGGTGTAGGAGTAACTTGGCAAAACGGTGGTAGTTGGGTTGGCGTGTGGTTTAAATGTGTATTTCTGTTAACTTCTCACAATCATCCTTTATTTTGTTTCTCTCCAGGGAGCAATAGGACTGGAAAATTTAGCCCAAATGTTTGCTCCTGGTCATCGAAGAAGTCTCAAAACATTTAAAAAATGACGTCGGTCAAGGAATGCAACACATCCATGTGAGTGTATGTGAACACGGCATCACTTCATATGGCATGAGGCAGAATATCACGAATATTGTGAAATTAAATAGTGAAAAGCCAAAAGTTACTATAGTTGGGCTATATTGTGATATTTCTGTGTAATATTCATAATAATCTCTACCTCTTTCTATATATCAGGCAAATGTTCCAGAGGAAGAAGTATACAGAACATACAGTTTGCCAATACAACTGACTTACAGTTCCAAGCCTTTGTGTTAAGTTTGTTGATTTTTCAGTACGAATATTTGTGTATTAAACTTTAAATTGTATCCATTATAAAAAAAATAATAATTCAAAATCACTTTTGATAAATTTCAGGCAATCTCAATACTATATCTGTGTACTCAAAAAAAAAAAAAACATGAGGAAAAACACATCCCCTTTCCTTTTTCAAAATTGTATACATTATTTCATCTTTATAATCCAACACTTGAGATTTACCAGTTATCTGTGATATTTACAATAAAATGAGAGTAAAAAGCACAAAAGAGAAAGCACAGATTAAGATTCGATTATTTGTCACATGTACCTTACAGCACAGTGAAATTATTTAGGGAAGATGGGGTCAAAGCCAGAGGTCAGCCAGGATATAGTGCGCCTGAAGCAGATAGGGTTAAGGACCTTTCTCAGGGGCTCAACAAGGCTCAAACCCCTGACCTTCTGATCAGAAACCCAGTAATCTATAGCCTTATCCATTTGAGCCACCACTGCCCTGCACAGATATGTTTTTTTAATCAATCAGACTGTTAAAAGTTACATCAACGTGTACATATACAGTTCTTTTTTTTCCCTTCACTCATTTTGTTTCTCAGACAGTTGCGTTGGAAAACCTGCAAAACAGGTGGGAAATGTCTCAAAACTGAGTGGGTTAAAAAAACTTGTTTTTTTTCCCAGCTACTTCTGGTCTCAGCTTTCTAATTGGTTAGGAAAATGCATGTCCACAAAGGGGCATTTGGGGTGGTCAGACAATGAAAAGACATGTATGGAAAATGTGTGAAAGAAGAAAATTCTAGCATATCAGAATGTATGATCTGAAAAAGTGGAAAAATTATCAAAGTAAAATTAAAAAGGTAGTATAATATGTAAGCTATAAAATGTAATGTTTTGTGTCATCATCATCCCCAGCAGGCTCTTCGCAGCTGGTGGCTCATGCGTAATAGTAACCAGAAGATTTCTGGGAACCTTATAATGTTGGCATTAAAATGGTAAAATGTTTGGCAAAGGTTTTCTGAGAAACTTTCCTCCTGTAACTAGCACATCTGTGTTTTGTTAGTAAGAGTCAGCATATTTGTAATTTTTTAATTCCACTTGCCCTTGAGGCAAACTGTAATTGCAATGGAAAAAAAAAAAAACAACAATAGCTGTACGCTATTTTCACATTCTGGTTTAGTTTTCCTTTCTGTTGTCGTACACTGATTGATGCCTTCTCCTCTGGTAAAATATGTATGCCTTTAAAGGGAAAGGTAGCAGCTCAGCTTAGACCTCACATCAAATCTCCTTTCCTACTCGTCTTTAGTAAGAACTTAATCCTAATCAGAGTCACAGCCCTGAGTCTGGACCCAATCCCGCGAACACTGAACAGAAGATGGAAAAATTTACCCAGGTGAAACCCACGCACACACTTACGTCTGGGGCGTTTTTTTGATGCGAGTTCCACCATGAACTCACCATATGGAAATAACAGCATCGTTCCAACTGTTTTTTTTTAAATCAGGAGCAGCAGGTTTGTGGTTGTATACAGGTGACAACATCTGTTTAGAACTGTGGGGTAAAAGTGAAACTGGGACTCTAAGAACATGCCCCTATTTCCCAACACTTTGCTGTTAACACCTATTTAACATGAGACACAGAAAGTGGTGTAAACATGTTTGCCATTTATTTATAGCAACAAGCCACAGCCTTCTAACTGTGATGAGCAAAATGTGACTGTGTTGCCAGTGTTACTAATTTAACAAGTCAATATATCTGGTGGTTTTTAAGTAAGAAGACTAATGTTAAAAAGAATGTGCTACATTTAATCGCTCATTAAACTTTTTTTGAAGGTTTGAAATTGAAACAAAATGTATTGTATTTATAAAAATGTATTTTAATCTAATCGCCACCTAAGAATCATGATAATTTGTATTAGGAGGTGACTAGTGATTTCTCAGGTACAATTGGCTTCCATATCTGATTTGATTTCATGCCCAAGTATCACTGTATCGTTCGCTAGACCAGTGGGTCTCAAAATGGGGGTCACGGAATAATTTCAAGGGGTCACGAGAGGGATTAAAAAATTGTGTCTTTTTTTGTGATTATAATACACACTTTTCAGTATTACAAGTAAATGCTATACATAAATATTTTCTGATTTGTAAAGATATTACTGATTGAGTGCGAGTGTTTAAAAAAAAATTAATTTGCGACATGTCAGATATGACATCACTGTGCAACGACAACACCGCCGAAGAAGAAGCGCTTATGTCACCCACAAAGCGGAAGGAGACGCAAACATTTAGCTGTGAATTGATTTGACGGAGCGTTCTGTTGCGGGCTGCAAAATGCAAGGGAGCGATAAAAATATATTAACATTTAATTTAAAGTGTGCCTTAGTTTTTTTTGATACTTAATCATTTGAAATACCTTTTTATTTAGTTTTTGCATCTGAAAAAAAGCTTTAAAATAAGAATGTATGGCACTGTAATGCACTTAATTCATCTCAGTCAACTTTAAGCTACTCCTTGTATTGTGAATAATAATGTTTATTTTTGATCAAATGCTGTATGCATCTAAAAAGAAAACTAATTAATCTTTGTTTCTCTTATATATTTTACATTGCTGTTTGATTAAGCAAAAGTACATTTTAGCCGATTACTCGATTAATCGATTACATTTTTGGTAGAATACCTTGATTACTAAAATATTCGATAGCTACAGCCCTATTCGCAAATCTACAAATGTTGAGGAAATTGTGGACAGTTTGACTGAGTCATCGGAACCATGTACATCGACCAAGCATAAGAGCAAGACCTCGTCAGTCCGAAGTAGGAAACGTCGGAAATATCAGGAGGAATTAGATTCACTTGCTCTACTGTCGAAGCTTTTGTGCTGACAAAAACAAATACACCAACCTTGAAAGGTTAGCCAAACTTATTTTGATGTATAGTAAATGTAGTCAAAATACTGTGAACAGCTTGTTATGTTTGTTGCTTGTTTTTGATTGTGAGGGTCGTGAGATCTTGTCGATCTTCAATTAGGGATTGCTGGCTTGAAAGTTTGAGAACCACTGCTCTAGACCACATCTTCAAATGGACTCTGTTTCCCATGCAGAATGATTGTGTTCTCACTGATCAAAATGAACCAGACTTTGGGGTCATGTTTTCTTGGAACCAATCCAGGGGACCTAATGGTAACACGCCCTCTAGGTGTGGCGAAGTCAGAACCCTACTGTCGGCTTGATCAATAATATCCCACAGCCACCACTTTAATTTGGCAGTTGTTCAAACAGCTCAAATGGCACAAGCATTTGACATGTCTTGGTATCACTGGAAAGCTTTCCAAACATGGGTAATGGCTAGTTCCTACTAGGTGTGAGGGGTGTAACGGTATGTGTATTCAAATTCAGTACAGGACCGTTGGTGCGGTGTGTGTTGGGATGTGAAAAATTACAGTCTAGCTTTAATCAGTAAAGGAGATTTTTCTCCTTTAATTCAGTTAATTCAAAAGAATGAAGTATGCAGCACATCGCTTTTAATTTTTGATTATGCAAACTAAGACAGTTCTGAAAGTAAAAACAACCTTAGATTTTGTATGTAAACCCCTGCTACATTAATGCACTTATCTCACATTATTGGTGCTTGAATATCACCATGGTAGAAAGTTTTTTCAGTATGCCGAAGCCACTTCAGAAACGCCGGCCTCCCAAGAACCCCTTTAATGACCCAAGAACATGTGAAAATCACTTTGAGTAATGCCAGGACTGAGCGGGGGTGTGCACAGCTGAGTTTCTGTAACATGCAAGCAGTGTTCGTGAATGAGTGTGTCTACAGTTCCAACAGACAGACGCATTTTCTTTTCTTCACAATTTGCCGACAAGTTATTTGTCGTTTTTTCAACTATTAGGCATTCCACTCACTAATTGTTCACAGGATCAACTGCAGTGGGCTCCGAGCAAACACAGCCGGGATCATCATTCAGATGTGTACGTATACTGTATTAAAAATGTCCTGAACCATGACTTAAAAACCGAGATACATACATTCCCATGACTTTTTGTGCATCATTACACCCCTAGTAGGTGTGACTGGCTACTCCAATCATTCTATAAGATCCACCACATCCCTGATCAGGATAAAGCAGTTACTGTAGATGAATGGATATTAAAAAATAGGGAATGAATTGGAGTGTGATATGGAGTGCGTAGACTGTATGTACTGGAGTTTAGATGGTTGTGTCCATCAGTACAAACACTTACAGGACCAATGCTGTCTAAACGGAACATGACGTAATAATCATCACGCTCCTTACGCGTGTCAGATTAATTAACAATTAGATATAATTAGTATACGTTACCTGCTCTGAACAACAAACTGCAATTGTGAAATCTTGCCTTAACAACAAAACGGAAAGCTAGGGGCTAACTAGCAACATCCGGAGACAACATGAGGAGTATACGTGACACAACCAACGAATATATCCTTAATTCTTACCTTAAACGTAGAAATAGTCAGAGATATTACACAGTTTTCAAAGTTAACGTTTTAACATATCAACAACAACATATCGGCTTGCAGCCAGGCTGTACAAGATAAACAGTAGCACAACCGGAACGACTTCTGAAAGTTCATTGGACAGCAGACGCGTCGGTCAAAATGTTCGTTATTGTGATTGGCTGAGCGCTGTGCGCTGTGCGCGAGGGCTGGTCTTCCGTCTGTACGTTCACCAACGTAAGTGTCTTTAGAGTGAGTCGTAAAGTTGTTCTATATTTTGCAATCTTTCTTTGTGAATTATTAATAGGAAGTATCGCATACGGACATAATATAGCGGGGAACAAAACGAGGACAACCCTGTACATTAATTTGGTGTTTAACTTGCTGGTAGAGACGATAGGACGTGTCGGGCAGGACATCGCATCTGCGCACATTCAGATGACGCTGCATTGTAGTGTGTAGTGTAGTGTAGTGTGGTGTAGTGTGGTGTGGTTTAGTGTGTGGTGTAGTGCGACTTCTAGGTGTTTTTCCTTTAAAATACACAAATGTCAATTAAATGTAGGGCACCGAGGGCGACGCTGAATGTTGGCCTCAACACTAGTCTAAGTATGCTCAGTAATGTGTACATTATTATTGTTTTTAATGCAAAATAACATTGCTGTTATGGATACAACCAAAAAGTCAATGTTATTAATTTTGCTATTTGCTTCATATAGGTACTTGAGTTCCTTAAGTCCCAAAAGGCATGATTTTTTATTATTTTTGGATGATTTTTGGAAGTTATTTTGTGTTAAACATGGTATGAGGTGGTATCAAAAGGTTCTGAGATTCACACACCACAGATCCGGTCACGTTCACAATAGGTCCTCCCTCAGATGCTTTAAAACCTGGTAGAATTCGCTATTGATGTTTTGGCCCATGGGGATGAATTTTCATTGCACAATGCCTCAAATGTCAAAAATGTGCTCTCTGCTGAGCTGTGGACCTGACTCGCCTTTTTCAGTTGTGAGATGATGGGCTCATCCACTGTGAAGACTGTTGTTTCGTCTCAGGGTCGTATCCATAGACCCAAGTTTTGTCACTGGATGGTAATGATCCTCGACATGAAGAACAGGTCATCCACAGCATACTGACGGAGTTCTTGGCAGACTTTGACACAGTGCATCTTCTGGGGACGGACTTTGCCGCAACACGGCGCACGTTCAAATCACACAAGAGGATTACTTGGATTGTTTTGTATGACACACCGACAATGGCAGCAGTGTTGTGGATTGTTCTCTGACAATCACCATGCATGAGTTGGCGAATGTTTTCAACATTTTTGAAGGTTGAGCTTGTCTTCCTGAATTCTCACTGTTTTCTAGTGATTTTTTTCTGCTTTTGAAGTGCGTGTGGCCCTCAAAACACCTCAAACGACTCATTGCAGCAACGCTGTAAACCTGCCAAATCATGTCAAATATCTCTGTGGCAGATTTGCCCAGTTTCACTCAGAATTTCATGTTCAGCATTTGTTCTAACTTGTTCTACCAGCAGACATGGTAACGCACTTGATCAAAATAGGACAAAGTTGCACAGCTCCCGATGTACACAGGGTGATGTCTTTTGGCACACTGACTTATGAAGGTCGGTGCTCCCTGTGACCATGCGCATAATCTTGTGCTGCCATTTGTTGGCGTGTTACAATAGTGTCAATTAGTCTAGTCTTGAAACTTGATACCACCTCCTAACATGCTATAAAGTTGTATACAGATATGCAAATCAAATGCATGTAGTGATCATATAATGAAGAAAACTCCAATTATCAAGTTTTGTAGTGTTAATGTTGTAAACAAAGCTTTACATTAACACAGTAAAAAAAAAAAAAAAAGCCTGGCATGCCTTTAAACCTATGCAGATAAATAACCTTTTGCACAAGCAATTTGCATGTCTTTGGACTATGGGAGGAAACCGGAGGAGGGAGGGGGCTACTGTGTAGAACGACTGTCACGAACACGCATGCGCGCACAAAAACATACAATTAACGGAAACACTGCTCTGTTGGGAAACTTCTTTAACAAGAAACTTTTCTAATGACGCTCGCGCACTCACACTAACTAAGTCGCTGTTTTCTGACAGAGAGAGACTGGATCTTTAACAAGGAACTTTTTTAAAGACACTTGCTTTTGCTTTACATGTGTGCACACTCGTGGTTACAATGTTATAATAAACAGCACACGCATGCACAGATGTTGACTATACGAGTAATGCACACGCAACTGACACTGAGCATGGGAGATGATTACCCACAATACTGCAAAACGCTTGCAGACCAAGTTACTCGCAATCCAAGGTTCCACCGTATAAAACTGTTCAAATATAGTGCGAGTATGACCACAGCACTATGATTAGAAACATGGAGTATAAAGTAATATGAGATGTCTGTCAGCAGCAGCCTAAAGTGCAAGATAGTCTAAAGTGCTAAAGTGCAAGACATCTTTTGTGTAAATGAGCAAGGTGCGAAGAAGAACTGTGCATGTATGGAATGTAGGATGTGTGCATTGTGTATAAAAGAGCAAATCTGATCAGTTAAATACTTTGTGGTGTTTTGGTTGAGGGCATGAATGTCCTGCACAAAGAAGCTGCAGTTTTGCGGACTGTGGTTAGAGCCCGAAAAGCCTGCAGGAATTAAAAGAAATAAAAAATGTAGAAATAATTAATATATTATTTTCCTGATCAAATTAGTCACATTTTCAGAAATGCTTAAAGAATAGCAAATGTATTTATAATAATTTAAAACATGAAACTAATTATGGCGATATTTATGGACACAAACACAGGATGAACCACTTAACAATTTTATTTAGTTTACAGTTACAGTAACATGGAAGACCATGCACAGTTGCGAAAATAACATTTTATAAAACATAAAAATATATGTGCTATCATTTACACATGCTACTTGGTGAAAACGAAAAAAAAAAACAACACACAAGATTGTGTATATAGTGCTTTAAACTAATTTACCTGGCAAATTTGAAAGTGAGGTTTTAAGGACACAAATATAGTCTAAAACTTTTTCACTTGTAGTGGTTTGATCATAAGAATTTGAAAAATGTTATGACTGTGCGTTAGGACATCATTATCTGCATGTTGCTGTCAAACACCGGATAAAGAAATGTCATGAACAGCAAAAGTATAATGCTCAGAAGCCATGCTAACTAGCTTATTACAAGTTACAAAAACACCATGTCTTGCAAATCCTCCAAATAAGTTCACAAATTAAGTTGTAAGGTATAAAATTATGATGTACCTTACTATAAAATTAACATAAAAAGGGATTCTTTCCCCCTTTTTTAGTCAGATGTTTGAGTTTTAGAGACAGCACAAACATGACATGATTGCAAAATGCTTTTTGGAAACTTTTTATAAATGGCATTGCTTTTAAATCTAGTCCTTGGTTCCGACAAACCACATGTTCGGTCATGGTTTCATGGTTTCGTGATATACAGATGTGGTATTTACTAATGTCTAAGTAAAAATCATCAACAACTTTGTCCACTGAACATAATCGGTCATTGTTAACATATAGAATATATGGAACGTTAGTAAACATATAGGATTATTTAAATTAACTACTTAATTAATACTACTTATAATAATTTTTTCTAAAGAAAATTAAAATGACTGCAGTAAGTTAAGGGTGTGCTTTGGTTTATCTGGGCTAAAACATGTCATTAGTTAATGTCCATCGTTCATTTCAAACATCGGATGTGATTTCAGCAAAGATATGCACGGGGTTTCCTCTGGAAGATGGCAAGCAGTTAGTTGGCTGCATTTGTTGAGGTTTATTTGTTAGCAGTTTTAGCAGCTGTTGTACAGTACATTCTCATCCAAGTCACATGATCGCATATCGGATATAAATCCTATCTAGAACCACATATGAAACTGACTTGGATCCGATCTGGAAAGGCTGCATTCTCAGTAACAGCCTGAAGTGACTTAATTCACTCTTTTTAGCCTAATGTGACACAGAACTGATATTTTAAGGGCTGTCTGAGTCACTTTCGTACGTATGTGGTCCTAGACCTGATGCGTAACTGATAGGTTGTCATATGACTTGAATGATTATGTGCCTTTAGTGCAATAAAGAGTAACATGATCCCTCCTCCTCCATCTGAGGAATTCCTGCGTATTCTCTGCTTGACAAGTCATATAAAACAGGTTATATCACAGAAAAGGTATGATGGAAAATTTTAGTGGTTTTGAAACCATGACATTTTTAAACTGCAGTATGTCTTGAAATCAGAAGCTGACTCATGCCTATATATATCCATTAAGAACAATTTAAAGAGATGTAAACATTCCACTGGATATGTTCTGGGAATTGTACTAACAGAGTCAGGTTAGCACCAACATAACTTTTAAACAGAACAACTGAATCTTTTTATTAGAGAAAAAAAATTTACTTTGCAAGACTGTTATTCCACGGAACATCCACGGCATCTTTTACCAGTAACTATTTAACCTTTGAGGGACCACTAGCATTACATATGTGTAACTGCATATGGGAATACTAGCTGTCAAACTAGAGCATAGATAACGCATTATAGTTATTAATAGTAATAGGTATAGTAATAGTTTTTTTTTTTTGTAGGTACTGTAAAATATTTTAAAACAGCATGAAAGTGCTGAACAGATTGTATTGTGGTTATTGCTCTAATTGAATTAGAACTGTATTCGATTTAATCAAATATGCAATTTAATTAATCTTTTGTTAGTTCATTTAATTAATTGAATTGATGGGGTTACTTTTTGACTTAGCATCAATTGACACTATTTAAATTCTTTAGCTAAACTTTCAAATATTAAATGGTCTAAAAAGAGCGTGTTCCTTTAAAATATACCACAGCTTTTACATAAAAGTATGTAATGTAATGAAGCATCATCTGGGAATGTGCTGCAGGTGATCTTTCTCCAGGAAATGTGGAGTGTTGCCAGGCTGGCAGTACTGGCTTTCCCTATGGGTTTGCTTTTGACCAGGACCATGTCGTGGATATCGAGTGGCAAAACGCATCCACAACTTATAAGGCGTTTGCAAGGTAACAACCTGGCAAATATGCAAGACATTGCTTGTGCCTAACACAAACAATTGATTAAGCTTCACACCGTTCATATTTCTGTCAGATAATTAATGATGTGTGTTATTCATTTGTATGACAGAGCATGGCGTTATCCGTAGTGATCGAGTGTTCGAAGCCATGCTTGCCACTGATCGGGGCATCTATTCCAAAGACTACCCATATGAGGATTCTCCTCAATCAATAGGTGTGTTTATAATTGAACAGGCACAATGAATATACAAATTGCTTAGGAGAGACATTTGCACATTTAAAACACAAATGCCTTCCTCTGTTTAAAGGGTACAAGGCAACCATCAGTGCTCCTCATATGGTAAGATAGTGAGAGTATTCAGGCATGGGTGTTGAAGATTTTGTAGCTTTTGAGTAATGTTATTTTAAGTCACTGCTGGAAATAATATGGTAAAGTTCTTTTTTTTGCTGTAAAGATGGTGTAACTGCGTGTCAAGGATGAATTTATTTTGAAATTGTGTCTTTTCTCTGTAGCATGCACATGTTTTGGAAATTCTGAGTGACAAGTTAACTGAAGGAGCTTCAGCACTGGATATTGGCTCAGGGAGCGGTTATCTCACTGCTTGCTTTGCCAGAATGGTGAGTCTCACAGCATATTTATACTATGCTGTACAAACATTGTACTCAATATTTTTATTTGTATTATAATATTGATGTTGGTGGTATGGTGGCTTATTGGTTAGCTTTGTTGCTCCAGGGTCAAGGGTTTGAATCTTGCCTCTGGTCTGTGTGTATGGAGTTTGCATGTCCTCCCCGGGCTTGGTGTGGTTCTTTTGGCTAATTTAATTTCCTTCTACAATAAAAAGACATGATTGGCATTTCAAAATTGCCCATAATGTATGATTGGTTGGCACCGCATCTATGGTGTATCCCACCTTGTTTCCTAACTTCCCTGGGATAGGCTCAAGGCCGCCTACACAGAATAAGAAGTATAGTTGATGGATGGATGGATGAATGATGCATCATTGGTTGTTCGTTGATTGCTGTATTTAAAAAAAAAGCCACTCAGCATTTGTCTATAAATACAGAACTATCAGACTGACAGTGCTATGTTTTGATAAAAGCCCTTGCCCTTAGCTATCTATAGGCTGCCGTACAATACAGTAGCTGACCCTGACTTCTTTTGAACCCTTTCATGCATAGTGGTCACTACAGTGGACAGCTATTAAAAAGCTGTTCTCTTGTATATACAGGGGTTTTGTTGTTATAGTTGCATATAGGCCAACACAGTGGATTCTTGTGCATCATCCCATATACTGCCACCTATAGGCCAGTCATGGTAAGTGCATTTTTTTCTAACCCAAATCCAAGATGGCCACCAGGAAGTCAGAAATGCAGAATATGCCAGGAATATATTGTAAATCCTTCTATAGCAGAACACCCTTGTAGGTAAAAAAAAAAATGCTGGCATCAAGTAACATCTAAACATTAATGTGATTGCCAAAATTTTCAGATATTTATTTTGTGTATGGATAAATTTGCAATTAATCTCATGTCCACTAAATTGGACGTCATGCATCACTGGCTAAATTTTAACTGCAATTCATACTAATATAGTTGCAAGAAACTATGACTGGCCCAAGCACCCTGACCATCGCCCCATCCCCCCCGGGCGCACCGCACAATCTGTGTGTTATTTGAGTGTGTTAAGACCTACAAAAAGCCATCGCCGTCCAGGTGCACCAAACAACTTACACACATCACACACTATATAGGGCTGATGTCAGATTGGGCCCTAAATATGTTGAGTGCATTAGTGTGTGTGTGTGTGTGTGTGTGTGTGTGTGTGTGTGTGTGTGTGCGTGTGTGTGTGCGCGTGTGTGTGCGCGTGTGTGCGCGCGTGTGTGCGCGCGTGTGTGCGTGCGTGTGTGCGCGCGTGCGTGCGTGCGTGTGCGTGTCTGTGTGCGTGTGTGTGCGTGTGCGTGCGTGTGTGTCTGTGTGTGTGTGTGTCTGTGTGTGTGTGTGTGTGTGTGTGTGTGTGTGTGTGAGTTCTGTATGTATACGTGTGTAGAATAGGCTGCAGATGCTGGAAAAAAAGCATCACAGTATGATGTATGATCAATGTGATGTGATGTCACTGAACGTGATGTCACATAACAGGATAGTGGAGCATATATCATCTGAGTCAAGTGAGGATGATGTCAGTAGCAGTGATGATGAATAGCTCCCAGAAAAGGGGAAGGATCAGGATTAGTCAATGATAGCAGTAATGATAGTGGATCTGAGGATGAGGATGCTGAGGGAGCTGTGGGTGGTGAGGTAGCTGAAGATGGTGAGGGGGCTGAGGATATAATACCAGACAGAGATCTGGGACAGAAAAAGTTCAGAAATGCCTGGAAAACCAAAGACAACCAGTTTGAGGGTGACTTGCCTCGTTGTCTAGAGGAGTGGAAGGTAAATGTTAGTGGAACAGAGCCAATAGATTTCTTTATCTATCTATTTCCTGAAGACCTGTTGAATGAAATTGTGCACAATACCAACCTGTATGCACTCCAAAATGGAAAAGACGATCTGTCCCTGACAAAAGGAGAACTGAAAACCTTCCTGGCAATAAATGCTTTGCCAATTTCCATACAAGATAGATTGGAAAAGTAGATGATGTGATACATGATAGCATAACATAGGGGAGAAAGAGCATTTGTTGACCCACAAACAATACTTGGCATTATTTGTAAAGGCATGTTTAGCACCTGTTAACTGATGGAAACATATATATTGGTTGTGCCCTGGATGTTATGCCAAATTATAATAACTGGTTACATTTTATTTTCACACAGTACATCATTTTCTTCTATTGGTTAGTCAAATGCATATTTCTTTGGTTCAAATGTCAAACGCATGGTGTCCACCTGAGTGGACATATTTGTAACTCCATGAAAAATGGGTTTATTCAAAAAATTTAAATTGCATTTTATTTTCAAGTCTAGAGAGGAATGAAAACACTCAGGGAAAAAAAATCTTGACTGAGGTTCTCATATTTCATGCATGAAAGGGTTAAGTTAGGAGACAATATGTACCTGCACATGCATGACAATTAAATTAACTTCCATTAAAGGGGACACATTACTTTTAAACATTTTTGGTCATTCAGATGGGTCTGTAGTGAGTGTGTACAAACAAAGTACATGACAAAATTATATTTGATACTTTTTCTAATTTTGTATTAGCCAATGACTAAATAAGCTAATTAGATATTTCCCCCTACGGCAGTGGTTCTCAACAGGACCATCTGCCATGTGTGATAAAGCAGGGAAAACACTAAAATGTGTAGAACAGGTGAACATCTAGGACCATGGCAGAGAACCGCTTCCTAATGTGACCCCCATATGAGGGAAAACACTCATCCAGCATGTTGTTCGGTTCTGTTGATCTCGGTGGTGCATGGCTCAGCTGTAGCTTTTTTACATAGACACTAAAAAGGCGCATTTGGAAGAGGAGTGAAACAGGGAATTTGCCATATACAAACACATTATCTAAGGGGTATTTCAGCTGGAGCATTAAAAGAGATCTCTGGGACTTAGGTTAACTTGTTAAGAAGATACAGTAGTAATAAAAGACCTTAGATTTAGATGATGGTCTGTGTCAATCACAGATGATAGGTGTAATGTTTTGAAAATGTAAGATAGTTGCGGAATGCAGTTCCATATACTGGGGGGGATCTTGGAAGATTTCATCTTAATCCTGGGACCAAGATTGAAACTTGTTACTTTTTCATTTATAGAAAGAAATGCTTTGATTTTAAATGATATCTTTATCTTCTATATGCAGGTAGGTCCCACTGGAAAGGTGGTGGGAATTGATCACATAGAAGAACTAGTCAGAGTCTCTGTGAGAAATGTCCAAGCTGATGACCCAGAGCTGTTAACTTCTGGACGGATAAAGCTAGTGGGTGAGGCACTTAAAGAGAAAAGTATTCATGAAATGAAGCAACAAATCTACTTTTCCTCCTTAGCAAAGTATAATTGCTTTATAAGTATTTAAGCTTTATTAAAATGCTTTATTTTTTATGTTTTTATTCAGTTAAAGGTTAGGGGTGAAGGTTTTTGTTAAATTGGGGAAAATAATGAAAATTCAAATTCACAGATCATATATCATGTTTTAATAAGAAGAAGAAGGAGAAGAAAAAGAATACATTGTAAACACCCAAAGGCATTTGTTTTTTTCTCTCTCTGTCATACGTTATGTATTTATCTAGCTAGAGTTATCACACAAGAATCGCAGGAAATGCAGATTACAGTAAAAACACCCTTTTCCTTTCATACATGATTTTTCATCTAGTACTCAATAGCTGTAACAGTCATTTATATGCAGAAGTTCATTTTATTCTCATATCACTTCTGTAATGCTGAACAGTCTTGATTCATGCACACTTTGCCTGACTATCTACCTCATTGTTGCTGTCATTGGGAAAAGAATGAAGCACAAGCTACAGTATGAAATGTTCTACCTCAAGTACTGTAGCTTGTAATTGCATTATTCTACTTGAGATTGAAAATCCAAAATATTACATTCTGTAGCTTTACACTCAGCGATAAGGAAGATATTCCTCTAAATTTCTCCTATACCAAAATCCTTGCACTGCTGTAAACTGATTTTTTTTTTTTTTTTAGTATTATTGGCTATACATTGTTGCATACAGTACAGACCAAAAGTTTGGACACACCTTCTCATTCAAAGAGTTTTTTTAATTGTGTTCTTTAGCCCAAACAAGTCTCTTCTGCTTGTTGCCTGTCCTTAGCAGTGGTTTCCTAGCAGATATTCTACCATGAAGGCCTGATTCACACAGTCTCCTCTTAACAGTAGTTCTAGAGATGTGTCTGCTGCTAGAACTCTGTGTGGAATTGACCTGGTCTCTGATCTGAGCTGCTGTTAACCTGAGGCTGGTGACTCAGATGAACTTATCCTCCGCAGCAGAGGTGACTCTTGGTCTTCCTTTCCTGGGGCGGTCCGCATGTGAGCCAGTTTCTTTGTAGCGCTTGATGGTTTTTGTGACTGCACTTGGGGACACAAAACAAAGTTTTCCCAATTTTTTCGGACTGACTGACCTTCATTTCTTAAAGTAATGACGGCCATTTGTTTTTCTTTACTTAGCTGCTTTTTTCTTGCCATAATACAAATTCAACCTGTTACGCCCCGGTCTAGGTCGGGCCGTAACAGGAATGAAAAAGAAAAGGAAAAAAAAAGGAAAAAGGGGCTGAGACCAAAAGTGTGTTTGCTTAGTGTTTATTTACAATCAGTGAACAAGCAAATCCCCAAAAGGTGGCTGTGAGCTTCAGAAGCCGACAAGGCCAAAACAATAAACAAAATGCCCTCTACCTAGTACCAAAGTGAAACAACTAACTTGCACCAAAACTAAAGAAAAAAATACAAAATCCTTCCCTTACTCCCTTGCTAACCACAAACCAAGAGAAAATAGGGTGTAAACAAAATGGCGCCGACTCCCTACTAAGCCACTAATTACAAAACTATGTACAAATATATACAAATTGTATTTACAATCGGCAACCAGAACCAAAGAAGGGCAAACACAAAAACGAAGTCAGAAACGTAGCAGAAGGTCATACACAAAATAATTTTACGAATAATCATCAGAAAAACAGTAAGCAAAGATTACTGAAGTAAAGTTGTCTGAAGGCCTTACGTAGGCCTCTGGGTCTCCTGGACACCCAATCATCCGGCAGGAGGCGAGACCAACAAAGGACAGGCAGGGCAGCAACCAATAGATTGCAGGCATCATAAAGAGGGTGGAACCTGCAACAACAAGGGAAGATACACCCCCTCCCACCAGCAGAAACAAAGCACACATAACCAGACAATAAACAAATAAACTCAATATCGTAACAGACCTCTTTGAATGAGAAGGTGTGTCCAAACTTTTGGTCTGTACTGTACATGTATGTTTGTTAACATTTGCTAACTATGGCAGCACACCTGCCCCAACCTTACTACATCATACAGACACTAACATAAGGCTACTTCCACATTAAAGTCAAATTGTTAAATTCTGATCTTTTTGGATCAGATTTGCATGTCATGACGGTTCACATTCATAATTACAGTCACTTTTATCTGACTCTAAAATAGACACGTGTCCTTTAAAACAGCAAGCACGCACACATTGATATGTCTTTTCTTGTGTTTTCTGGTTCAAAACACCTCATATCTGTGCAACCACTCATTCATGTCAAACAATGGATGCGATTTTAGAAAAATATGCCTGCCATTTTGCTCTGGAGGATGGCAAGCAGTCATTCGGCTGTCTTATGGCTCTGTTGATATCCAGGAGAAAGAAGAAAGTGAGGTGCCCCGCTTTAGCTGTTTCAGCAGCTATTTCTAGCACTGCTATGAAATCGCCGGTGCTGCCTAATGACGTTAAAAAAACAAATTAATTCCGATCTGACTGTTCTCATTCAAGTGCCTTGCCCGTTTTTTTGGCTATATATACACCTGATCTAAGACCATGTAGGAAAGTGACTCAGACCCGATGTGAAAAATATCAGATTTGTGCGTTCAGACATCATAAAAAAAATCATTAGTCACTTCTGGCTGGTAGTGTGAAAACAGCCATAAAGTGGTTTAGCTTTTAAATTGCTATAAAAAAAACACACACAAAAATGTATTTGGTCAAAGCATGGCTGTGCTCCTTTTCAGTTGGTGATGGACGGTTAGGTTTTCCAGATGGAGCACCATATGATGCCATTCATGTTGGAGCAGCAGCACCAACAATCCCCAAAGCGGTAGGTATACAAGTTAACTTCTATACAACTCCTAATCTGTGCTTACATGTCCCATTTGAGGGGGAAAAACATTTTGTTTTATTTTGTCACAAGTTTATTTTAATTACATTTATACACATGACCACTGGATACATCAGACATTCAGTTTTTATTTAGGGATCAGTGATATGCTAACTCTCTTTCCTGAAGGACATCACTGGGAATCAATTAATGTACATAACATCACCTGTCAATTCAGCTCTGTAATAAGTAGTATTAACTAGCGGTCAAATGTTTCAGCCTCTAAACCTGTCAATAAACTCTTCTATAGCTTCTGGAGCAGCTAAAACCAGGTGGAAGACTGGTGCTGCCTGTAGGTCCTGATGGTGGGAGCCAGGTTCTGGAGCAATATGATCGCCAAGGTGATGGCTCCTTTGTCAAAAAGGCACTCATGGGTGTGGTGTATGTACCACTTACAGACAGACACCACCAGTGGCCAGGGTATGTACTGCACTATCAAACCTAGCAGATATCGCTTGTACTTTCTAATCAACACACAGACACTCTGATCAGCCATAGCATTACCATCAGGTGAATTGAATAATATTGATTATCTATATACTATGAATAAAAGAAAGTTTTTGTTCATAAATTGATCAGAACTCTCTCTTTCAGTGATATCTTTGTTTCATAGATTGGATAACCCAAAAACAGTTTTAGGGAAATGTCTGTCTGTATGTTTCTCCAACTGATTTTGTCACAGCATCACTTAAAATCGGCTGTTCAGTAGGGTTGAGATTAAGTTTGGAGCTCTGTGTGCAACACCCTGGGCACAGGGACATTGTCATGCTGGAACATGTCTGGCCCTCTTAATTCCAGTAAAGGGCAATTGCAAAGCTACAGGATACAAAGACATTTTAGACAATTGTGAACTTTCAACTTCATGGCAAGAGTTTGGAGACTCACATATGTGTGTGATGGCCAGGTGTCCATATCCTTTTGGTGGCAAACATGGTGTATGTTGAGGCCATAGAATTAGTTAATTAGTTAAGGTTTGACTAATGACAATATAAATAATGTTTAAAATTAATTCACATATGGATCATTCCAAGCATTTTACAACGTAAACTCCTGTACTGTTGCTCTGTTTCTGTCCCCAGCTGTGAGCTCTGACTGCAGTCTGGTTACTCCTGTAGGAGGTGGTTTGGGTGTTGCAGTGGAGAGAACACTTAGGCCCCAGCGCAAGGCACTCGCTTCAGCTGTGAAGTACATTCCTACTGTACCTGCCAGCTCTATTCATCATCTTCAGTCCTCTTATACTATAATGACTAAAACAAGCCATCAGTTCAACCCTAAGTTCAGCAATCACTGGATGTCAGATATATACACTGAGCAGCCATAATATTATGACCACCCACGTAATATCGAGTGGCCTTGCCACCAAATTAGTAATAATCTCTGTTCCCGCACCTCTTCTACTAGACCTAGCATTAATCTTTTCTCAATCTGAGCTACAGTAGCTCTTCTGTTGGATTGCACTACACACTTCGACCTTTACTCCCCTTGTGCATCAGCCTTGGCCACCTATGACCCTGTTGCTAGTTCACTGGTTTTCTTTCCTTGGATCACTTTTGATATGTCCTGACCACTGCAGCTCTTATAGGATATTCCTGGTCTTCAGTGGTCAGGACCTACCAAAAGTAATCCAAGGGAGGAAAACCATTGAACTAGCAACAGGGTCATGGGTGGCCAGGACCTGATGTACATGGGGAATGAAGGCTGGCCTGTGTAGTCTGATCCAATGAAAGAGCTACTGTAGATCAAGTTGAGAAAAAGGTTAATGCTGGTTGTGATAGAAAAGTGATCACTGTTGTGGCAAAAGGCGGACCTACTCAATATTAGGTAGGTGGTCAAGATGTTATGGCTGATCAGTGTGATATTTAATTGTTGTCTGTCCCAGCTCATTTCTAAATATGGGTTATAATATTTTCTTTAAGAAAAAAGAAAAGAAAATAACGTGTAGTTTTTTTCTTCTTCTTCTTATAACCCTTCTTATAAACATTATGTGAATATATTTTCTAACTGAAGTCAAAGCAATGACAAATATTAATTGAAGCATTATGGTAATTATTCTAACTGCAGTAGTGTGTAACTTTGCACAACTGTACTCAAAGCATACATTTATGTAATTTATTTGTTAATAAACAAGCTTATGCGGTTAGCTTTTGTCTAAGTAGATGAATTGCTGAAACTAGATAATCGCGCATCGCTGCAAGGTTACTTGTGATGTCATCACTGTGCGACAGAACACGCGCGCGAGGGTATGTCAGCACGGTGTGTCTGCGTAAACGGTCTGTCTGTGTTAATACGCGTGCAAAGATTTAGAAACAGACCAGTGTCCGGTGTCATTTCTTCGACGTGTGGTGAAATATATTGCACTATAACGACATGTAAACAGAACCTGAGAGATTTTCACACAGCACCGAGTGTTTTTCGAGCAAAGTTCAGCGTCATGGAGACGAAAGAGTTAATAAACACTGCAGAAATGGCAAAGGAGCCAGAACTGAGCGAACAGCAAAGCAGCAAGAAAAGGAAAAGCGAAGATTCCGAAGAACATGAGACACACAAACGGGGTAAGAAACGAAAAAAAAGTAAGCAGATGAAACCCGGGGAAAGATATGTTCCTCCGCCGCAAAAGCGCAACCCGGGGGTTAGTTTCAACGAGGAGCACTTCGCAGAAACCTCGTACTATTTTGAAGGAGGACTCAGAAAAGTGCATCCGTATTATTTCGATTTTAAGACCTACTGCAAGGGACGCTGGGTCGGGAAAACCCTATTAGAAGTCTTCAGCAGTGAATTTCGTGCCGAACCTCTGGACTACTACAGGAAAGCAATTAAAGAAGGACGGATTCACCTGAATGAAATACCTGTGGACGACCTAAATATAACTCTGAAGGTAGGAAATATGATTTCCAGAAGTTTTGAGAATGACACAAATATTAATTTTCACAATGCCTTTAGACCTTTTGTACTAAAGTGTAATTACAAGCATTTCGTAAATGTCAGAGGCTTTTTATGAACAATTACATTACGTTTGTGCGAAGAGTCAATATTTGCAGTATTAACCTTTTCTTTTCAAGACCTCTGCAATTCACACTGGCATGCTGTCAATCAACTTCTGGTCCACATCCTGACTTGGATCCCATTTTTGCATAATCAGTGCTTGGATTTTGTCAGAATTTTTGTTGGTCCAGCTGCCTCTTGAGGATTGACCACAACAGTTTCCTGGCCATAGGCCCAAAAATGGTGCTATTTAAATAAAACACAAAAATAGTTTTGTTCCCTGAGCCACTAAGCTTTAACTTTTGCCTTATGGCAAGCCTGATCTTGGATGGTTGGGAGAAGTATCTTTAAGTCCTGTGTCATGCCAGCAGTAAAGCATCTTGAGACCATTAATGTGTGAAGTTGCTTCTCAGCCAAGCGATTGGGCTCACTCACTATTTTGCCTAAGAACACAGCCATGAATAATGGTACAATACATCCTCAGAGAGCAACTTAATACTAAATAAAAGCCTTGCATGAGCCTACTTGAAATGCTTGTAATTATACTTTAGTATACCATGGAAACATGTGACAAAAAGATCTAAAAACACTGAAGCAGCAGACTTTATGTAACGGCTGTAGTGATGTAATGATTATAATCACTAAAGGAAATCTTTAAAACTAGCTTCAAGTTTTGTTTTTGACTTCCCCAGAATAATGACTTCATGAGGAACACCGTGCATCGGCATGAACCCCCTGTGAATGGCCAGCCCCTCCAGGTCTTAGTGGATGATGGCAAAGTGGTGGTGGTCGATAAACCTGCCTCGCTGCCTGTACATCCGTGTGGCCGCTATCGCCACAACACAGTCATCTTCATTCTGGGGAAAGAGAGAGGTCTGTGCGGTCTTCACACTGTGCATCGCCTTGACCGCCTCACCTCAGGCATCCTTCTGTTTGCTCGCACTTTGGAGACGTCCAAGAAACTAGACCAGATGGTTCGGGATCGACAGGTGAAGCATACACCATCTCTCTGACATGGCCATTTGAATTTAGTTTTGAGTTTTCTTTTCAAACAAATTACTGATTCTAAGTGCCCTGTATAAAAGTAAATAAGCTACAATTTTGTTCTTGCGCAAACAGATTATTTAAAACAAACGTGTACGTGTGTATGGTTATTTGGGATGTCTAAGTTAGACTATGTTGTGAGCCACTATATTTAGTCTGGTACATTGCCATGCAAATCCTGTGCAAGATGCTCATCATCAAAGGATAGGAAAGTTGCCACTGGCAGTAAATATGTACTTCCAAAAATGTATGCCGCATTATTGTTGTGTTGTTAAAGGTGGGGGGGAAAAAATCCAAAGAGGAGGAGGTCCTGGAGCAAAAATGTGATTATATTAAAGTTTGACTAGACTGTGTTATTTTATTTTCTGTCATTCAAATAAAAATCAGTTAAAACCCTTTAAAAAAAGAAAAAGTAGAGCGAAATAGGCGACTACAAACACCTTACAAGTTGGAAATCAGTATATTGCCTATCCCAAATTCATAGTTAGGATTGAGAGTAATTCTTAGCTAAATAAGTTGAGCTTGCAGTTTTTTTACCAATATGTTAGCAAATTAGATATAATAATGAATAATCTGATTTTGCTTGCCCAAAGGAAAAAATTACCTGGTCATTCGGTACTTTCAGGTCATCAGTTGACTGTTTTATTGTCACATACCATTGTTGAGCCTAGAACTGACCAACTGAAGTAACTCCAGATCATAACACTGCGCTTCCCTTCAGGAAATGGGTAAATCTGAAGTCCCACATGACCATTTCCATCGCTTCAAAGTAAAATTTTTATGATCCCTAACAAATTAAAATCTTTTTAGTTCCCAGATTAGTCTCACTAACTGTTGGTTGTCTTATGGCCACACGGATATTTAGTCCCAATTTTGAGAGTTCTTGTGGTACTGTGTGTGTGTAAGGGGAGGGGGAGATCTGACTTTCACTGTTAAACATTTTTACTTTTTATTTATTTATTGATTTACATTTTTACATGCCACTTCAACTAGTATCCGACGATCTTTGAAGATTTCTTTTGTAATGTTGAGTGATCAGCATCCTCATAATGCACTTGGAGTTCATAACCAATTCCAATTATTTTAATGTTTTCTTAACTTAATGAAGGCCAGTTATATGATGTTTTCACTTCCTTTTTGGCATGTCAGTAACTCTATAGCTAAGTATTGAATGCTCTCACAGGACTAAGGGAAGCAGCCAGTTCTTGCTTTCATGCAGGCATAAGCATGCAGTCAGATGTGAGTTTTGTAGGAAAATGAAAACTGCTTTACCCTGACAGTGGGTGGTGTTTGTGTTATGCTTTTACAGCATTCATTCATCTTCATTTTTCAGTAACTACTTTATCTTGGTCAGAGTCACAGATTTTTTGTTTGTTTGTTTGTTTTTTGAAAAATATTAGCACCTACTTATTAGGGCTGGGAATCACCAGATCACCACCGACTACCCAATATTATATTATCATGATTCCTAGTTGCCAATTCGATTTATATTGTGATTCTATAAGTGGCACAATTTGAAAAAATATCCCAATTCGTTGTTGAATTTTCTTCCAGACTATGTTACAATTCTAAACAAACGTCACAAATAATTCTACGAAACAGGATGTTGTGCTGTCTGTCAGTGTGTGAATAGTTTAGAGTGCATCACCAGTAGGATTATAAAGGAACTGCATTTTACTAATTCAGTAGTATATACTGTACATTGTCTCTGAGTAGGCATGTGTTTTTATACATTTCCCTTTGCTTTGTACAGTTGGAGAAGGAGTATGTTTGTCGTGTGGATGGGGAGTTTCCTGATGGTGAGGTTGTGTGTGAAGAACCAATTCTTGTAGTCTCATTCAAAGTGGGTGTCTGCAGAGTGGATCCCAAAGGCAAAGACTCCCGCACAGTTTTCCAGAAACTCTGCTATAATGGGCGCTCTAGCGTGGTGCGCTGTCTTCCACTCACAGGGCGCACACACCAGATCCGCGTCCATCTCCAGTATCTGGGCTTCCCCATTCTCAATGACCCTATTTACGGCTCTTCTGCCTGGGGACCAAACAGAGGCAAGGGAGGCCTGGTGGGTAAAAATGATGAGGAGCTGCTGGAAGCTCTTATCGAGGAACACCGTTCCAAGGAAAGTTTGCACCTGTTGGATATCTCTGAAGTGTTGTCTGAAAAGAGCGAGCCGAAAACGGGCACTAGTGGCGGTGATGTGGTTAACAATGCCCTGACGGTCAGGGCTGAACATGTAAAAACTTTAAATGACCAGGAAGCAGAAATGAATAGTACACAGGAAAACGAGAGCTGTTCTCACTCTGAGGAATTATCTGGAACTGCGAACATGCCCAACATAGTCAGAGATCATTTATGTTCGGAGTGTAAAATTGTTCGACCTGACCCTACAGACAAGGAGTTGATAATGTACCTCCATGCATTACGCTACAAGGGGCCTGACTTTGAGTACTGCACACAATTGCCTGATTGGGCTAAAGAAGACTGGGTACCGGAGTGAAATAATTTTTCACTTTATTTCATTGTCTTTAAAATATTTAGTTTATTTTTATTTTTAAAAGTGAATGGAAAAATAGCTGATAATTGGATTTGCTTTTTAAATGAAAAAAGTGATCAAACATTTGTAAAATTTTAATTTTAAATAAAACAGCTTTAAGTTAAAATGTACAAATGATGTAATGGTTCGAAAAGTTGAGTGAGCATGGAAAAAGAGACACCAAAATATAAAGTTATTGAGACACTTGTATTCTTTGTTTATTCTGTGATTCGGGTCATGTTTCAGTAAAATATAAACCTTTCGATTCGACTGAATCGCCTTTCTCAGTAACATTTACATAATAGTTAATTTTTAATTCTTTAAATCTGACATCACATACCAACAAAAAACTGTTAGAACAACATGTTTCTTAAACTTGACATCACTTTGTACATTTTTACATTTGGCACTTTGTACACTTGAAAGGTTTGACAGCCTTCCAGACATTTCGGCTTGCTGGCATACTAATAAAACACTGACCTCAGTTTATTTAAGAGGATATTCAACAATGCTGCTATTAGTAATTCACTTCAGTGTGTCAATGCTTAATCAATTGACCAGCCCGGCTAGTGGCACAAATATGGCAAAGAATTTTAATTCATTCATTAAAAGGGCTTTTTAATGATCATTAAATGGCTTTTTTTATGCATTCCATAGTAATTCAGTAGTTACTAGACTAAGTCTCACACAATATAGCACCACAATTCAAAGCAAGAAAACCTGTCTCAATACTCTAATGATTGTACACCATCTGAACAAGTACTGGCATATAAAGATAAGACTGCAATGTGTGGAGCAGAAAATAACAGCTATTAAATTGGTAGGTATTAAACTCTGAGTTGAAAAGTAAAATTTTAAAGTTTATAGTCTATCATTGTTATAAGAAACAGGAGATCATCATGTCTGTTCAAATAGCTGAAACCATTAATGTTTTAATTTTCAGAATGCTATGCAAATGATCAGATGGAGCTCCACAGTTAATCGAATAAAATTGAAATCATAATAAGGACCTCTGCAATTATTAAATCACAAAAGGCTGCAATTTGTTAAGTGCAATATACCCCTAGTCTGGAATTTATGTGGAGCTTCTCAATAATTTTAATAACAATAATATATATATATTTTTAATACCTTTTGAGATGCTAAATAAATACGGACTTTAGACACCGTATCATTTGTGTCATTAGCCTAGATAAATAGAATTGGATAGTAAATGGTACATTTGATAGTTGCCTATCACAGTACGAGTCTAAATAATCGCAATGTGATTTTTGTATCAAATTGTGCGGCTCTATGTTCAAGCTACTTTCATAGTTCATTTATAGTTGCAATACTGGTTTCCTACCCTCAAAATGTTTAATAAATTTAAAACTAAAAAGTTCGGTGCTGTGCAAAAACCCTTCATTTGTTCATATTTGCATCCAAAGATTCTGACAGATTTTTCTGTCTGACGTACACTTGAGCAAAAGTTCCCCAGGCTTCGTGACCAGGAATGTTTTTTGTCTGTTGAGCCAAACATTGAACTATAAATCATTCAAGCCTTAAAAAAAACAAACATGTAACTTAAGACATGAACCAATGAGAAACCGGTGCAGATGACCGATTATCAGGCTGGTGATTAATTTACTGGTGATCCTAAATGCTAATGCTAGTGGTTGGAACAGATGAGAGGGGGAATAAGGTTGCTGCTGAGATTGTTACATATATAACCATTCTTAAACTGTATCTTTAGGCATTGTCAGAGTTCAATTAGTTTCTAGTCCTTTAATTTACTCTGCATAATTTAGTTTAATGTGAAGAAATGAGGGGTGCCTCAAAACTTTGCATGGTTCTATTCGCTAGTTTGCATCTCCACAGCTATTCCAACTCCAACTTTTTTACTCAGCTGCTTCTGTTCAAGGGTACCACAGGATTATCCAATCTACATACAGCTCTGGAAAAAAATAGAAACCACTGCAAATTAATCAGTTTTTTATATATATTTTTTCTTAAAAAATATAACTTGTTACTTAGAGTTTATATTTAAAAGAAATGACATCACAACACATCAGAATAACCCAAGATCATGCTGGATTTGCAGAGCTTTAATAATTCAAATAAAACTAAATGCTAATTTGTAAACATTGTGTTAATACTTTGGGTAAAATAACATTTTAGAAATCAGTATTTGGTGGAATAACGCCAATTTGCAGTTACAGCTTTCATGTTGGTTTTATTTTGGCATGTCCTTCACCAATATTTCACATTGCTTTTTGCAAAAAAGCAAACGGCTCAGCTTTGCTTGATGGTTTATGACCATCCGTCTTCCTCTTGATGACATTCCAGAAGTTTTCTGGAATAAATTACAGTGGTCTCTTTCCCAGAGCTGTCTTTCATTTTTGCACAGGTTTTATATGCTCAAAGGCAGAGATATTCACCGTGTACTAACAGGGCAATGTTCATATAAAGCACATAACCTATCCTGATAAAAACCAAATAGAACTTCTTTTACATAGTTTTTATTTTGTGAAAGGTGGATACAGGACTGGCGATCAGGCTCATTAGCTTTGGAATGTTTCATAGTAGCATATTGTACGAAATGTGTAATGAACAAATTTCTTGGCTAATAAATTTTCAAGATTTCATTTTTTTTTTTATCATTAAACCAATAAAAATACGTAACAGATTTTTTTCTTAGTCAATTTTAAAAATGTATGGCTTTAATAGTTTGTCAATTGATATGTTTAGACATTATCACTCTATTTAAAATATTACATTGAAAGTCTGATATCTAAATTCTAAGCACAACGCATTAGTAAAAAGGCTGTAACACATTTTATACAATTCTGAGTCTTCTGTTTGATGTAAAACCAAAAATAACTATTACTTTTCATGACTTATTGAATGTAAATTCACTTGGTTGGCTTTTAGTTTAGTGGAGGTCTGAACAACAAAACGGATCTATACATGGCCACTCACAAGCATCCCAGACAAAACAGGAAATTAAATTAGGGAAATATTAAACATGTAGTTAATCAAAGACATAAATCTGTATTGAAAGACTGGCTTAACTCCTTTACTCTCAGATCATACTGGGGGCTCAAAATTGCTGCCTTATTTTGTTTTGTATTCTGTATAAATCTAATTTTCTCCAGATTTAATTGCAGCCAGTTCCCACACTTCCTCCACCGCATGTGAAACCACATTACTGATTCATTAAAGGCAGGTGCACTTGGAGGCAAATCATGTTAAGCCTGGTATAAATGACTCCCAGACAATTCTAGTATCAAGACAATACATACAGTACACAATACAATAGTGATGTCCTACACATGATTAAAATCTCCGCATTTTCCTCTTGGATAGTGCCAAATTATATAAGGTCATGTACATTTCAAGATTTTTTTATACCTGTTCCTTACCTCATACCTAGAGGAAGTATGGTTTCAGTCAATTGAAATAATAATAATAATAACCGAAATAGCAACTCAAGGCCATGGGGGTCAGGCTCCTTTACACATCTTTGTAGTCTGTGACATGCAGTTGCAGCCGTCCATTTTTTGAGTAAAATAAAAATAATTATAGTTTGCAGTGTGAAATTAGTTAAGTTCAAAAAGACTCCATATACAACGGGACCTTGATAATTGTGGATTTACATCTTGTTGTTTTAGTAAGCATTTACAGATAGAATGATGAAGAATAATAAAATTGTCATATGCACTGTACAAAAGACCACCACAGTTGTATGGTTTAACACGGTGGCAAAAGTAAGAGCATAAAATAAGGTCTATTTATTAATCTGTTTTATTCATATAATCAACTGTTATCCTCACCCTTTCCATCCCTCTTGATCCAAACATCAGGTAAATCCGGTTGACTGTTTGGTAATATTACAGGCATATCACTTTGACTGGTCCGTCCCCTTCCGGACCCTGGAGAGCCAGGGTCATAAACTGTTTCTCTTAGAGACAGTCGCAAAGTATCTCTCTTGCCGTTGAGGTGACCTGGTCGCAGCTCTCTTTCAGTCACAATTGGTGGAGCGATAGAGACTGCTGGTTCAATGTCACTCAAACAAGTTTCGTTGGAATCAAGCCCCTCGAAGGAACTCTGAGACTGACAAGACAGCAGTCTTTTATGTGCATGACATCTATAGGCTCCATCCATAGAGAGTGACCTTTTATTAGTCTCATTTGTGGTCTCTGTGACTGTGATATCTTCCAAGCTAGAGGACGACAAGGAGACGTTCCAGAATTTATTACCAGGTCCGCTATGTAATTTCTGGCACAAATGCTTTTCTTTTGCTGGATCATGTGAAGGAACTACTACAGGTCGCGTTTTACTTTCTTTGTAAGGAGATGAGGTCTGGACAGCTTGGGGAGTGTTACAACCCTTGAGGTGCCTGCTGCATATTTCCTCACTCACAGATTCGGTGCTAATCCTGTCGTAATATCGCTTTGGACTGAGACCACAGAACTCAATGTCATCTGAAAGAACAGAAGGTCTGTTAGACAGCTTGCTAGTGCAAGTGCTGTTTTCAAAGCTGTCACTTAAATGACAGGCAAGGGGTTGTAGCTCATACTGCTCTGGCTCCCTCCCTAACCTTGTATGGTGTTGCCTGTGGCGGTGCTGGTCGGGGCACAAGAGTGCTCTGCCACCTTCTTTATTACAATTTCTTCTCCCTTGTGATCCCGTGCCAGTACCGCAGCTGAACGTCCCATTAGCTGATGGATTGTTGTTTCCTGCTTCAACACCTGAACAGGAAGGTGGTACATTTTCTGTGGCTGTCTCTTTTGCACATGGTATGATTAGTTTCCCGCAGTTCTTCTCAGGACCAAAGAAGCAACAAAGTGACTGAAAGAAAAAAGTGGCAAAACCACATGCTACACACTTCACGAGTAGGAGAAATATCCCAAGTTTTCTGAAAAGCAGTGCTGTTGCTGGTAGCATTATAATCCCAACACAAAAGAATGCTCCTGCACCTGTGGCTACTGGACAACCCATTTTTTTCAGAGAATATGCAACCCTACCCAATCTGTCGGTGTTTGGGGCCAGGCAGTAGGAAATGCAGTAATTGACTACAAAGTCAACAGAGAGGCCCGCAGCAGCCGAAATGAACAGCGCTTCCACGCTATTTAACTGCCATTCTAAAAGCACAAGCAGGCCAACAGTAACAAAAACGCTCCCCCCGACAGCAAATGTCACATAAATGCTTAATGGTATATTCCAAGTGGTGAGCAGGAGAGATGCAAATGTAAGGGCTACGGAAAAGCCTGCCACTACTAATGTCTCTGAGCTCAGACATTGCTGGAGGTCATACAGCAATAACTGGCTCACGAACCACCCTTTCTGCAGTCCAAGGGGAGCGCTAGAAATCTCGTTATAGAACCAAGACGTGATTTGTTTATAGAAATTTGAAGTTTTGTTGAAATTAAAGCTGTAATGCTGTGTTGTCTTGAATACCACAACAAGGGCAGCAATTCGATTTTGTGAATCAAAACGCAGACCTGCGTTTCTTGGCGAGCGTGTTTTTGTCTGTTCTTCCACCATAATTTTGAGACACCTCTCGAAAACACTGGCAGGGTAGGGGAATGTAATATTGTTGCAGCAGTAAGTGAAAGCATCTTCACTTTCAGAACAACGGCGAATAGAAACCCAGTGAATCAAGTCTTCCACAAAACATGTATTGTCTTCTATTGCTTCTTTATCTGCTGGTGGTGAAGAATAAAAACTCTGGTTTCGAATTTTTCCACATAGCTTTCGCAACCACACTTGAGCTTCAGAACTGCTTATATTGAATTCCGGATCCATGGTAAAGGAGCCATTGCTTCTTGGATTGAACTGGGCCCCATCATCGGCTGGGGTGACACCCCAGATTAGTGTCATAGTCATATGCTCATCCTCTCCTTGTTTCATTCTCTCGAACATGAATTGGTGGCGGTATTCTGCATCATATCTTTCAAATGGATGACTGGAGCGAAACAGCTGAGTTGCCCGACTATCTGACAATGGAAGTTTCATGCCAGGGTCTACACATGCAATGTAAATTCCTCCAGCAGCCAGTGCTGCAAACCAGCAGATCCATATGTATCGAAATTTAACCACACCACAGGGCAGGACTTTTAGAAAAATTAGATTTGATGTATCCGAGATTCCACGTTTTAGACCCCGAAATTTCTGTCCCATTGTGAAAAGGCACCGCTTCCTTGAACTTGTGTCCCAAAACCCCCCAGGATTTTTTGAGCAACATGGCTTCCATGATGGCTTAGCAGCAGAGGTGGAAGCCCCTGCAGCATGTCGCTCTTGCAGAACAATAGAACAGGGGAGCCAAACCAGAGCAAAAAGTGTGTTGATTAAAGAGGCACTACCAAGATAGACTGCAAAACACCTCACTACTGTAATGCTACTTATGTAGCCTGAGTAGAATGTAATGCTGGATGTCAAGCCAGACACCAATATCAAGTATCCTATTTCCCGTAAGACGCGGTGAATTCTCTTTTCTAGTGCAACTGGAGGATTATGGCTCAGTTGGGACTTCCAAAAGTCGTTAAAGGTAAAGGCTTGATTTGAACAACTTCCGAAAAGGACAAGAACTGCCATGAGGTTCAGAAGCGGAAAAAACAATAGGCCAAATACGACTTTGTAGAAAAAATAAGATGTCAAAAGTGATAAGGTGACGGCAACCAGTGACATAGCTGATAAAAGGAATGATTTAAGATACAAGGCCATTGTAAGTAGCAGAGCAAGAACTGTGAGAATAGGGTAGACCGAGTCTCTTGAGAGGTAATATTTAAAAAGCGTTTGCTTAATCCCCAAGTCCATCCCTGTTATTGTAGTATTGTTGTACGTCAGCTCGCGGCCTTCCAGATGTTGTAGATAAATCTCCATTAATGAATTTCCTTTTGTCATTGGTAGAAACAGGACAGTGTACTTTAGAGACGGAACCTGGTACTCAACGGTCTGCGGCCCCAGGAAATCCTTATCCACCAGGTAATGTAGAATCTGATAGATGATGCTGGAGTGCTTGCAGGGATGTGGGACAGATGCACAGGGGCCATATTTGCTTCTTTCTGCACACGATGCGACAAGGCTTCCATCATGGTAGTAAGGGGCGCAGTATCTGAGCAAGCCTAAACTGTCTGACACCTGCTGAGCTGTAAGACTGAAGCACGAGGAGACATTATTTAGGAGAGACAGGAAGTTCCCCAGGGACCAACTTGGACAGCACTCTCCCTTACCCTTGGTGCCAAATGCCCCTGATTTGACCTGGCAGAGTTCTTTGAAGTGAGAGTCTGAGCGTATCTGAAATTTTTAAAGATGACATTACATTTTCTCTGTTTCTTCAATAGGTTTGAAAATGTAAGTAAGTAAAATGTGCACCTTCAAATAACATTGTACCAAACATTTAATTTCTTGCAAACATATTTGAGTTACCTGAGTTTGCTCCATCTCACACATGGAATAGATTGCCTTCAGACTCCAGAGACTATCAGAATTTTCTGAGCGGAATACCAGCTGGGCATAGCGATCTCCTGCAGGAGCACAGGTCAAAGATGGACAAATGGATTTATTATATATGTTCTATATATTTAATTGACAATGGCAGATTACCAAAACAAGTGTTTTTCTTTTACCTCACCTGGGTCATTGCAAAAAAAGGCATTCTCAGTAGTGTCTGTATGTAGCATCCTCCTTGAACGATGTCGTGAATGCTGCTGGGTTTTACTGCTGACCTCTCTGGAATCATCATGATCAAAGAATTTTATATAATACATTTTATTGAATGTGTATAATATGAGCTTTTCTTTTTCTTCCAGTTTATTAAAAACATGATTAAATCCAATTATCCAATCAGTTGGTCATTTTTGCAGTAGCAAAGCTCTTGGAGATACAAGACAAGATCTTTAGTTAATATTCATATCAAACATCAGAAAAGGGAAACATTATGGCACTGTGGCATGTTTTTTGGTACCAGACAGGATAGTTTCAGTACAGTGGAACCTCGGATTGCGAGTAACGTGGTTTACGAGTGTTCCGCAAACCGAGCAAAGATTTTTAATAAATTTTTATTCGGGAAACCGAGCAAGTATTAGTTTACGAGCGCCGAGTATCATGTATCACACATGCGGCTCTTATTTTGACACCAAGCGTCAATCTCTCACCTTTAGTATGCACTCACACCAGGACAGAGAGATTTTTTTTTTTTCCTGTTAAAACTGTGTTTGTGTGTCCGTTTGTTGTGAAACTTAAGTGATTGTTAGTATGCGCTCATGCCGGTCTCGCTTTTTTTCCATTAAAACGGTGTTTCTGCTGTGTTTATGCGGTTGTTGTGAAACTTAAAAAGGGAGTCCGTTAATATAGACTCATACCAGTCTCAGAGAGATTTCTTTTTTTCCTGTTAAAACGGTGTTTCCGTTGTGTGTGTGTGTGTTTGTTGTGAATCTTAAAAAGCGAGGTGGGGAGAGGGAGGAGGAGTGTTACTGTGTAAAACGAGGCGAGGGAAGGGGCTAATTCCACACACACACACACACACACACACACACACACACACACACACACACACACACACTGCGCACACCAACGGAAACACTTATCTGTCAGGATTTATTTGTACTTTTTTCTAAAGGTAAAGTGCAGATTAATTTGTTTTATTTTCATTTTATAGATTGTATTAATTATTTTTATGTATTTATTTTTTGGGGCTGTGGAACGAATAATTTGGGTTTTCATTATTTCTTATGGGAAATGATGATTTGGTTTACGAGTGTTTTGGAATACGAGCCCACTTCCGGAACGATTTATGCTCGTAATTCAAGGTTCCACTATATTTCGGAAACTAACAATAGTGTTCAATTTGTACAGAATGATCTAAAATCCAGTATGCAAATATTCTGCAAGCAGAAATGACTGGTTAGTTAAGAAGAGCCAGACTGGTTTGAGTAGGCAGCAACTCCGATAGCCACTCTACGCCCATGATGTAAAAGCAGAAACTATCACAGACTGTACACAATATCACTCACTCACTCATCATCTATACCGCTTAATCCTGTATTCAGGGTCATGGGAGGCCTGGAGCCTATCCCAGGAGACATAGGGCACATGGCAGGGTACACCCTGGACAGGGTGCCAATCCATCGCAGGGCACAGACACACACATACACACACTCATTCACACACTACAGGCAATTTGGGTATGCCAATTAGCCTAACCTACATGTCTTTGGACTGTGGGAGGAAACCGGAGTACCCAGAGTAAACCCACCAAGCACAGGGGGGACATACATGCAGAGACGGGAATCGAGCTTGGCTGGGATTCGAACCCAGGTGCAAGGCGACAGTGCTAACCACTACACCACCGTGCCGCCTACACAATATCAAAAAAAGTCGTTTTTTTTTTTTTTTTTGCATGATTTTATGCCTCGCACTGCTGCCACATGACTAATTGATCAGATAACTGCATGAATGAATGGGTCTCCTGCTTTGGTAATATAGTAGACTTGAGTGTACATGAAAAGCAGCTTAATTGTGGTACCTTCCCATACTTTGATCAACAAACTTCTGCGAAATCATAGATAGTGCTTTCCCAGGCCCAGTACTCTCCTGCAACTTTGTCCACGCTGCCAGTCTAATTCCAATGTCTGTTCCACGAGGCTCAAATCCCTGTAAGAAAATTATGAGATGGATTGTTTCCCTCGGGGGAAAAAACGTACTGATGATTCTACAAGGCAAACTTGCAGGTCATGCGGTTGGGTCAATTTATTCAATCCATGATTGAGTTGTGATTCTGAATACAGCACATGTTGGAGAACACTACAAGTCATGTTATGTGTTTTCTAATACAGGGACATGAAGTGCTATAACTAAAGGTACTTACTTCTAAAGGATCTGAAAAGTCTGGCAGTGGACCAATCAAAATCCCTGCTACGGAGAAGGCAAGCAGAACTACTGCACATGAGATGAGAACTGTCATTGGGTATTCCACTATGACTTGGGAGTAGCTGCCAAAAACAATTACAGTTAATAAATGACTGTATTAGAAGTCAGGGAAAGTATAGTTCAATAGTTTAATTATTTCTTGAACAGTTTTTGTTAATGGAACAAATTAACACATTATGTTAACCTACTTTTTTGGAATACGGTGAAGTCTCTCAGTCCTATAAAAAAGACAGCATTTATTATTTACACTTCATTTCGAATGTGTGCATTCATAGCAGGCAGAAAAAACGTTTGACAAAGGGCTCTACCTGACTGTCACCACATGACGCTGAACAGGCTTGTAGTTATTGCCATCATGTGATCCTTGCAGCCAGGGACACTGCATTGTGTTGTGACACATTGGCTGGTGGAAGGGACTGCATCTGTGGACTGTCTTGACAGCATTGCATGTGTAGTCTGAATGAGGAGACGCATTTGTTTGATTCATACAGATGTTGTCTGTGATTGGCTGCTGGTGGTCACAGCACTGACATCTCTTGATGCGAGGTGACTGGTATGCATGACTCTGTAACACTTGGTCGTAGAGTTGAGAGGAGGAAGGTGGGGTGGACAGATGGTTTATGTTGTCCCCTTCTGTGGGGACTTCATTTGTTGGAGACTCTGCATCTTCACTGTCTGGGGGACACAATGACACCTTCGGGATCTCACTGCAAGAGAACAGGAAACTTGGCAACATAAATTGATATTATAGTGATGACACAAAATACACGAGTTCAAATGCCGTCACCAGCCTGAAAATGTTATCAAATCTCTTTACATTTTGGCAAATTTCCCTTTTGCAAGTTTATTCTAGAGTTAACAGCATGGGGGAATGTTTGCCAAAAGACAACAAACCTTATTCACTGGTTAAGAACAACGCATTGTGAGCAATTTGAGTATGAAAATTAATCTGCAAAGGCAGAAGCAACTAAATCATCTAAGTTGACCCTCACTCAACCACCTATAGCAGAAACCCTCAAAAACTCAGCAAAAAAAAAAAAAAACTAATTCTGCAGAGGTCATGTGAAAAAGGCTTAAACGATTATCACAAAAATAATAATGAAGAGAGACATAAAGACTGGTCCCCAGCTTTGGCTCTGGTTTACTGCTCCATGCATCTGGGCTGACAGTGAGTGACTATTCAGCACGGCTGCACACATAGTGGATGATGAGAGGAATAGACTGCCCTTAAATGCAATAATTCTAATATTTATTAAGAAATGCCTGCCCTTGTTGCCTACTAACGAGTACCCATGATAGATTTGCCAAATACAAAGTGACTGATATCTGTTTATTTAAAACGTTTGCTGAAGAATTTGGGTTTGTTATTCACTGACACAGCCTTGTTCTATTCGCTGCATGTTATAACTAATGAGTATAGTAAGACAGTCACATGTTAGGTAAACATTTCGGCATGTGAGAAAACCCTTTGATGCTAGTTAAGGAACAGAAAATCTTTGCTCTTTAGTTGAGCATAGGCTATACTACTAGTTTCAGTTTCTATAATGTACATGAAATAATAAGTGAATGGAACATGTTGCATATGTTACATTTTACGATACTTTCTCAGATCATGATCATATTTGTGCACTGCTGCTTAGAGTAGTTGTTTACAGCTATAAATATTAAATAAATAAACAATACTGCACAATAAGTAGAACACTTAATGGAAGATCCCAATTACGCCAACATCTGTAATTGGTGATCGGTATCAGCCATTTCTGATTTCTGCCCTGATGTATCCTGCACCCCTAGTGTATCCTTTAATGTTCGGCTGCTAAAAATAACTTGTAATTTTCCCTATCACATACTGTTTTATTTATCTATCTGTTTTTGTAATTTCTTCTCATATTGTAAGTTAATTTGTTATTGATGGTTCGTCCATATCCAGGCATGCTTTCAGGACATGTTGCATTACAATGCAGAAACTGGTATTCTGGTATACTCGTAGTTTGGGTATCAGTGTTAAGCCTCAAGGCTGCCTTGTTATGCAATGTCCATGTACTGGACACTCTTAAATACTTGTTGGCTAAACTGTCATTGAACATCCAGTGATTAACTGTAGAGATCTAAAAGTAGTGGCTCTGCTCCTTGGAATGCAGCTCAGAAATACTTGATAAGACTTGTTGTTACATTTGCGAGTGCATTACATTAAAACAAAGTGGTCACTCAGAACAATGGCCAGGACAGAAGAACATGCCACATGTTCAGCTGCTTGACAAACTTCTTACAGCATACAAAACCATGACACACATTATGTCACTGAAGGTTAATTTTCTGCAGTTACTGTACACTTGGAATTCCTTCCCAAAAATCAAGGTGCAGTCATCATGACATTGCCAAAATAGGGAAGGAATCCATCAATGGAATGGATGGATGCAACACTGGAATCCATCAATGGCGGCTTGTTTTGGAACAAGATGTACCAGACGCTGAGTACAAACAAAAATCAGCAGCAAAACACTTTTAGGCCTGCTGACTTTTTGTGGCTTGTCAGAAACATTACGCTTTTAAATACAGCATTGTCATTAAACTTACAGTAATTTCAAGTTTCTCAAGATTCCTGAATAATACAGTCATTCTGAAATCATAATTGTGTTCAGGTTGAAGGGGTCAATCATAGAAGCCTTAAATAAATGTTACATTTGTTACAAAATTGTTTATTTTTACAAATGGCATGTTAACAAGTAAAACTATAGAATATAGTAATTTCCATCATGTATTCACTATCAAATTACAGTAAACCAAATGAATATGCCATCTTAAAGCTATATCTAGACATGTTACTAATTCTTATTCAACTGGAATTGAATGCTTAAAATTATATTTAAATTATCTATATTTTCTGCCATGGAGACTATTTTAAACATGACATTAGCACAAAAGGGCTAAAAATCATATAGTACAGTACAAATGTGACTATAATCATAATAATTTCGATTTCCCAAGGTGACGAAAAGCTAGCTTGTCTTTTACGACCCCTCAGAAAACCCAATGTACAACGTAGTAAAAACTGCAGGAAAAAAGTCAATAGAAAGGCCCCAGAACACCCAGTGCACCACACCAACCACACATGAACACATAAATTACTGCCGAGCAGGCAAAGAGCCAAAGATCACCGACCCAGCCTCCAAACTCCCCAAATCTCAATCCGATTGAGCGCACATGATGCGCTGGACAAACTAGTCTGATGTGTATATTCATATATAGTGTGTGTATATGTTTATACATATACAGTACATATGCACACACTAATTAGATATACTACTCAAACCACCTGTATAATATTGTAAAGTGTGCTGTGGTATCTGGAACAAAGACGTCAGCAGCAGATTTTGTCCTGAAAGTTGCAAGAGTGCTTCCATGGATCTGACTTTTGTCCAGCAGATTCCACGGGTATTTCCAAACTGAAATCTGGGGAAATTTGGAGGCCAAGTCAACTGCAACATCTTGAACTCTTTATGTTCCTCATACCGCTCCTGGTCAATGTAGACAGTCACTTTTTCCTGCTTAAAGAGCCCACTGCCATTAGGGAATACTGTTGCCCTGGGCTATATGTTGTAGGCAGCAACATTTAGGTAGGTAGTATGGTGTCAAAATGACAACCACATAAATGCCAGGCCCCATGTTTCTCAGTAGAACATAGCACAAAGTATCACACTGCCTCCCCAGCCTTGCTTTCTTCCCATAGTGCATCCTGGTGCCATCACTTCCCCAGCTAAGCTGCACACATAGTAGCTGGCCCTCCACATGATGTAAAAGAAACAGTATTCCCCAGACCAGGCCAACTTCTTCCACTGCTCCGTGGTTCAGGTCTGATACTGATACATGCCCATTGTAGGTGCTTTCTGCAATGATAGGAGTCATCATGGGCGTGTAGGCCAGTCAGCAGCTACACAGCCTTTGGCTCCCAGGACCCTGTCACTGGTTCATTGGTTGTCCTTCCTTGAACCACCTTAGTAGGTACAGTACTAACCAGTCATCTAGCCATTACAATTTGGTCCTTATCAAAGTCACTTGGATGCCTATGTTTAGATATTTATCTGCTTCCAACACATGGATTTTAAAACTTGAACTTGCTGTGTCTCATACTCATTGCTGTTCACTTCACCAGTCTGTGGTTTGATCTGTGTATAATTTCTGTATTTTCAAGCTTACTTACCAAGGAACAAATTATTCTAATTTCAGCGAAATAATTATATATTTTCCTGACAGTTACAGTATTTCAGTATCAAGCCTTGCCTCAGTGCACTTTGCTAAACTAGTCACTTCAATATGACTACATATAACTGTAATCTGCTGTATTCCCTGTGTCTACGTGTTTGTCTTAATCATACTCTACAAATTCTCCTCTGATCCATCTGGCTGCACATCCTTTCTTTTTTTCCCCCTCAGCGAGGCACCTTATTGTGCTGCCTTCCTTGTTGCCAATACCAACTGTGTGCGCGTGTGTGTACACTTGTGTGTACTTTGGCCATGGAACAGTACACTGGTATAAGGTGATCTGACAGCTCTGCAACAATTTTGTTATTGGGCTTTTTATACAGCTAAGACAATGATTGCAATGGTTTGCCAGAATCTTAGGAAAGCTCTTGCTCTGCTAAACCTGACATGATTAAATCTAGCATTATTATACCAAATTCCTTAATAAATCGATGAAACCAGAACAAGCTCACCTAAGCAGAGTAAGAAACTGACTTGTGTAATACTATACTGCCTGAACGAAAAAACGGTCGCGCTAATATCTCGCTCGACCGCATTGAGTTTTGAACATGTCTTGCAGTGTAGTGATCATTTCATGTGTGAAACTGATTCCTCATCCACCCAGACCCAGAACCACTTTTTCACAATTAGAGTCCTGGAACATTTCTGTTACCAGACGGATAAAAAAAAAAAAGAAAGAAAAAGAAGAGGTGATGAACTGGTCATTCAGTAAATTCAGGTCATCAGCTGACTTCATGTACACACGTGGACAAAATTGTTGGTACCCTTCAGTCAATGAAAGAAAAACTCACAATGGTCACATAAATAACTTTAATCTGACAAAAGTAATAATTAAAAAAAAAATTATGAATGTTAACCAATGAAAGTCAGACATTGCTTTTCAACCATGCTTCAACAGAATTATTTTTTAAAAATGAACTCATGGAACAGGCCTGGACAAAAATGATGGTACCCCTAACTTAATAGTTTTTTGCACAACCTTTTGAGGCAATTACTGGAATCAAACGATTCCTGTAACTTCTTTCTCTCTAGAATCCCTTGATAGTCTTGAGATTTCATTGTACCCTGCACAGATTCAAGACACCCTGTGCCAGATGCAGCAAAGCAGCCCCAGAACATAACAGAGCCTCCTCCATGTTTCACAGTAGGGACAGTGTTCTTTTCTTGATATGCTTCATTTTTCCGTCTGTGAACATAGAGCTGATGTGCCTTGGCAAAAAGTTCCATTTTTGTCTCATCTGTCCATAGGACATTCTCCCAGAAGCTTTGTGGCTTGTCAACATGTAGTTTGGCATATTCCAGTCTGGCTTTTTTATGATTTGTTTTCAACAATGGTGTCCTCCTTGGTCGTCTCCCACATAGTCCACTTTGGCTCACACAACGACGGATGGTGCGATCTGACACTGATGTTCCTTGAGCATGAAGTTCACCTTGGATCTCTTTAGAAGTCTTTCTGGGCTCTTTTGTTACCATTGGGATTATCCGTCTCTTTGATTGGTCATGAATTTTCCTCGTGCGGCCACATCCAGGGAGGTTGGCTCTACAGTCCCATGGATCTTAAATTTCTGAATAATATGTGCAACTGTAGTCACAGGAACATCTAGCTGCTTGGAAATGGTCTTATAGCCTTTACCTTTAACATGCTTGTCTATAATTTTCTTTCGAATCTCCTGAGACAACTCTTTCCTTCACTTCCTCTGGTCCATGTTGAGTGTGTTACATACCATGTCACCAAACAACACAGTGACTACCTGGAGCCCTATATATAGGCCCACTGACTGATTACAAGATTGTAGACACCTGTGATGCTAATTAGTGGACACATCTTGAATTAACATGTCCCTTTGGTCACATTATTTTCAGTATTTTCTAGGGGTACCATCATTTTTGTCCAGGCCTGTTCCATGAGTTAATTTTTTTAAATAATTCTGTTGAAGCATGGTTGAAAAGCAATAGTATCCCAGGAGACTTAGGGCACAAGGTGCACCCTGGACAGGATGCCAATCCATCGCAGGGCACACACACACATACACTACAGCCAATTTGGAAGTGCCAGTTAACCTAACCTACATGTCTTTGGGAGGAAACCCACCAAGCACGGGACAGCATGCAAACTCCATGTACACAGAGACAGGAATCGAACCTGGCCGGGAATTGAACCCTGACCCTGGAGGTGCAACGCGACCGTGCTAACCACTACACCACCGTGCTGCCCCCTTCACTACTCCTCACTAACAAGTTATTTTCTTACATCAATTGGAAATATTGTTAGTACTAAACATAACTGCATTTTCTGCTGTCGCTGTTGATTTTTACAATGCAACTTGAACAAAGATTTACGTGAATTTATTCATAATTTTTTTTCCCTGATCCCGTTTCTTCCACGGCCATGACAGTTCAACGCTATCATTCCAGGTTTTAAAAATACATTTGTTAATAAGTAGCTAATAGTTAATTCATAAATCAGGTCTTAACCAAAATATCATCAAATTCCAATGTCTGTTTGATGCAGGCCAACAATTTAAATCTGAAATGTGTTTTTTTTTTTTGTTTTTGTTTTTTTTTGTGCCCAGCATGTTCTTGGATTCTCAGATCTTCTTTGTCATACAGTGCTGATTAAACACCTTTTTAAGGCACTGCTGTTATTCACATCACAGGTTTATAATTAACACACTCATTTGAAAAAGTCATTGTGTCTATAGTAACAAGTAATTCACAGCATATTACATGACAGAGACTCTAAACAATTCAAGGCTATTAATAAGTGGATGCAAAAGTATACTATTTAACTATGAAAATTTTAACATTTTCAGGTCAGTGAGCCTTACAGTACTTTTTCTGGTTTCTCTATAACATGACAAGGCTGGTAAGAGAACAACTGTTCACAGCTGCAATAGCATAAGTGATAATTAAAACCCAGGACAACAGAATCTTGTTCCACAATGTTAAATGTAATTCTAAAAGGTTAAAAAGCTGAGTGTGTTTTCATTAATACATTTTAAAACATGATCATTCATTTTTAATTATATATATATATTTATTTACGTTTTATTAATAGTTGGCAAATCACTGTGTCTAAGAGTAACCTAAAGCCATGGATTATTTCCTCCCCATTACATATGGCACTAAAAAAGTTTTTTTACACACTAATTTTCTCATATGAAAAACCACTGTGCTTGTGAGCTTCTCTAGTAATGCGTGTAATTGGAAAAAAAGCCTGGAGTTATGTTTCTCTGTTATGAGACACTATTGGTCTATGATGAACCCTGTGCCCTATAATACAAGATGATCTCATGGATGAAATTTCACTATTCTAGATATAGCTGAAATTTCATTATTCTAACCTTTCCTCAAACCCAAAATAGGAGTTTAGGACTAATATAGGACTACTACTTTTACACAACATGAGTTCATTTCTGCATCTGTCCATAGTCCCTACGTAGCGCACCATAATCTTTTAACAAATTTAAATAATAGGCACATTATTTAACCATGTAGAATAATATTTTCACTATTTATAGGAGACAGATTTGTAGTCCTGAACGTTCCACTTACATTCAAGTATACTGTATATTTCAAGATAATATACTGTATATGCATACTTGTTTTTTTGTTTTTTTTTTGGTTTGACTCAATTCAAGTCAACTTCTATTGACCATTCACTGGCTTATTAAAAGAAATATAATCGTTTATTATTATTATTATTATTATTATTATTATTATATTTTGACAGTTTATGATTTTCATCACTGTAAGAAAATCGAAATATCATGGACAACCTGGCTATGCATCATGGACAACACTTCTGAGCACCACTTATAGCATATATAGCTTATAGCATATCTGAGAGAATCGATGCCATTAGAATACTTAGCTATGAGAAACCAGGTGATGGGTTTAATCTTTAACAGTCTAGTGGTGTATTAAATTGCTACAACATTTTTCTCCACCATTACTAATCTGGTATTGCCACAATTAGGCTGCACGTCTGAAAGCAGCATCCCACAGCGCTGCACCCACCACACATGCGCCTAACTCCGCATGAGCATGATTTCTGCTTTTGGCGGAGACGACAATAGCGAGGAGGCTTGATGTGGCGTGGCAGTTAAAGCAGCGGCTCGGTGGAATATACGCTGCTGCAGTGCTGCTACAGACAAAGAGTAAGAGAGGCTTGAACACCCCACAGTCTAGAAGGCTGGTCTTCAAAACTGTACTAGAAGACAATTTTACATTAAATCTTACAAAAAGACACATGTACCTTTTTTTTTTATTAGGTTCACTGTACAGTAGCTACTACGTAACTCATAGTAGCAAGTGAGTAATTATACTTATAACCATAGAACCTAATAAGTGGAAAATGTCAACTCCTGGCACAATATGATTCTTGATCCTTAAAACTATATTTCCCATACATGCTTAAAATGTATGGATACCTAATGAATGACAGTTAATCCTGATTTCCTTATTTTCAATAATCCTAATCTTCCTGGTTGTTTTATTGAAACAGCTCGTGCCATTATCATTATTTTTGTGTTCGACCAGGATGTGAGCAGCCCCTTTTGAAGCCTAAACAGGACCAAATAGGAATGTAGCACGAAGCCCTTAGATGAACAAATCAAAGGTTTAGACAGAAGCGCCCAGGTGGGTGCCTCACGCTTGCAAACGGAGACAAGGCTTCTCCTACGAGAGTCATGCTCAGACATGAATCATTGCAGTGACTGCTGGAGCCTGTCCACCAGTGCTGAAGAGTCGTCCTCTCGCCATCTGCTTAGCACCTCTCCTTTCTCTAACCACTTCATGTCATTTATCACTATCACATGAAAGGGAACAGTAATGCTGCAGTTTGCTCAGCTGAAGCTAAACTGCTCACTCTAGTAAAATGGGGGGGGGGGGGGGGGGGGGGGGGGGGGCTAGTTGTTATATATATGTTAATGCATTAAGCAAAATACTCACTTTAATGGTCAGAGCACACTTTCCATTTCAAACTGCATGTTATTCAGGCAGGGAGAGGAATGGAAAGGGAATTGGAAAAGAAAACAATCTGAATATATAATTTGCTGTGACGGCGAAGTGGAACACTTTAATTCACACAATGTATTCACTTGAGGTTTCACTGCATGGTAGAATATTTGATATGCAATGCTGAACACCCCATTCACTACATTACCAACACATTACCATGAAAAAATTCTAATTAGTTTTATATCAAAACCTACTAATAAATCTTATTGATTGTTATTGTATTACTATCATATAGTCATACTTAGTTACTATTGTATTGTCTAAATTATAATAAAATTGCAGATTTAGCATTCATATTATGACAGCTTGTCAAACCTAAAACAAATATTATTTGACAGTGCAAGAATTGTACATTGTACAGTCATGTAAATCTTTCGTATAAATAATTATATTGCAGTGAGTGTAATGAACAATTGTACTTATATAAATTGTACATCAACGTCCAAATAGGGTAATGAGTTAACATTTCGTCACTGGTGTTTTGTGTAACTTTTGATCAGCACTAGTGGGCAGGGATAGCTCAGTGGTTAAGACATTGGACTACGGGTTGGAAGATCCCAGGTTCAAACCTCGATCACTACCAAGTTGCCATTGTTGAGCCCTTGAACAAAAATCTACATTGCTATGGATAAGTGTGTCTGGGAAATACTAGAAATGTAGTGCTGTTTATATGGTCTAAACCATACAACAGCCTATGGAGTTTTTCTCTAAATGTGCTGCACAATTAGTCACATAAAACCCGAAACAGCAGTATGGACTAGTGCAATTATTTGATCACAAAGAACTGCAGATTATTACAGGTAATATACACACAGATGGGAATTTATATAGAGTTTGTCAACAATTTAGGTATTTGATTAAAAATAAATAAATAAAACTAATAAGAATTTTAAGGTGATAAAAAATATCAATAGGCTGGATGAATAAGTTTGAAGACAAACCTGTAAATTTAATAGTTAAATATTGCAGTTCAAATCGCAATTGTAATATGTCTCAAAAGAGATCTTTCTTTATTTGTTTGTTTTCAAATCAAATTGTGCAGCTCTAATTTAAATTTTTTTTTGTGGAAATAAAGTTCAGCTAGTTATAAAAATTTCTTCTTCTAATTTCTATTTTTTATTTTTATTCATGCCACCATATTTAAATTAAGGGAAGAATTTCCAATCAAATAAAATATGTTCGTTGAATAAAAACAAATATGTTTAGGTTAAATCCATTAACATTTACAATAAATGTAATATCGATATGTAAAGCCTACTCAAGGCCCAAATCATTTTTGACTGTGCTAATTAATGACTTTAAAATTGCATTTAAAAGTTTATGGATACATCCCATGGACAGTGCACTGTTACAGTCCTGAAATAAACATTTACATTATTGATATAAGTCCAGCTCCATTTAAATGAATATTTCAAGAGTTGTCAACTGAATCTTTTTTTTTTTTTTTTTTTTTTTTGTAAGCTGACTTAAACATACTTAAATTATCAGATCTGTTCTTCAAACTAGGCGGCTAGATTTTATTATGATTCGTTATTGCTGTCTATGTTTAGAATTGTTTAGACTGATAAGCAAGCATCATATTATCTAACACCAGTCAGGTCTTAGCAGCTTATTTATTTCTCAGTACACACAGTACAGCTGCATGTTTGGTCGTAAAGTAATAATAAATGGTAGTGTTTACGCATTTAGCGCAGCTTGAAGTATTTACCTGGAGAAGCTCAATAAAGCTCTAGAAGCTCAAGAAACAATCTAATATAAACGCAGAAACCCGTCGCCTACCTTGGAGCAGGTCCCTCTGCCTTGGTCTGATTTAATTCACTCATCACACAGCGCTCATCACAGAGAGACACGGCATCCATATTAACAGATCACTTTAAAACTCGATCTCTGTCGTTTCCTAGACAAGATCCAGGCCGGATGTGGGATTTATTTTACACTGCGCGATCTATTGCTGCTTATAAATGATGTTCGTGGTCTCCGTGTTGAGGATAAACTGTGTAGCTGCAGGCTGGTCCGTGGCCGAATTCCAAATGACTTCCTATAAAATGCGAAGTGCACTAAGTATGGCGCAGACGCCGTTATTTCCGCGCTCGTGTAGTGCACTCATGTAGGGACCGAGCAGCGTTTGGAGATGGAGCCTGAGCTCGCGCCGGTTTCCTATTGGTGGAGCTAGGCGGTCGCTGTTCAGCCCAGGATGGTGCTAACAGTAATAAATAGTAGTGTAGGATTTTCCATATACTGCATCAAATGGGTATTTAAGCACATTAGAAAAAACTGACTTTATTTTAATGTTATTATTAAACACATCATCATCTTGCTAAAATGAGATCTTAATCTGAAGTTACTAATTTGTTTCTGGATATTTCTGAAATAAATGCAGGCCGATCAAATGTAACTAAGCATCATGAACTGTAAATTTCCTAGGGAAGTGAAATAGCTTTTATGCAGATGTACAGACAGATGTTCTTATGGTTCTTGCTGCCACTTTAGACCATCCAAAATGCACATTGTATCATTGTATGTGCAATGAAGCTGCCGATTTTTCCAAGTTTCCTCCAGGTACATCAGTTTCCTCCTACAGTCCAAAGACATGCAAGTTATGTTACACCCCTTTAAATCCAGGTGTCACAGATCTGTGCTGGCAACACAGTTAAGGTCAATGTTAGGTGGAACGAAAGGTGCTTGGGACCGAAGGTGCCCTGCAGCCCCAGTGTCTGGATTTCAAACTCGACCCCAGGGCAAGTCTAATACTGAGCCAATCATTATTACATAGTGCCTTACATAATTCTTTTTATGTTCTTTTTTTTTTTTACACTTACATCTTTTTTTACATATATTTTCTCATCCACCCTTGAAATTCATTCTTCTCTACAACACATTTTTGTTTGCAATTCTGTCCTATTTGGATTGTATTATTTCTCTTAACTCTTTGAGCTCTGTTAGATTTGATAGGAAATGATAATTAACATTAATTTGTTCATCTTTTTTTAAATATAATTAACCGAATTCTGAGATTTGACTGGACCTTTTTAACACTTTTGAGTTCATGATTTTGAACCACTCCAGTGTAGACATCATTCATCATTCATAGGGTTCACTGTCCTGTTGAAAGTTAAACCTCAAACCCAGACTTTTGAGAGTCTGGAAAAGGTTTTCTTCTTATAATTGCCTTGTATTTGGGTCCATCCATCGTTCCATAACCCTTGACAAATTTCCCAATCCCTATAGATAAAAACATCTACACATGATGATAGCCCTAGGGTGCTTCACTGTAATTTTTTTTTTCATTTCTCACATCTTTGCAGATCTCTTTACATCAGATCAGAAACTTCCTCTATATCTTTGCTGAGGCTCCAAAATGCCTTTCTTGCAAACTGATATTCATAGGGCTCACCACTCATATAAAATCCATCTTTTTGGAGTGCCCAGGCTATTATCCAACTTCTCCTGTGTGCTGTCCATCTCTGCCTCTCCTACAGAGTTAACCTTGACCTATTGGTTCGCTGACTAATGCCTTCCCACAGACTTTTTCTGGATGGCCTTCTCTAGACAGAGTCACGAATGTGCCATATGCTGTTTGTGACAGTTTTGTGACATTTGATTGCATTGATCTACCTATTTGATTTTTGGTGGCACTGTTTTGAAAATACATAATTTAAGGGATTCAAAATAGGGGGTAAATAATTATACAATCACAAGTCTTAATGTTTTATTTGGAAAACAAAAATTCTCACCACATTGTTTTTGTGTGGATTAATGTAATTCCAGTTCAGATACCTAGTTACTCATTTAACTCCATTTCTTTTCCATATGCTAACACCTACAAATTGCTGAAAAGTCAAAGGTGGGTCAATAGTGTGTTGAGAGTGTTACTCAAAACCATAACTAGGTTAGCAGTATACACTCATGGACCAATATACACTCATGGACCACTTTATAAAGAAAACAATAGTAACACTGGATAGGCCTCATTTTGTCTTTAGACTCATCTCAGTTATTCACAGCATGGATTCCACAAGGTTTTCTGAAAATATTCCTTTTTGTCAATGTTGGCATTATTGAATAATTGCTGTCGATTTGCCAGCTGCATGTTCATGCTGCAAAATCTCATGTTCAAGGGAGCGCTATTAGATTCAGATTTGGCAATCGGGGAGACTACTGCAGAGCACTGAACTTATTGTGCTGTTCATGGAAACAGTTAAAAACAGCTTGTGCTTGTGCAACGGACCTGTTGCATTGTAATGCTAAAATTAACTGTCACCAGAAAGTGAGGCACATGGTCAAGTATAATTCTCAAAGTGGCTGTGGCATTTAAATTACGCTTGAATAGTTTCTAGGTGCCCAATATGTGCCAAAATGCACTCCCCAGTGTATTACAATACAGTCACCATTCTGAGATGTTGACATAACAGAGGTTGGATTTAGGGATATATGCTGTTCATGCCCAATTCTAAACCCAGCCGAAGTTAATATTCATCAGACCAGACAATGTTCTTTCAATGTTTAACTGTTCAGTGTCAGTGAGCCTGTATTGACCCCCACCTCAGATTCCTGTTATCAGCTGGATGGAAAGTAATCTGCTGTTGTCAGCGATCTGACTGAAGGTTCAACAGGCTTTCTGCTCACCACGGTAGTAAAGAGTAATTATTTGAACAGTTTCCTGTAAATAGTATATATTTTATACTCAAACTAGCCCATCTGGCACCAATGAACATGCCATAATGAAAGACACCGTTTGATGTTTGATATGAACATTAACTTATGCCATTAACCTGTGCCTCCTTGACATTATCCACTGAGAAACATGATTAGTCGATTGGATAATTGTGTGAATGAGCAGGTGCTGCTAATAAAGTGCTCAGTCAGTGTGCAGTACATCATTATGTAATATATTTATTCGAATGGCCTCAAGTGAGCAATGACCATAAAGCAATAAATGAATTTTTACAAGTGATATGGCAAAAATGTAATAAACAAAGTTTTATGGAATTGACTAATAGTCTGCTTTTTTAAATACATCATTGTTACCTTAGCAGTGAATTACCTCACTCTACTTCATCCCAATTCTACCCTACGCTACTTAAGCCATCAGCTGCCAGACGGCAAATTAACCAGGGTCCTATTGTATTATGTAACACATTTTCATCCCTGCTGCAACATGCTGTTGAGATCCGTTTAGCTCTGTCTGCTCAGAATCAAGGGTGTTTCTGAACTGCTACCCATGGTAATTTCCACTGACATCTTTCTTCCAGCATGTAACAAAAGGGTTTATTTAAAGCCCTGGTGCATCTCAATTAGAAATAAGACCAGAGTTTAATGTCTGAAATACTGGCTGAAATACTCCCAGAGGAAAGAATGTAATGTGTTGTCTTTTTCTGTGTAAAAGAGTTGAAGGACGTTATTGTTATTAAGAATTCTAATGGTAATTTCATAAATACAGTGGCACCTGACAGTTACACTCTTCTATGGTTCATGTCATATGAATATATGACATTTTATATATGCTTATTTTGAGTACCAACTGTCTAAAGTATGCCTAAGGGAGTGGTTTGTCAAGGAAGCCTCAGTGGCGGCATTTGGCATGTGCACTTAGTCATAATCAAGACATTATAATAAAATTATAAGTAAATAATAATACATTAAATGAATATAATAATATATAAAAATCTAATATAAATCAAAATACAAACAATCATATTGTCAGATATTCATTACATTCCCAAAGTGCACATTAGTGTTGCCATTTCAGCTGATAGTAGTACTTCAAATACATCTTTCAAAAACATTTCAGATATATTGCATAATTGCGCTGTTTAATAATGTGTTGCGCTACCCTCGTTCTTCAGAATGGATTCTACAAGACGCTCAGTGCATTGCAGCCAAATGCTGCACCATGTGGAAATGCATAAATTGCACTGGATGACTGCAAACAACGCTTTGCGCCTCATCTCAAAGATAAACAGACTTTAAATGCAGGCACTATGCAGACTCGTGATCCCACTGGCTCTCATGTTTCAGGAAATATTTGGTGAAGATACCTACAATATGTGATGTGCATTATTATCCATACTCTACACTATATTTCCAAAAGAATTTGCTTGCCTGCCTTCACATGCATAGGATCTTGAGTAGCATTCAATTTTGAATCAATATGATTTAATATGATGTCGGCCCACCCTTTGTAGCTACTGTACAGTATAACAGCCTTAACTCTTCTGGGAAGGCTTTCCACAAGGTTTAGGAGTGTGTTTATGGGAATTTTAAAAAAACTTTCCTTCAGGAGCACATTTGTGAGGTCAGACACTGATGTTGGATGAGAAGGTCTGGCTCGCAGTCTCTGCTCTAATTCATCCAAAACGTGTTCTATCAGGTTGAGGTCAGGACTTTCTTACCTAAATGTAAGCCCAACATACAAGTGTACATTACCTTGGTTGGATGTGCTGTGGGTTTTGTTGTTGATATTGCTGTTGTTTTTATTGTGTGTTGTGTTGCATTTGTACATTTTCCAGATAGAGCAATATGCCCATGTTCATTAAGTATAAAGTGTGCTTCAATATTTCCAATTACTTTAATGCTTGTAAAGGATGGTAAGGCAAGCAGATGCAGCATCAGACTCCAGTGGTATTAAAGAGCCAGTTGCTGCAATTTGATTACGTTTTATTGTATTTGTATTGACTCTTTAACAACAGACGCGGTTACAGTGTGGGTTTGGATGTACATTCAAGCAATGCAGAAGTCACCATGGCAAGAAAAAAACTGCCTGAAATGAAATGAGGAAGAGATCTCACTTTGAGAAGAACTCATTCTCGTCTGGGGGACGCCACACAATGGGCTTTTGATCATTTGCAAATGTTATTCAATGTGTGGAAAGAATGTTCTGGGCTGAACATGATTTATGTTTTTAGCACCTGTTTTTAAAGATCTATGGCTACAGTGTCCTTGAGAGAGCAGGAAACCGATTCTTAGGCATGCACTGTTTTAGGGGTCTTAGGGTGAGACTATCCAGGTGAGATGAACTATTGGCTGAGTCTGCAGCACAAAAACTAGGTAACACTTTTACACCTATTTGATTAAAAGGTGGGTAACAAAAAAAAATTCTGGGTTTCAGTTCAAATGCTGGCTATAGGTATAACAAGACAAAACAAAAAAAGTTTCACCCCGATCCCAGCAAATAGCACAAAGCCTTTCATTACTCACAACTACATGCATGGGCAATGGAAGAGCAGAAAATAAAGGATACTCTTCTAGCTTACTGTAAAATTCCAAAATGAACTAATTAATTCCGTTCACAACACCAGATGAAGACAAACAACACCGTCTCTGTAATGTTAGCTGATCCAGATTCCCATCAGTTGATGATGACTGAGGAAGCCTGACATTAACTGTGGAACAGATGGTTAAAGCTATGGATATTAATCAATCATCAAATATATCACCTCCTCATAAGTCGAGGAAGAAGATGCTCTAAGGCCTAAGTCACTTTCATCGCTAACAAGTGAAATAAAAATGTCTCTAATGGTGTCATGCTTGTGCTTAATGCCCTGATGTTGTAGTTATAATGTACTGTTGCATAGAACTCTCATTTGAGACAAGTTAGACGTGTAATAATAGTATAATGGAGTGTACAAATATTTGTCTATCCTAATTTAGATACAGATTCTGACAATATAGTGTCCACGGTCCAATTATATTTACATTTACGTAAATATAGGCATTTGGCAGATGCTCTTATCCAAAGCGACTTACCAAAATTGTTTCCGTCATTGAATAGATACATACACTGGGTTACTAGGTTACTAACGAAGTGCCATCAGTCAAACACAGTTGGAATGAGGATTTTTTTTTTAATTATTAGTCCAATCATGGTGTGCACCTTTTGTACGTTTTTTATAAAACTTTTTGAGTCACTAAGAGTATGCTACCAAAGATCCAATGAAAATAACAGCAGTAGAAATGTATCAGGATTGATTAGCAGGACTACAGCTCATTAGATAGTTAGTGTGTTAACCCTTCACCTTCTAATCACTAATCACACAAACACAAGTTTAGAATGCTTCTTACAGAATAATGTAAGTTTTGTTAGTTTCTTTACTAAAAAAAGATGCAACATGGTAGCATTGGGATTTTTTTTTTAGACTGATTGTTTTCAGTCTATGAAATCAATATTTGTTAAACCAAAAATGGAAGATAAAATCATATGCAGTACTGCAAAAATAAAGAATCGACTCTTTTCTCTGTTACTTTTACGATCTCATTCTGCTGAATCCATCCACTGAAACTTTATTCACACACTTCCTAAGACCTAAATCATGTTAGTACAGCCAGTTAAATGTGGTTTTATTCCTTTAAATGTTGAACAATTACACCACCAGACATATCAGTACAGTTCTTTTTTGTCCAACTCCAGAGTCCTTAATCCTGTGTTCAGATTACGTTTTTTTTCATGTTGCGTTTCACCTGTTGTCCTTGTGTCTGCTTTTGTTTCCTCCAGGTTCTCTGATTTCCCTCTTCACCCTGAAGCAATGCCAGTAAGTGGATTAACTGCCATAAATTGTCCCTAGATGTGAAAGAACATGTGAATGTGTGTGGACATGGTGTCATATGATAGAATAGTGTCCCGTTCACAATGTTTTGCTGCCTCATGAGAAATTTTTCCAGATCCCCTACAGTTATTAAAGATGGTGGAATGAATGAATGAATGAATAGTATTTTTAATGTATACTACTACAGTAGTTTTGTAGCTTCCTCTACTGTGTAACAGGCATTGTTTCTGTATGCCAGGTGCCACCTTGAAGTGCCATTACTTGATAAACAGGTATGTCTACATTAAGAAAAAAAACATGTAAGTTAATGCTTTAAACAGAAACTATTGTTTCCTCTTTTTTTTGTAACATGCACAAACTGTAAATTATATATATATATATATATATATATATATATATATATATATATATATATATATATATATATATATATATATATATTGTGTTTGGTGATTTATTTTCTACATTCAACAATACTGAGGTTTAGCAATGCTATGTAGAACTGAAATAAAAATTTAGGTATGACTAAATATAGCAATTATATTTTCTTACCAATTTGTCTTCATAATAATAATAATAATAATTATTATTATTATTATTATTTTTTTTATTACTACTACTACTACTACAACTACTACTACTACTACTAATAATAATAATCATAATATTTTAAGGCATACTATGTTAGCCTTTTTTTAAAGTTATGGACAATTCAATAACTTTGCAAAATTTGATCTCTATAGAATAAAACTTTACATATGCAAGCTTAAGTTAAAACAAACAAATAAACAAACAAAACCCATATTAAAAATAATATTCTAAATCATGCTCTATGCACGTTTAAAAATGATATAATAATGCATTAATTTAAAAAAAATCATTAACAACGCAATCATTTCGGGCACGTGCGCAGTGTTTGTGTAGGCAGATATCTCGGGGTATCATGGGCGGGGCGAATGAAGACAGCCACGCCCAGTGGGCGTCACCCTAATCTCCTGCTACAATGAGGGGCTGCGTGAGCAGCCCAGAGTAAACACACGGCTACCAGGCTGAGAAGCATGGTCCTCCTACTGTACTGCGAATAATTACCCACCGGTCATGTCTTCCGTGAAAAAACAATATCCTGCTCTTTTATGTCTTGCTTTGATCATCGTTTGCTTGACAGCTGTTATGACGAAATGGCACTTTGGCCTCAGAGAGAATTTGGGGGATCCTGCTCCGAACTCGGATTTAACACTGCTTCATCTTATAAGAGAGAGACAGCGGGAGATCGCTCCGTTTTACACCTTCAATCACGTGCATGGATCAGTAGAAGTACAGTCGACTTCTCCCAGCTCGGACCCGGTCCGGAGCAGCACTTTGGGGCCGGAGATTGGCTGCAGCGATCTGAGCGGAGTGACAGTTGTGGACTTTCTTGGCGCCGGTTACACGAAAACGGTGTTAAAAGTGGTTTTGGCGCAGGGTTTAGAGGTGGCGTTGAAAACCGTCAACCATCAGGGGACAGACATGAGATCATGCGTGGAGGATTTTAGGGATCCTGAAGGCTGCCAGGACCTCGTGTCCTTCAAACTGAGAAAAGAGATCATCCTGCTGCAAAGACTTCAGCACCCTAACATTGTCGAGGTAATGCTTTCTGAACAGCAAGAGCTGTCAGGGATGATGATGGATGTCTGTTTTACTTTGACCTTCTGCTGCTATGGGTAGTGTATAATTATTCACTATAACCATCCCGAACTGTCTACAACATCTGCTTCTATTTGACAAATAAAGGCATAATAATGTTCTATGATGTTTTCCATAAGGACTTGTTTATCCATGTATATATCCAGAGCTATTTGAATAAAAAAATACATGACAAGATTTTTTTTCATGTTGTTTTATAGGAAAAAGTGTAAGAGGAAAAAAAGGGACTGGTGAAGCAATGAGTGTAGCTGTTATAATTGAAGTGATAACTTGGCTTGTCACTGTAAATTGAATAAGGTGGGGGGGGGGATTGTGTTGTAACTTATCATGGGTGTCCGTCAAGCATTGTTTTCCTATAACAGCATGTCTTCTTTGTTATTAGTTAACATACAGAGAACACATTTACTGTTCTAACTGTTACGCTATCTACTATCCATAATCCCTTAGTTGTTTTTAAACCAAAGTCTGAACATGCATTTAATTCATTCGTACTTTTCATTGTATTGCTTATCTTGGTTAAAAAATAAAGCAAGTCAAAATGTCAAATCGAAGCTCATTAAAAATTTAAAACACACACGCTGTGATTTTAGAAAGCAACCTCAATTAAAATACCTCCCTGTGGTTATAATGGATTGATTTGTTTTGTGGTTCCAGCTGAAAGGTCAGTGCCAGGACAGTACCCTGGTGGGTGGCATCACAGCAGTGCTGGAGCAGGGAACCCCGGTGCAGATGATTCAGCTCCTGCAGAGCCCCTGGGAAGAGCGCTTTCGGGTAAGAACCTCGACTCGACCACCTCCCCCCCTACCTCCTGTGGAGTGTTAATCAGGAGTTTCCCACCCACAGACCCCCACAGGGCATACCTGGGGCAGGGGGTGGATGAAAATTCTCTGGTTTAACTGAAGCCCTATCTGCAAACCATCTGAACCTGATCAAATACTCTGAGGGACAGATGTCCGTCTCAAATATCTACACTAGCTGTGAAACTGAGCAGGATCTGGCCGTTTGCGGTACAGACGGAGGATCTGATACCCGGCTCCAGGAAAGGAGAAGTGTTTGATTGAAGTACTCGGCTCACCAGAGGCAGGTGCAGAGTGCCGGTGCGCTTTGATATTTTTTAATAGGTTTTCAGGAGAAATGGTTCCACCTGGAGGGCTTCAGAATTGAGAGCCTGTATGCTGAATTGATAGGAATACAAACTCCATCTCTGTTATTACAAAGTTCAGCTCCTCCATTGTGATAAAATATAAAAGACTGGCATAATAGATTTGTTGTTCCTTACAGGCTTATCCAATAATCATGTAGCTCATATGGCCGACCCAGTAGCTCCCGGACACGGGTACGATTACAGAAGTGCAGATTCGCGTTTATACACAAGTTGTCGATTCCACTACTGTGATCATCTTTCCGTGTGTATTTTATTGCTTCGGCTTACGGGATTTCACTCATCACGGGTATATAATTATCTATCAAGTGGAAACAGATGTCTGCATGATGTCTGCTATTGTCTGCTTTATGGTTGGTTAATAATATTTTTATAAGTTTCTTATAAAACGTCTCATCTCTCCACACTACAGGTGTGTCTCGGCTTGGTCAGGCTTCTTCACTATCTTTCGCTTTCTCCTCTGGGCTCTGTGGCCTTGCTGGACTTCCAGCCACGTCAGTTCATCATGGTGTCCGGTGAGCTCAAGCTGACGGATCTGGATGATGCCATCGTCGCCGAGACAGGATGCCGGACGAGTTCAGATTGCGTGCTGCAGTTTCCGTTGCGCAACTTCACCTTTCCATGCTCGGGCAGCGGTGTGTGTCAAGGCCTGAACGAGATGAGGAACCTCTACAATGCTTACAGGTGAGTTCAGGTTTATAGCCATTGGTGTAGAGTTTTGTTAAGACTTAATTAGGCATTTGGTAAAACATATTGTCTGGATTGCTTATTACTGTGTATATATACGAATGCTTTATGGCTTACTGTAAAAAGACACACTGTTCAAGAAGGACGTCATTATCCAAGATCAACATTGTTTTCACTGTGTGTCATCAGGTATTTCTTCATCTATCTGCTGCCTCATCAGGCTCCAACAATACTGAAACCTCTTGTGGATCAGATAATGAACACAACAGGTGAGCAGACTCTCTTAGTGTGTGGTTTCAGTCATCATACCACCATGTCTTTATTGGTGCATAACTCATCTGTTTCGATTGTACCACCAATGCCGATGTCTGCCACAGGGGAGCTGAAGCACGGTGTTAACAAAACACTAGAGGCCTTTGAAGAAGTCTTGCGTGTATACAAATCTGGGCTGCATCTCCAGCACATGCCTTCATCTGTAATTGAAGGTAAGAGGGTATTAAATACTAATCCTCTTATATAATTCATTAAATGTGTTTGTATTTATTGTTTTACAGTCTCAAACATGCTGGTTCATGCAGCTAGAATAAAAATCATCCAGCTTTAACCAAATTAGATAAAACTCTGATGGCTTCTGTTCTACTTTTCTGACGTTTTTGCAGGAAATACACTCGAGTAAGCTTCTATTAGACAAATAAAATAAAAACTAAATGTAAATGCATTTCAGGAGACCTTTAAAGCAACACGGAATATGACGCATGTCTATTTTAATGTCAGAATCATAACTCAAGGAACACCTTCAAGCAGATGTGCAAAGTGTCATAAAAAGAAACCATGTAACTTAATCTGTCTTCAAGCACTAGTGAAATAGTGGTGTCCCCTGTAGGACATTGACTCTCTCTCTCTCTCTCTCTCTGCTGAACCTGAGCTTTGACATCCATAAATCATCCACGAAGTCGGAGTTCAGCAGCACTGGGGCGTAAAAAAAAGGAGCCAGGCCTTCATAATGTTATGTCCGAACAAGTTCGCAACAAATTCTGAACACTTGTGTAATTTGTTAAGCTGTTTTTTTTTTTGTCACTATGTCAGTGCTTCAGACCTCCATGCATGCCGCTTATTTCCGGCACAGTCACATACTGTACATTTCACTACTTCTCATATTTACAGAATGTCTTTAAGTAAAAACTCTCTATCTTGAGATATCTGATATGCTGATATTCATACACTGGTCATGTTAATGTTTTTGAAAAACTGACAGTTTTCCTTTCGTCCGCGTAGACTATGCTGTGCTGAAAGGCATGGGTACGTCTGGAAACAAGGAGTACAAATGCTGGCCTTCTTACAGCCATCAAGGATGCATGCTCTCTGTGCACAGTGCTGCAGAGGCAGCCCACATCTGCAACTCGCACCCACAATGCACCAGCTTCTCCTTCAGTGACCAAAAGACATGGACAGGTTAGTATGCCTCATTACTGCAAACCCCAAAACATGAGCAATACACTTAGACCTGGACTAGCATGGCACATGACTAAGTTATTATGAATATAAGAGTGAGTAATGTTAAAAGATTTATACTGCACGTTCAGCATTTAGGTTCAGACCTCCCAGTGCTCAGATGTGTTTGGCCTTAAGCACAGATTCCAACATTCATTATACTTAAAAAAATAAATAAAAAATTCTCAGAACAATTTTTATTAAAAGTGTGTTCGTAAGCATAAACGCATTTCTTTGCCTTTACTTGTCCGCAGGTCGACTTCTTGCCTCTTTCAGAAGTGGCTTCAGTCATCTGGTTCCAGATGTGAGCTCAACAGTCTATGTTAGGACAGCCAAAGCCTCAGCAGCTACTCTTTAAGGAGGGAGCGAGACAGAAAAAGAGGGAGATGCTTGGGGGGGGACTATGAAGTGAATGAACGAGATGTATTTATAGGCATCACACTGAAAAGCCTGTTTGATCTGCCTGCCAGTGCTGCACGCTGCCAAGAGGCGTCTAAAAGGATTTCCCTTCAGGTATAATTACCTCTCCTTACACAAAAAGAAACACCCAACCCTCTGTTTTTTCCCCTTTGCTGTTTTGTTTGTATGGCACAGTCCAATGAAAGGATATCGAGCCTTTTCTATGCAAGCTCTTACACAGATTTACTTTGAAGTTAATGGAGCCAGCGGTTCTGCTGCGTTGCGCTGCATGCTGGTATGCCTTAAACGCGGTGTTGCGACAGGCGAGACAAAAAAAAAAGTACTGAAATTACAGCTGTGTACGAGCCGAGCTGTAGTTCTATAACTGAATAGCTAGTTTAGGATCACTTTACTGATCATTGCAGTTCTTTTTTTTTTTTAGTCTACATTTTCATCCAGTGGATGCGATTGACCTAGTTGTTCTTTCAGAGAAAGAGTCCCTGTTCTTTGACATTTTTGATATGTTGTGTAGTATGTTTTTGTGCTGAAAGAAATTAATAAAAGTGTTTTGTTTTGTAGCTTCTTTTCTCAGTGTAATTAATAGGACGGTACTGCATTACATCAAATTTATTATACACTTTTTTGCAAGTTGTTCCCTACCTTCAGGCTGTCAATGGAAAGACCTGTGGCATACTGTGCCCCGCAAAGTTTACACAATACCTTTCCAGTGCATACTAATTAATCGCTTGCAGGGTCATTATGGTTTAATTATTACATGTAAATGCTCCTTGTTTGGAGTCCCTTTCTCATGGAGAGGCACGGAAAACAAAAGCGCATTAAGAACAATTAAAGTAAATCTGCCGTTAGCACAAGAATGGTTCAGCCATCTGGCTCTCCATTCAGGAGGGCTATTTTAGATATGCACAGATAAGCAGGGTTGCTCTATGCTGCTGCCCAGGACTAATGTCGAACTCATTGCTCCCCCCCTGCATTCCCTGTCCTGTGGTTTAATGAGCTCTGATAAGAGTTCTTGAAATTATCTCGAATTATTCAACACATTGAAACTAAGGACTTGTGATGAAACTCACCTGAAGGCAGGGGTTGCCCATCTGTCAAGCCACTCTAAAGCAATATTCAAAAACAAAAATAGGAATAAAAGTGTACTGGTAGGCGTTGTTAACCTTAAAAAAAAGGAATAAAAAGCTAAGGTTTTAAAATAGTATGTTACTTACTTATACAGTACAGTGAGTTATTCTTGGCTTAATGCTCAAAAAGATCCTGCAGACTTGATGACATTACAGTATGATCATGCTATTTATAACCAATATTAGAGCATGCATTATAGAAAAAGAACACACAGTACTGTGCAAAAGTCTTGAGTCACCCCTCATTTCGTCATATTTAATTCAGTTATGTAGATTAAAGAAATGGAAACACATGCTTTCCTGAGACAGGCTGCAAAGTTATTAAAGATACAATTTAAAAACTGCTTGTTTATGTAACAGCCTCAACAGCAACCTCATTTCCCCTCTTGTCTGTTCCAACTACTCAGCACCTGGACTAAACACAGACCTGATCAGCTGTCATCATCTGTATTTCTCACCGCTTCATGACTTAATGCTTGAATGATTCATAGGTCACAGCGTGGCTTACCAAACAAAACTATTTACCTGAAACTGGTCAGGTGCAGGGACTGGACTGAAAAACCTGCCAAAACTGCGAACTAAAAAGTTCTTTAGGAAGCCTGGAGGAAGATTCATCAAGACTACATTAAAATAGAAGAAATTTGAGAAACTTTTTGGAATCAAAATATAAAGAAATGAGGGGAGGCTCAGGAGTTTTGCACGATACTGTATATAAAATGCCATGTACTTAGATTAAATGTGTGCTTGTTTGACTCCTTATTAAATTATAAGACAATTTCCTAAAACAATATATATATGAAGCTAATCTATAGGTTTCCTATTACATTCCGACATTGTTGCACGAATGAAATACATCATGATCATTCATGTTAATGTTGCTCACATAATAATCCTCTTTAGATAAAAATAATATTAGTGTTTGAAAACTTTACACAGTAAATATTCCTCCATAATATGAAAAAACGAAGTAAAAATGTTACGCTTAATCTGGTTGGATGGATGGATGCCAAATAAAACAAATTCGTAAAAAAAATAAATAAAAATAAATCTTGCCTATTTTAACAGCAAGAAATTGCAGAAGGTTGTTCCTTTCTCTTTTGTGTTTTGTGGGTCACAGTGGGCTTCTGTTCCTCTGTTATACCTTCAGTTTGGTACTAGTGAATGGGATTGTTATTGCATCCCACTCTACTTTCCACTCCATGTCTTTAGTTTCATGTTTCACTTTCCATGATTTTATTCACAATCTCCATCTGGAAATGATACACAAAAACAAGCCAGTGCTGTCGGCTTGGGATTGTGTCAGCGGGGGTATTAATGCCTTTACATACTACAGGTTCAAGCTGTGCTTGGGTACCCAATACGTTATAGAATGCTATGGAGCCATTTTATTTCTCAGTCTCAGTGCTACTTTAAACCATTTAGATATTCATGAATGCATGTTTATGCATCTAAAGGTCAGAGAATAACGATTACATTTCATATACTGTACTGTACGTCCCCGGCTGCCTGATGCTGGATGCTGAGTGGGTTCATGTGCTTTAAATGACCCTGAAACAGCTCACATTAGTCCTAGGATCTCAAATGTTCCTCCAGAACATGAGAACATGGTCTTAGATCTGCATTTTCCTTCTTAAACAATCTCCCCAACCCTTTTCTTTTTCTTTCTTTTTAAACATTCAAGGTGTATTCAGCATTGGAAAAAAAAAAAGATTTTCTTTCTCTTGTGTACGATTCTAGTGCTTGCTGGATAAATTTAGTATACTTATAAATCAAAGGATTCTTAGAAGAGTATGAATATTCAGAAATGGATCCGAGAAGAAGTCGTACTGCTCTGCTTTCTGATGGGTCACAGTGGGCTATTGTTCCTCTGGATTTAACCATGATCTGGGTACTAAGGTGACGGTGAATGGAATTGTTATTGCACCCCACTCAGTACCCTCTATTTTGTTTCTTTAGTTTCCAGTTTCACTCGAACTGTTTCCATCATTTTCATTTCTGACCACCATCTGGAAATGATATGGAGGCAAATCCAAGCCAGTGCTGTCAGCTTGAGAACACGTCAAGGGGCATTACTGCCTCTGGACACTGTTGTTTTAAGCTGCACTTGGGGCCCCAAATCTAAAGAACTTATAGTTCCTAAAGAGCAAACAGTGGAGTTCTCTGTCTTACTACTGGCTTGGGCATTTTACATAATTACAGTCTATCCTGCAAGATGTGTTTCACTGCTAAAGCTTCTTTGCTCACACACATACTCCTCAATTTTCGAGCGCAATCATTGCATGTGCTGACAGCTGTGTTCATGATATGTGCCTCCAGGAGTTCTGAACTTTCCGCTGGTAGCCTTCCTCATGTTAAACCTAAGGATTAGTGTGTTTTAAGAGTTCTGCCCCCCCTAAACACACATGAGAGTTTACTCTCAGATCAGCTTTTTGCATTTAAAGGTAACTCTTGCTTTTCTTTGCCCCCTCCTCCTCTTTAAACAATCCAGGCTCATTCATCACAGTGTGTTCACCAGGACTTCATTCCATTGCCGTGGCCTGACACACAGTTTCTGTAAATCATCTTCTGTCTGGATGGCCGTTCTGCTGCCTGAGGGCAGGGCAGGCAGGGTTTGGGTTCAGAGACAGAGAGACAGGGGGGGAAGGGCAGAGAGAACGACATTCTTGCCAAAAAGCTCTCCAAGCCTTTTGTTTCTGAAGATCTGTTAACCTCATGACTGGTTAAAAGTGAGTTTCATGTTGACTGTCCTGCATCTGTGAGCTCTGTCTCTCACTCTCTCTGTACTGGTCAGTTTTAGTGGTGCAGTTTTGTCATGCTTTGTACAAATTTAGTTATATTCAGAAATCCCCTTCATTTTTTGAATTATATTACACTGCATGATGATTCTACCATTGTTTAAATGATTTTTTTTTCAGTAATCTACACTAAGTATCCTAAAATGACAACGCGAACACAGCATTTGAATATAAACGAATGAGAATTTAAGTACATGTGATGTTTCAGACATTTCTAAAATTGTTGTCACTTGTCATGATGAGTGTAGATTTATGAGAAGAAAAAAAAACAGTAATACAATTGCAACAATAAAGTTGATCTGAATACTTTCTGAATGCACTGTCCTGTATGTATATAATCTACAACTCACATTCCAGCATCAGATGGATGCTCAAAGTCTTTCAATTTTCCCCCCTTTCTCTTTCACTGTATATGTGCATCGACATGACTAAGAACTGACACCTACACATGTATTCAATGTAACAAATAATCGCTGAGGAACAGTCTGAACATGGCGGTGTCAGAAGTTATAAATGTAGCAGATCAGACATGGAGCAGTTTCAGCATCAGATCCGCTGCAGAACGTGACATCTCAGCTGTAGCATGGGTCTGAGCTGAGTTTGAGGTTTCAAAAGCGAATATAAATGTTTTAGACTTGATGCTTTCTATTACTGGACCCAGTGTGGTTACCGCAGTGAGTGAGGAAACATAACAAAAATGTAAAGCACTGGTGAGAAGCGGAGCTTTGGATCCTCTGTTAGAAAAAAAAAAGTCCAGAAGAAGATGATGATGTAACAATATAATATATAGCAGTACGATAGTTTTGTGTGTGTGTGTGTGTGTGTGTGTGTGTGTGCGTGTGCGTGTGCGTGTGTGTTGCTTTCCTGAAAGACTGAAATCTTTGTTTGGCATCTGGATAAACCGAGACCTGGCATTGTATACGTGTGCTGTTATCTTATTGCCACAGTTAACACAGAAATTTGACAGACGCTAAGTTTAAAGTCTATGAAGTAATTAGCAAATTGCCTCAATGGCCATAAAACAGTTAAGGAATCATTGGGGAGGCTGTTAAATTTAGCACCATTAAGACTTCATTACCCTTGATCACTAGAACGGGGCTGGCAATTGCTCTTAAGAACACCAATTAAATGCCAATCATAGATTTAACATGCTGTTACTACTGTGTGCATTAATGATTCATAGTCGGAAGTCCAAATTAGATCCAGTTGAAAATTTGAAGTATCCTCGTTGTCAAGATTATGCCTTCTAGTTTAATTTCAGCCAGGGTAAAAAAAAGTATTTTCTTTAGTTGTAGAGATTTAAATATCAGATTTTGAAAGTAGGTGCACTATTTTTATTTAAGTGTCTTTTTTTCCCCTTTTTTCTGATCTCCAAGTGAAAACAGCCTGGCCGGTGAGTGGGTTACTGCAGGGTTGAAAGAGGTTACGTTTAGAGAAAGCATGTCCTCTGTAAACTTTTCTGCAAACAGGATCAAAGTGAGCTATGGAGGTAGGGGTCCCAGAGGGTCGGAGGTGTCCATGCTGAGCCCGGGAGAAAGCTACGCTCAGGTGATTGACAGAGGTCTGAAAATCACTCAATGCCAAACTCGCACATGGCCAAATTGATTACTCAGGAAAAGTAATCAGTACACAAGCTGGAATTACTGAACAACCAAATAAACACAGGCTGCTACGACCTAATGACCAGGCCTAAAGTTGTGTTTTTTTTTTCTTTTTCTTTTCAATTTACTGCCTGGGAACCAGACCGATATGACCACTGAAATAGCAAGACTCGTAAGAGACCAAACACCTCTGCATTCCAATCGATCCTAAGTGTGGCAATCGCAGCGCACAGCAAAAGAAGTAGTCTTGGCTACACAGCAAATAAATATGAAACTATAACATTTATTGATAAATCAATAAAAGAATGTAAAAGAAAGCAGAACATTAAATGCAGACGGAGATCTACTCGATGTATCAAAAGAATTGTTACCAGATGTGCTTGAGGCCTAAAGGATTACGCTACGTAACATAAGCAGCCTGCAGTGAGTAAGATTGAATACTTATAGCAACGCTATTTGTTCCCCATTTCAGTTTTTTCCCCCTATTTCTGCTTAGAATTTTTTAGATGCTGCTTGGGTTTAGAAGAACTTAACAAAGGCAAGAGATTTCCTGAGAGTGAATAATGTCATGTATCAGAGAACCTTATGAGCCTGGTAGTGCAGACCCATTATATTACCCAATCAGAGAACCTATGTAGTGGCTTAGTGTAAGGCTTTGTATAGTAAGTATTTTCTTATTGTTTTTCCCCCCCTTGCCCCGCCCCACAATACTGTATTGTAGACCGTAGGCTTGCTGGTGGTTAGAAATTGCTTTTTGTGTATGATGGGATGGGATGTGATAACCCTACACAGGACAAGTAGTATAGACAAAACACGGATAGATTAATTTTTGGATGAATCGTTTATGTATATCTTTATGTCTTGTCTTAAACTGATGTAATAAAAACATACAGTGCCCTCCATAATTATTTGCACCCCTGGTTAAAATGTGTTCTTTAGCTTCTAAAGGAAAATCAGTTTTGTTCTAAATAACATAGGACCACAATGGAAAAAAGAGGAAATTCCAACCTTTAATTCAAGTGCATTTATTCCTTGGAAAATCCCACATTAAGAAATAATTATTTTACATCAAATCATAGGAATTATTAGCACCCCTGATGTTTAATACTTTGTACAACCCCCTTTTGCCAACAAAACAGCACCTAATCTTCTCCTTAGAGAACACAGAAAGAGGGATCTTTGACCATTCCTCTTTGCACAATGTCTCTAAATCATCTAGTGACCTGACTCCTCTCCTCTGCATTCTCCTCTTCAGCTCACTCCACAGGTTTTCAATGGGGTTGAGGTCTGGGGACTGAGATGACCATGGGAGGAGCTTGATTCTGTGTGTGGTGAACCATTTCTGTGTAGATTTGGCCACATGTTTTGGGTCATTATCTTGTTGAAAGACCCAGTAACGACCCATCTTCAGCTTTCGGGCAGAGACCACCAAATTTAGTTTTAAAAAGATCCTGATATTTCAAAGCATTCATGATGCCATGCACCCTAACTAGGTTCCGCGGGCCTCTGGAAGAGAAACAGCCCCACAGCATCACCGATCCTCCCCCATACATCAGGTGCTTTTCTGCAAAACCATCTTTTGAGTTCCGCCATACCCATTTAGAGTGTCTGTTGCCAAAAAGCTCTATATTGGTCTCATCTGACCAAAGAACACTGCCCCAGTTGAATCCCCAGTAGCGCTTAGCAAACTCCAAACGTTTGCGTTTATGATTGTGACTGAGAAAAGGTTTTTTCCTTGCATGCCTCCCAAAGACCTTGTTGGCATGTAGGTAGCATCTGATGGTTGTTTTGGAGACTTTGAGACCCCAAAATGCTTTTATATGTTGCAGTTCTTTGGAGAATTTTTTATTTCTCTTACCATCCTCCTCACTGTACGTGGAGGCAAAATAAACATGCGTCCTCGTCCAGGCTTGTTTACTACTTTTCCAGTTTTTTAAAAACTTCTTAATGATTCCTCTCACAGTATGGGCAGGTGCAGGCGGGTGGCCCTTTTCTTGTACCCATTGCCTGACTTGTGAAGGTCGTCACACATCTGCCTTACTTGAATGCTGTGTTCCTTTGTCTTTCCCATGTTGAAGAAGGTATAAGAGAAATGAAGAAAAAAGAAAATTAAATGTTTCTAGATACTCTGATCAACTTTGTAAACCTCTGTAGAAATGACAGAAATACTTCAATTACATTTATTTTTTAGGAATTATTAGGGGTGCCAATAATTGTGGAACAGGTTATTTTATGAAAAATAATTATTTGTTAGTTAGGGATTTTTATTTCCCCTTAAAATTCACTTTATATTCACGGTATATTTTTCTACAATTTTGAGGGTGTGACAATATGCTACTGCAATAAAAACTGAATTTATTTTAAGGCTTTTAACAAATCTTAACCAGGGGTGCCAATAATTATGGAGGGCACTGTATATACAATCATATATTAACCAAGAAGTGTTCGTTTTACTGTAACTTTTCACCCTTGTTCAATACAATATGTTAAAACTAACAACTAGAAAAAGGCTTACACACTTGTTAGTCCAACATTCCTGAAAAGCTTCCTGATATGTCTGTCAATTTCCATGTCATTATGATATAGACATAAAAATGCACACAGTTTTATGAACCTGTTAGTAAAAAAAAAAACAACAACATGTTAATCCATATTGTATTTTCAAATCAGTTGGTTTATATGTTCTCTAAATTCAGATCTCTGGAGGTGTGATGTGGTTTTGGCACCAGGATATTAGCAGATCCTTTAAGTGCTGTATGTTGCAAGTTAGGAACACAATGGATCAGATATGTTTTTACAGCACATCCCATGGACCCTTGATCAAATTGAGAGCTTGGGTAATTTGGAAGCCAGATCAACAACTATGAACTCTTTTCCTGCTAAGCCCTATACACATGAAGCTGTGAGTGTTTTGATACCTGTCTGTCATGGCCAGCATTATATTAAAACATTAACACATTCACATAAATTATTAATTATGTACTCATAAACTGCTGACAGGTTCATGGCCACCCAAAGCTCCTCTATGCCTGTGAGGACCGAAGACTAGCCAGTTCCGGTCTGATCCCAAAGAAAAGCCAATGCAACACAAATTTCCGAAAAAGGTCAACGCTACCCATAATAGAAAGGGACCAGGACACCCAGTGGACTACAGCCTACATGCACAGGGCTCAGTAGGCAGAGAGCCTGAGGCCACTGACCCACCCACTGGACAGTCTTATTCAAGGAGGCCCCACCCTGCAGTCCACAGCCCCCAAAGGATGAGCTGCCAATATCCTGGTGCCAGACACTACAGTGCACCCCAGAGGTGAAATGTTTTCCCAAGGGGCCAGAGTTGCACATGTGGCACAAAGGGAACACATGCAATACTAAACAAAACCAATATTATGGCATTATGGCTGATTTGTAGAAGTACAACACAAACCTTGTCTCACTCTGGTGAAGCAGGTTTAATTAAGAATGTCTGGAAAAATAGTTTCCAGAAAGAAATTTTCCAACAGTGCCATCTCGTGGCTGTTCAGCAAATCGGATAAATAACTGGGTTTCAGCCTGCATCTAGTAGGATTATTATTATTAGTATTATTATTATTATTTTATTCAGATATGATCCTCAAAATAAATTACGAGGAATGTAAAACTATGTTGTACAAACCCAACCAACGCTTCTCTTATATGGGACGTATGGTTGACTTCTCAACAAAAATCATATCCCAAACATAAATATCAGACATGCTCTTTAAGTCTTCAGGAATACTTTTCCGTTGGTGAATAATCTCTAAAAACCAGTCACTCTGTTGTAGCTTCACAGAACACTGAGTGCGCTAATGTGTATTAAAATAGGAGCGATTGCACTCATACTCTGGCACTGTGCCTACCTGGTGTAAAGGCCCAGTCAGATTAAATGGACTGAGTAAGGGAAAGGGAGGGGTGTAAACATATTTATCGTCCAATAGCAGAAGGTCCACCAATGCTGGCTGTGCATTCTTAGCATCCCGTGGTCATCGACCGACTGGAGAGGGCAGGAGCAGTGCTGATGGTGTCCACAGTCTGTGTGTACTCTTTGTGTGCTTTGCGGCAGGTATCTTGCCTAGGAGACTCACTAATAAACAACCTGCCTGTGAGAGATTTCCTTTACTGTGCATGATGTCAGACTGCGAAGGACTTGCAATGGGTGAGTTTGGAGTGTCAGAGTAACTTTAGGCTTTGTTTTTTTCACTTTGCCTTTTGGATGCTGTCCATGGGGACAGCTCATCCTGCAAAAATTCTGTTCCTCAGATTCTCTGCTCAAATGTTTCTGCCTTATATGACTACTTTTATTTACTGGTCAACATCATCATAGAACCAGGACATATTTTTATAGTATCTACTGTATGTATGTGTGGTTCACATTGAAGTACGAGAGATGTATAATTAGCTCTGGGCATGTATTGAATGTCTGGGCATTTCAATTAGTCACTAAAGGCTACATTTGATGTATCAGCTATACACTCTGGTGTCATGGGTTTTTGTCTATTGACTGCATGCTTATAGGTTCAATAAGCACTCATCCAGCAGACAAATATTGATGGTCTGTTTCCCAACAGATAACCCGCGTTTCCTGGGAAGAGGTAATGGTTGGTTTACTGGCAGCACAACATAAACAATCAGATATAAATAGTCTGTTACGTCACTTTTGCTTTGTAGGTCAGTGCAGATCTTTTGCTAATAAATATTTTACCTGCTAATGTGCTGCAGTTGGGTAGTGACCCAAGCAACTTCAGTAGAAATCTAATATCAAGAATACATCCAGAGAATAATCAGCATTCAAAGATTTCTGTAAGCAAATGCATATTGTTATAATAATAATCATAATCATAATAAGATTATTATAATATTAATAATTATTATTATGATTACAGAAGACTACTACGTGTGGTAGATATTAACTGTCTGTAGTTTCACCCATGACATGAGTTTCTGTTTTGGCTTGTTGTGCTTGAATGCACTCATGTGATCATCTAAGGGCATCTTTGTCTTCATCAGGGTTTTACCCTATCGGTTTGAGTTTCATAGTCAGAGGACAAATGGTTTCCTTCTTAAACGAGGGAGACTTTATGTTTTCAAAATACAGTGCAATCAACTATCAAAGTCCATTTTGCATTTTTGCGATATGAGTGAGTAAGCCATGAAAGGAAGTCTTCATTTTTGCGGCCACAAACCATATGATTGACTTCATTTATATAACGTTTTAGTGGAACACAAATCCACAGATTGCAGACATACATAATGAGGCCATGTTTCTGAAGTCTCAGTTAATACTCTGAATAAAGTCATAACAAGAAAACTAATATATCTACATTACACTATACTATTATGATAATATCTGAGTCTCATGTTTAGAAATACAGTATCAAGGATCAAGGTTTTAGAAGAAAAACTCAAGGAGAATTAAAATCATTGCATATTTCTCAACAAAAGGATATGTTCGAAGGAGACAAATTAAGACAAAACTTAAAGAACTGTTTAAGTTATAGTCATTATTATAATTATTAAAATTATTATTATTATTAGATTAGATTAAACTTTGTTGTCACTGTACATGTATGGTGCATGGAAAAGAAATGCAGTTATTATTGTTGTTGTTGTTGTCATTGTCAGGTTAAATTATTTAGGATAAAGGGGGCATGGTGGTGTAGTGGTTAGCACTGTTCCCTTGCACTTTCAGGGTCTGGCTGGAGTTGCATGTTCTTCCTGTGCTTGGTGGCTTCCTTCGGGTACTCCGGTTTCCATGACACATTAGGCTAACTGGTGTCCCAAATTGCCCATAGTGTGTAAAAGAGCATGTGTGTGTGTGTGTGTGTGTGTGTGCCCTGCGATGGATTGGCACCTCATCCAGGGTGTACCCTGCCTCGTACCTTAAGTCTCCTGGGATAGGCTCCAGGCCCCCCGTGACCCTGTATAGACGATGATTGAGTGAGAGTGTATTTGGGATGACCCTTAAAGCAGGAGTAAGACGGTTGATGTTGTCCTCCTAAAGAAGCCCACCTACAATTTCCCAAGCTAACAAGGAAGGTAATGTTACATGACATTTTAAATTATTTATCAATCAAAATAACCCCACTGTAGGCTACTCACCTCACAAACTCATAATTGTAGTCCTTCCTGGGTTTCCTATAAAAAAGAGTTTCCTATAAAAACCATTTGTAAGCGCTGTACAGACAAATGCCATGATACAGAGTGAACAGTGACACAGCAAGTAATAGAATTAACATTAGCAAACTGTTGCTAAAGTTGCTGCTGCTGCTGAGAAACTAAAATGCTAGCATGTGAGAGGTCAGGAAAATGTCCAAGCATACCAGCTCTAGACAGCAAAACTCACAACACTGCTAACTCCACTATACTGTAGCTAACATCACAACAACAGAATATACTGTCAAACTAAACAGTAAGCTGAAAGTCTGTGGGCAAGTGATTTAACACTACTAGACAAACAAATGTGACACAGTTACATTCTTGTTAACTAACCAGTTAGCATTAGCCATCACAATCATAAGCACATGGAAACAGAACAAAACTAACCTACTGATTTGTGAAACAACAAAAATAATGGCAAGCAGAAACAGAGCAACCTCCACATTGCTTTTCTTTCTTTCAACACTTTGAGGTCTTGTCACTGTTTAAGCACCTTTTTCATTGAGCATAATTTTCTTTGGCTGGGTTTTTATTTTATTTTTATTTTTTGCGCCATCTCTCCTTCCTCACAATATGTGGAGTCCAGTATATAAATATGCCACATTTATCATTTCTCCCCCTTCCCTTTCCCCTGTCTTGTGCCTGAAGATGAATGCCCCAGATTGCTGACTGGATAGAATAGTGTTTTGTGGCAGGGATTGCACCTCTTTTGTTTGCGAAATGCTGACTTTACCAGGCCTGTATATGAACACACAGAATGAACATGAGGGAACCATATGCAAATAAAAACAAAAATGTATTTAAATGCATTAAATACATTTGAAGGCTGTATCTTTTATGAACCACTGGGTGTCGCTGTATAGCTATATTATTAGATAAATTAAGGCTACAGATTCTGTGAATGGAAAAACTCTGCTTTACCCCATAAACCTGGACAGAAAGAAGTTAATTAAGATATAGCATGTATGTGTCCTACACAATTATTGTAATTTCAATTGATTGCAGTAGTAGAGCTAGAGTAGAGTAGAGTAGTAGAGGTACTACAAAGTGAAATTGTTATATTATCGATAATCTAATTATTTAAAATATATTTGGTTATAAATTGATTATTATTGAGAATGGATTATGATTCACAACCGGAGTGTAAGAAAATAATTAATGTTTTTAAACCTATATGTAAATATGGTCACAAAGTTAAATGATTCAATCTTAAAACAATCCTTTGTCATCACTCATCAAATCTTAAATCATTACATTAAGAATAAAACCACAGAAGCCAGGAACATTACATCCCTAACTACTACTACTTAAAAAATGAATTAATTATTATTATTAATAATAACAATAATAATAATAATAATAATAATAATAATAATAATGATGGCAAGATGGTGGAATAGTGGTTAGCACTGTGGCCTCGCACCTCCAGAGCCAAGGGCTTTATTCCATAAATAGGATAAGAGCTATAGATAATGAGTGATAGAGTAGTAGTCATAATACTACTTAATATTACTAATATTTATAATATTAAGTGGCGTGGTGTTGAGCACTGTAGCCTTTCACCTCTAGGGTCAAGGGTTTGATTCTTGCCTTCCTCTGTGTGCATGGAGTTTGCATGGAGTTTGCTCTACATGCTTGTTGGTATCCTCTGGGTACTCTGGCTTCCACCCAAAGTCCAAAGACATGCAGATTAGGTTAATTGGTGGTCCCAAATTGCCCACAGTGAGTGTGTGTGTCTCTGCATGGATTGGTCTCTGCATGGATTGGCCTCCTTGTCTAGGGTGTATACTGCCTCGTGCCTCAAGTCTCCTGGGAAAGGCTCCAGGCTTCCTGTGACTTTGTACAGGATAAGCGGCATAGAAAATGAATGATTGAATAGATGATAATATTAATAATAAAAATAAGACAAAGCCCTAATGATAAGGGTCATCTTTGACTATATGACTTCTTGCATTATCAAAAAAATTTTTAAACTTTTTTCTCCCCAAAGTGTTTAAAGCTGGCCAGCAATAAGCAGCTACTGCTCTCTTGTATTCCACCCCCTTCATCTTTATTTTTTGGATGGGTGACTTCTCCTTCTCTACTATTCTCCCTGGAAATATAAATGAGACATATTTTCCCCATGATAAGACATGACAGCTCTGCAATTGTAGCAAGCAGCTACCAGCATTCATTTATTTCAGTTCAGCCAAAAAGGATCATGCTTTAGTGATGTACTGGGCCACCCTGAATCATATCATCCAGAATAATGTAAAACCCTAAAAATCTGTCCAGACACAGAACAATTTAAAGCTAAATATATGCATAATTATATTAGATTTAATATATCAAATTTGATTTGGGTAGTCAAATATAATCAGTGCCTTCGTGTAATTCATTAACTGTCAAGACTGTAGTAGAAACGCTGATTTATGGCCTCCAGATGTCATCTCTCCTGAGATTTTAGCTGCAGTTTGATTGGAAGTGGAAGTAACAGACTTCCTCTTCCTTGCCGATAAGAAGTTGATCTCTAAACTGATTTGCTAATAGGCATGTTGCGATGAATGTGGTCTACAGACAGACAGTCAGACAGACATACAGAGTTCCGGTCTGAGAATGGTAATGTGACTTGAGTGCCAGATTTGAAGTGAAATGTCTACCAGCCTGTGAGGAGAAGCAGCCTATTTATATGTCTCACTGAGAGATTTATATAAGAATAGGACCAAGAGCATGTTCTCAAGACCTAATACATTTGAATATTAATAGATTGTAGAAGTACTGTAAATAAATTAATAGGAGGTCTTTACCTTTTAAACTATAAAATCATAATTCAATCATGACAGTCTGTTTGGATGTTTCAGATAGTGAAGAAGTTTGCTAGTGTAGTGTTGTATATACAGTTTGTGAGTACAGACCACACCTTCAAATAAATGTCAAGGAGAATTATTATGCAATAATAATTTCAATAATGCAATTATTATGAGGTTTGGAGTTTTGGGTAGGTTCTGCTTTGTCCGAGACAGCCAGACCACCCACTGAAGTGTCTTGGGGTTAGAGTTGAATAGTAGTGAAGAGATATGGGGGAAAGTGGGTGTGGAAATTTTGTTACAAACAGAGAAAAGGTAACATGGTTATTTATAGAAATATAAATAGGAAGAATTTGGAGCTTCATATAGAATTTCACCCAAACTTGATTTATATCTATAATTTCCTTTTACTGTATGTGTGTATGTCCCCATGCAGGAAATGGGGGAAGGGGCTTTATTTTTATACAGTGGTCAAGTCAGATATAATGTCACAGCAACAAAGCTTAAATACCGAAATACTGATATGCAGAACAGGGATTTGGAGATAGGTAGTGTACTTTTGATTAATTAATTGCAGAAATGTTCTTTGATCAACTAGGATTTCTGTCTTTAACTGCATGAGCCAGCGTTTGTTGTGCTTTGTATGTGCATAATACTTTGTCCAGTTGGTGTTAGAGTAATAAGTAACTTCACGAGTAATTTGCATTTGAGTTCGACCCTGTCCCTCATACGGCTTTATATTGCAACCCCTACAAAGTGATTTCTGTGAGTGAAATTTCTTGGACAGCTCATATGATTTTTGTTATTGTTATGACAAAGCATGAGAATGGTGTCATAACTGGCTTGCTATGAGCTTACTAGAGCTTATCCAGACTTTGATGACATCAACATGTAAGTATGGGTGAAGAGCAAGAGAGAGGACAGAGCAAGTAAACAGTCTTTGTCTGCATTTGCACACTGAAGCTTCTTGGGAACAACAGATGTTACAGTGGTGAAACTACACAGGCTTAGGGGAAAAAAATCTAATGGATATGTGTGTGAGTGTGTATGTGTATGTGTGTCTCCCAACAGCTGGATGTTAATGAAGATGGTAATGCAGAGGGTAGTATAGGAAAATACCATATTATATTATATAATATACAAAATACCAATATATTTATACAGTAGATCATAAAAAAAACAGTATACAGTATATCAACTGCAAAACCCATCGAGCACCATAATGAAACTGGCTCTCATGAAGACCTTCTCAGGAAAGAAAGATAAAAACTCACCTCTGATGCGGAGAAGTTCATTTAGAGTTACCAGCCTCAAAAATCACCAATTAACAAACAGCACCTCAGATTAGAGCCGCTATGAAGGCTTTACAGAGCATAAGTAGCAGATACATTTCAATATCAACTGTTCAAAGGAGATTGTTCCATATTTTGGACGCCTTCAGCATGTAGAAAGAAATAAAAATCAGGAAAGACCACGGAAAAAGAAGGTGTGTCTAATCTTTTGACTGGTTGCATGTATATACAGTAGCTGTGATTTGTTTTACTATGCACCATCACCAACCATTTAAGTGGTCATTTATTTCTTCTGTGACGTTGACGGTTCAACACTATTCTTTCAGACTTTAATAAAGCATTCTTGTATGGTTCCTATGGCAGTTTCAGTAGTTCCAGCTATCTCATTTACCGTAGCTATCTAATTTGCTTTGTGCTGACCTTTCTGAAACGGTGACATTTTTGGGACCAGGCACTGTATAATAAATGACTTGGAGTAGTTTTGGTGTTTGCCACATAATAAGTTTCAGCATCAGTGATAGTCAGTGGTCATGAGGAAGTTTGCTTTTTCCAGATGGTCAGAGAGCTGTTATTAACTGTCTGTTTTGAATTGCCCCTCTAGAGGTTTCCAGAGGAAAAATAGAGAAAAACAATGGAATAGTTCAACATTTCATGCTGTGCATAGTATTTAAGGGATTTGCATACACCAGATATGCTTCCACAAATATCAGCTACATCATGCTACAATACAAAAAAAAAAAAAAAAACTTTTATTCTTTATTTCAAATGAAGGATTGCCCTTACTGTATTTATAGGCTATATTTGTATATATAATAGCAAAAAAAAAGTTAAGTATATTCACTTTTACAATCAGACATAAACAATATGGTTTATATAGATAGATTATTCAATTATTATTTTAATAGTTTCTAGGCTTTGACCCTTTTTATAAATGAAGATGTGACGAGCAAGCTGTCTTTATTAAACTATATATATTTTTTATTAACATAAATATGCAATACTGGGGGCAGAACGGTGGTTTAGTGATTAATACTGTTAACTTGTGGGGTTCGATTCCCACCTCTGTGTGCATGGAGTTTGCATGTCCTCCCCATGCTTGGTGGGTTTCCTCCGGGTACTCCGGTTTCCTCCCACAGGCCAAAGACATGCAGGTTAAGCTAACTGTCTTTCCCCAAAATTGCCTGTGAGTGTGTGTATGTGTGTGCCCTGCGATGGATTGGCCATAAGTTTCCTGGGATAGGTTCCAAACCCTACGATCCTGTATACAGAATAAAGTGGTGATGAAATACCCTGATGTCATAAAATTTTAGTCAACTGTTTCTTTTGTCCTGGGCATCAAAACAAAACAAAACTAAGGTCTAAAATTAAGCATCAATGAAAGACACGCTTTTGTAAATACCTTGCTTTTTATACATATCTGAGAAGATCAAGGCAATGGATAAAATGCTTCAAACAGCTTGTCTTTCTTTAGAATAAAAAATGTGCACCATTAAGATCTTTACAGCGTTCATTTTCAGGTCAGCTGCCTCATCTCTTGTTATATAAATTGGAAATTGTAAGCAGGCTTTGCTTTTTAAAAAATGCTTTGTGATCCACCCAAACACTGTATGCTTGAATGCTTGAGGTTTTTTTTTATTTTCCTTGTGGAACTGACTATGAAGGGAGACTATGAAAAAATATTCCATGAGTTTTTCATGCACAGCTGCTGTTGCTAGGTAGAGAAGCATTCACACTAAACATGTCCGGCCTAGGTTGAATTAAAATATGATTCATGAAACCTAAATTTAAGTACACTATTATTATTATTATTATTATTATTATTATTATTATTATTATCAACAATAACGTCAACAATATATCTGGTTTCCTTGTTTCACACTTCACGCAAAGCATTATTGAAAACTATTTTTTAATCTGCTCTGAATAAGGCATTAGCACGCTCCGTATGTGCAATGTTCCACTCCACTCCACCTGACCTCCTCCTCCCCCCTCTCGCACTCACAAACACCCAAAGACGCATGCATCCCATCCACACCTGAATGTTATTATGTGAAGCAATGGCTCTATGTAATTCTCATTAGTTTTCCTCAGTTGGAAGCAGCAGAGCAAAGAACTCTACAGCTGGAGTCACACTCTGAACCACAGACAGTGTCATGGTCTGCTGCCCCTTGATTATCCTCATAACCTCTTGACATTCATTATAACACACCAGGAAATCCATTGCTGAAAACTGGAGAATCATAATCATGCACAGTTCTTTTAGCTGCGGAGATTGATTCAAGTAGTATATTAAATGTGTTATGAATACAGGTGTGCTCCGGTATTATAGAATTCACAATAAAAAAAAATACAACCAGCGGGTGGTTTAATGGGTGTAGTATTAATCATCATTTTTGATTAGTATGGTCTTTACTATTGGAGCAGTAAATGCTGCTTTATAGCTTAACTACCTAGTGAAATTAAACAACATCATCTGCTAGGTTCTGCCAGTCCTTATTGACTCCTAAATTTATGTGTTTGCTTGTGTATATATATATATATATATTGTATATAGCAGGTCATGAATGCCTAGTCTCTCCTAGCCTCTCTCCCCTGTTTCTCATTTCATTTCTTCTTCCCTCTCCTGTTCCAGAGCAGGAGGGGACACACCGCTCTCTAATCTCTAATCACCAATAAGCCCTGCTTCCCCTCTGAGCACTCCAAGACTTGATTATCATGCAGACAACTGAGGCACTAAAATTAAAAGCCCTAACACGTGATTCTCAGTCATACAATAGGTGCAAAATTCAGTGAGAAAGAATCCTGAATTAGAAGACACAAAAAAGTAGGAACAATATGTATAATATCTTGATAGATGTATAGATAGATAGATAGAAACTTTAATGATCTTAAAAGAAATTTCAGAATTGTATATAAAAATAATTTTAGAAAAAAAATCACTATGTTAATCTCAGAGGGAACTGGAGGCTCAGTGGTGGGTTGCTTCCCTGCCATGAGGAAGCTCCGGGTTCGGTTCCCACCCAATGCCCAAACCCCAGCCTCTGAATGCAGTGCCAGTCCCAAGCCCTGATAAAATGGGAGGATTGCGTCAGGAAGGGCATCCGGCATGAAACCTGCATGCAGATCAGATGACCCATCGAGAGAAGCAGCTGAAAGCCTGACAACAACAACTTTGTATTTCCCAGAAGGAAATCCATAGATTACAACACAGATTACAGCAGCAATCCGAAAAGTATTACAGAAAAAAAGAATGGACCTATACATAAAAAATCTACATTATATTAAATATTATGATTTATATACGTACCATCCCTTAAAACATTGGGAAATAATAAAGCATATGCATTAACTTCCTCTGAAACTCTTAGACTATATATAGATAGATATGAAAAAGGGTAATAGTTAAGCATTAATATCATGACTTGCAGTATTAATGAAGAGTATTTACATCATAAAGGGAGTGAGTACAAGCAATGTAGGTCAGTATAATTTTGTTTCACAACTGAGCGCTAACACAGAAAGCTTTATATACTCGTTGGCCATATTAATAGGAACACTGGCACCCATGAACATTTATGCACCTATCCATATACTCATCACGACTCATTCATTACTCAGGCAGTAATAGTTTAGAAAACTTTCACCTTTCATCCATTTTGCTGAGTCTGTGCTCACTGTAGCATCAGATTCCTGGTAATGGCTGACAAATGTGGAATTTAATGTGGTCTTCGGCTAATGTAGGCCATTCGTCTCAAATGTACTCTGAGCAGATTTTCTGCTCATCACCATATTTCAGATCAAACCAGTTTGGTTGTTTTTCTCTACCCTTTCTTATTGAGCAAATCTTTTTCCTCCTATTCATATAACCTCCACTAACTAGATATTCTAGTACTATTTACAACTCTAAATGTGCTTGTGCATAAAATCCAAGGAGATTAGCAGTTTCTGAGGTACTCAAACTGGCCCATCTGGCACAACCACCCATGCCATGGTCAAAATGCACTGAGATCACATTTTCCCCATTCTAATGTTTGTTCTATATTTGTATGAATTTATGCATAGATTGTCTGATTAGATGACAGACATACATTTCTAATAAAGTGAACTTTAAATCGTCATAAAAATGAAATATGCATATTATGGTATCCTGTTATGAAACACCAAGTTTTGTAATATAGTGTTCTAAAATCACCTCTAAGTTAGGCTTTAGGGACTATGTATATTAGTCTACTATGTATACATGTTCCTGTCTTAACCATATGCTTGAATGGATTGGAGCGTTGTCTCATTGTAGCAAGATAACTTAAAATTTGGGTTAGTCTACACTATATACAAAAAAGGTTACTAATGTAAATTCAATGTAATTAATCAATTTTAATTAATATTTTAATTATTTATTATATTATTATTATATTAATGATTATAATAAGAAATGTTTCTAGTCATCTATTGGCATTATTGGCTACATCGGCAATGCATATATGATATATATACTGTATAATACACAAAACGGCCAAAAGTAAATTAACACATGACGATCAGAACCTGGGACTAAATCTGGTCTTCTCTTTGCTGCTATAACAGGCTCCTGTCTTCAGGAAAAGATTTCCACTCGATATCAGAAAGTGGCTGCGGGTATTTGCCCAGTCAGGCATAAGAGCATTATTGAGCTTAAGCTTGGGCGCTGATGTGAGGTGAGATGGCCTGGCATGCAGTCAATGTTCCAGTTAATCCCAAAGGTGTTCAGTGGGGATGAGGTCAGGGCTCTATTCAGTTTACTAATCTTGGGAAGCCATGTCTTCATGAACATTACTTTGTGCACAGGGGGACTGTTATGCACATGTTTGTTCCGGGCCCCAAAGTCTCAGTTAAGGGAAATCTTTCAGTTAAAGCATACAGATATTTTAGACAATTGTTTGTTTCTAACTTTGTGGCATCAGTGTTGAGAAGAGTCTCATATGGGTGGGATATATTTTTGGCCATGTAGTGTATAAGCTTTACAATTTCCTGATGCACAATATAGTTATTATATAGTTGGTTAAATACTGGTATACTGCTTAGTTAAAGTATTGCTCCAGTCAATATCTAGATTTTTAGAGAGTAATGATTTACTATAATACCCCTCTTAGCTTTTTATGGAATTTGTAAGCATTTCATCTTAAATTGAACAGATAGTAGGGTCTGTGTCTAAGCTTTAATCCAGCCTAAGATTATATGCCATAAGAAGAATTTGATTCTCATTCATTGTCAAGAGAATCTGTAGTGAAATGACAGAAAAACACAACAGTGAATGAAAAAGATGTAGACAAAGAGAAAGAGAAAGAGAAAGACTCTTGCTTTCCAAACATATTAGTACTGTAGGGTTTGAGGTGCCAGCCAAGGCCAAATCACGAGCACACAGACATGATTCTTCTCTTCAGCTTCCCATTGCTGCTGTAAGGCATGCGATAAGCTTCAAAAGGACTTCTCATTGCTGGCTTTTTTTTTTTTTAAGCAGGGTGGGTTTTGTTTAAAGAGCTACAAAATTAGGCCATGCAATCATCTCTATGATGCCTATGCATCTGTGCTTGGCTTACTGCACAATCTATTTCTTTTTAGCACGATGTCTGCTGTAGGCCACTGCCTGTGCCTACTTCCTTCTGTGCTTCTTTCTAATGATATATCAATCCAAGTCACAATATGTTGGAAAATAGTAAGGAAAAGTAAAGAAAAAAATATTTTCCCCCTTCTTGATTCTTTATTTTTTTTTTTTTGCATATTTGTCACATTTAATGGATTCAGATCAACAAACAAATTGTAATACTAGGGGGAAAATACTTTTTTACAGCACTGTGTCATTAGTGTTCTTTTCTTTTACACCTAGGAATGTCATTGTAATACAGTCTAGTGTGTGATGTAATTTTAGGAGAACATGATCTCTATATTGGTTGGTGTTAGGTGTGGACACTCATTGTGTTTTCATAAATACTGTGTAAGGGCTATTCACGCCACCCACACCTAGACTGCAGCAGTCGCGTATTGTTTCACTTAAGGGAAAGTTCTGTTTAGTCTTGCCATAAAAGCTAAGTCATGGCTAAGTCATTACCTTTAGTTCATTTTGCTGTTTCATATCTCTCTCTCTATCTCTCTCTCTCTTTCTCTTTCGCTCTCTCTCTCTCAGCTAAAGGGTGGGGTAAGTCGAGAGAAAACCCACCCACAAAAGCTGATTGGACATTCCAAACCAGGCTGAGGGAGAAATCCCAGGCAGCTCAGTGGTGTGTCCACGACAATACACAAACACACACAGACAGAGACAGACAGAGAGAGAGAGAGAGAGAGAGGCTCTTCCTCTTAGACTCCTAGGCTGTCTAAAACTGTTTCTCTTGTGGATGTTTACACAGCCCACATCTGCTCTAAAGAAGATCATAAAGCAGAGAGAAAAAGACGAATAGGACATTTAAAAAACCATCTACGTTTTTATTCTTCTCCTGTCTGTTTTTGTGGAGCACTTGCAAGCCTGTTCTGGAGAGTAAGTAAGATTGGGACTGAGTTGGCTTGACAGACACCCTAGAGGGGACAGGTTGTCATGGTAACTGACCACGGTGGACTGACCCTAGCATGCTGGATGGTGACCGGAGATAGACTCAGCGTATCGAGGCAGTGAAAGTGACAGTGAAGAAAGAGGCAGGAGAGCTCATGGAGAGGATGGAGGACGGCTTTTCCAGCTACAGCTCTCTCTATGACACCTCCTCACTGCTGCAGTTCTGTAATGGTAAACTTGATCCTGCACACTCACTCTCATTGCTTGGCATCCTGCCTTGTGCCTCTCCCTTTGCTACAGGAGTTTCAGAGCAAAGCTCTGAAACATAGGAGTGTTCGCAGATGTCTTACAGAGGACGGAGAGAAAGTTTCTCTTAGATTATGTAGACGGGTTAAGGGGAAGTGTTATTAGATCTTGATTGACTTGGATTGAAGATCTGTTTTAGACCTACTGTATGAATGGAGATGTTTCAGTGTAGGTGCCTTAGCTTCTTAACAATAAGAATCTTATGGCATCAGGATAGCGGGCCAACACAGATGACAACTCGTACATAGATTATCAAGCAAAACAAGACGTTCTGAAGGTCCCATGTCCAGGAATTGTTAAACAAAAGACCGAAACACACTCCGTTATACATTTTCAGTCAAGAAATTTTGTTAAATACTATGTTCTTCCAATTTTATTATAGGAAACAATGTCAGTTGCAATCCATGGTTGTATATCTTGCTGCTTGTAGTGGCTGTCAGGAGCTTGGGGGAAGGGAGAAGATTAGAGGAAAGCAATGAGAGGGGATGAGGAATAAGGGTTTTCCTCAGTACAGGATGAGTAAAGGGGCATGTTCCCCAGGTCATCGTCAATCTTTCTTTATAGGGCATTATGTGACTCCTTAGGTTCAAACATAACACTGTTAAATCCTTCCTCCTTGCTCCCTGCCTCAGTTGTATTCACCTGTTTTAACATTGTTATTGGTTTGAATTGATTTTGTCTCTCGTGTTAAGTGCTGTGAAGGACACTTTACGTATGAACTCGTGTTTCCTGTAAAACTGGTGCTGCCATGACTTATCAAGAATGCAGTTTCCATCATGGATCTAGCTTGACCTACATTTCTACTATCCTATTTTGCATATACTGTACTTTGTAATGTTTCTCTCTCTCAGCGTATCGAGGCAGTGAAAGTGACATAGGATAGTTGAGGATAGTTGTTTATGTAAAGCTATGAAAAAAATAAGTGGAGGTTATGTTTTAAAATGAAAAGCATTCATTATTATGGGAGTAGACAGCCTTCAGAAGGGAAGAGAAATGTGTGTTTGTGTGCAGGATGCAGAGATGAGTTTAGGAAAAAGTTGCACTTGATTCATATGTTGATGTTGACTGACTCATACCTTAAAGGCGAGTCAGAAAAACAGGTAACCTTGGTTACGGAAGAGTATTCTGTTTACACTGTAAATCCAACTTGCTCACATTACTTAAAAGATTGTTAGAAACAGTTTGCACTCAAAACGAGCATGGATTTGACTCTGTTTATATCAAACAAACGTTTTTTTTTGTGTTACTTTGACTGTCTTGAGCTTTTGTATACTACAAAAAAAATGTGTCATATTTGTCAGAATTGGGATTTTCATAGGGGAGATTTAGACTCTCTGATGCATGTGGGTAGTGAAGGCTGACCCGTGTAGTCTGATCAAATAGAAGAGCTATTGTGGGATGAAAAGGTTAATGCTGGATTCAGTAGAAAGGTATCAGAACACACAGGTCATTACTGTTTTGATGGCAAAAGGCGAGACCTTCTCAATATTATGCAGGTGTATATAGATGTATTACGATAATGATTAGCAGTTAAGATTATTATCCCGAGACATAATAAAACATGTGACTTATAAAAAAAACCTACTATACTTACTGTATATACTGTTTCTTTCATTATTTTGAGCATTTTGTAAAGTAGTTCTAATGCAGTCAGGCTTTATCGACACTATAATAAACTTATATTTGCATCATAGTTACATCTAATGTAACTAAACACATTTCCTTGTTGATTAGACATAATATATTTGTTTGATGGCTACATTTAATTGCGCCCTCACACAGAAGAAAAAAGTTGTTGGTTGGTTTGTCCCAAGCAAATAACTGAATGCTGTTTGGATGCATTTAGGTTCTGAATAGTTACTCCAGATGCTATATGATGATGTTGAAATGCAAATAGGTTTCCACTGCAAGTCTCAGATGTTTTATGCAGATTGTACTGCTTTAAAGAACCAACAATGTGCTGGATATAACAGAAGTGCTGTGTGCGACTAATTCATCAAAAGACAGGATTTATAAGACTATTATAACACATCCAGAAATACTGGTTTGTATGGACACTGTAATATTCTGTAGAATTTCTATAGAGTTTCATTAGAACTCTAGGGGACGTTGGGGTGCGTGTCATATAGACTTTTTGCTCAGTTCTATAGAACACTGTCGATGTTCAATAAGGCGCTACGGTAACTTCTGCTATGACATTGTTGTTCTGATCTCCAGGGAATGTTTGAGTAGAGAGGAATGCTCTATTTAACTTTTTTTTTTTTTGTCATGTTTATGGAGTGTTTCCTGTTTTAGTTATAAAATGTTATAAAAATGTCCACAAGTTACACAAGAGGACTTCTTGTCTTTTCTAAAATTTTCTAATCATTGCTCAGTCTTTGACAAATTATAGATTCTCTTTAAACCCTGTACTGTGAACGGTGATTAAAGTTACGGTACTGGTGAGAACCCTGCACCCACTACTTTGTATCTGAATTCTTTCAAGCTGCATGGTTTACATCTTGTTATAATCACGTGACTTTGTTGACATTGTTTCAGAAGAGGTGGGGATTGTGGAGACAAAGTATGTCATATCCAGCAGAAGTCCATAGCTATTTTCACGCTGTAGATTGGCACAGTTAGTATTAGGTTTCATAGTGGGCTAGAGGTTAGCGCTTGGTGCTTTCACTACTGCGACCTGTGTTTTATTCCTGGACAGAGAAACAAGCCGTGCTACTTGCAGTTGCATAAGCCAGTGCATTCTTAGAGCCAGCCACAAGTCCAGATAGATCAGCATGATTGAGTCAGGACGGGAAACTGACATAAAACCTTAACCCTAACCTGACACTAAACTGTTTCTATAAAACCCTTTTTTTTTTCATTTAGAGCTTGGATCAAAAATTTCTAATGGATTTTTTTGTGTGTGTGTGTGTGTGTGGAAATACTACAGAATCGTTTCTTAGGAACATTTTCCGCAAGGTACCTAACAAAATTACTTATGATACAGTTGTATTTCAGTACATATGCTCTGTGCTATTTTGTTGCATGTGTATAGTTTATGAAATTTAATAGAAGCAGGCTCTAGCATGTTTGTGGAATAGCATGTCTTGTTTAATAAAGTGACTAGGGTTTAGGATTTAAGCATTAACCACAGACTAAATCTTCGAGACTTGACATGCTTTATAAGCTCACAGATGAAATGAGACTTTATACTGTGATCTTTCCGTATCGATTGTTCTCCAGTAGATTTAACAGTTGCTAGGACAGACATGAGAGTAATGATCTGTCTTTGCAGTATTACAGCTAATTGCTTGTATGTGCTGGGAAGGGACACAGTAAGGCCACTATGCATTATACTGGTATAATAATTCTTGAATGATTTATGAGTCACTATGATAATGGAAAATGCAGGGCAGCTTCATCAGGTGCAGGGCTATACAAACTTAAGCAACATCATTAAAATATAAAAAGCCAGCATGACAGTGTCCAGGGTTCTTGATATCCAATTATCTCATCAAATATCCTCAACCGACTATGATGGTACAAGGTTATCTGAAGTGAAAATGCATTTGTGTTTTCAATCCAGCAATCGGGTGCAAATATAACATATGCTGCATGCACTGCAACTATTGCATAATGTTGTAGAACAAGGAAACATTATTAGCGAGGAACTAATTACAAGGAACTAATTACTTGGAAGTGGCACTGCTGCCTCACAGCTTCAGGGTCTCTAAGATTGATCATGAGCATGGGATGCTGTCTGTGATGGTGTTCCCAGGTCCATTTACACTATATGGATAAAATTATTTGGCCAAATGTCTCACTCATCCCAGGAGACTTAGGGCACATGGCAGGGTGCACCCTGGACAGGGTGCCAATCCATCGCAGGGCACAGACACACACTCACTCATTCATACACTACAGACAATTTGGGAACACCAATTAGCCTAACCTATATGTCGTTGGACTGTGGGAGGAAACCCACCAAGAACGGGGAGAACATGCAAACTCCACGCATGCAGAGACGGGAATCGAGTCTGGCCAGGAATCGAACCCGGACCCTGGCGGTGCAAGGCGACAGTGCTAACCACTACACCACCGTGCTGCCTTGGCCAAATGTCTTGTCTATTGAATTCAGTTCAAACAAAAAAAATTTTGTTCAGTAAGTTGTGCTGCTTTGAGATTTGCATTGACAGGTAAACAGAGCTATTCCTGCATGCTACAGTAGCTTGTTTGTAATTGGTCTCTTTCTGTCATCTGTTTTTGTTGCTCTTTTATGTCCTATAGCAGTTCATATCCTTCCAAGATGCTGAACTCAAAATGTACAGTATGTTTCTCTTACGTTTAAACCGAAACCACTAGTTGTTTTTAACTGGAAACAGAAATGTGGGACATTTACTGGAAGGAAATAGGCCTCCCGAGAACATGCATATAAATAAAATAAGGTATAAAAAGAGGGCAAGCAAGCACAGTTACCCTTTGTGCTACACTCATTCCTTTTTTTGCTCCAGCTTCCCAATCGACTTTCACTTAAGTCTTTCCTATATTATGGACATAGTCTTAACTGACTTTGTGTTTTATAATAGAGGAATGCATAAGGTACTTTCAAAGATTTTTGAAAATATGTCAAAATCTGTCCCATATAGTCCTGATTTTATGACAGATTTATAATAGATTATATAAATGAACAAATAGGACCAAATGACATTGTTACTCGACAGAGATAAATGGTAAAAGATAATATAGATTAAATTTGTATTGTGATTCTGTAATTATAAAGATTTTATAAATATCTTGATAATGTATTATTATTATTATTATTATTATTATTATTATTATTATTATACTGAAAGTTGTAACAAGCACATTTACAAGACACCTTTTTTCCCCGTATTGATAAGAGGGCCCAGTTTTCATAGGATTTCCATGACAGTGCTATTAGGAAAATAATAACTCACATGCTGCTGATTAATTTCAAGGCACTCCTTGATTTACTCGCTCCTTCTGCACTGTCATTGATCGTGCTGCACACCCGTGAAGATAACATGTTGCCTTTTACTCTCGAGTGGCTCTCACTGTACTCTACTGATAACAGTTTTAAACAAATCTTTTATTCAAGAACACCACACACACACTAATGGCTTTCTCCGTCAAGCGATCTTTCTCTCTCTCTCTCTCTCTCGCTCTCTCTCGCTCTCTCTGTCTGTCTTGACTGCATTGTCCACTTACTATTGCTATCCTTCATCCAGTATATACATCGCTGATTCAATTCTCTGACATTTATGAAGATAAACAAGATGACCTACTTAAAAAAAAAAAAATTACACACTCATATACACACACAGACACACAGCTATGGCAGGCTATAAGCACAAGCTGCAGAACAAGCACAAGCTATAAGCACAAGCTGTTTTTGTTGTTGTTGTTGAGATTGTTGTTGAGGTTGTGTTGTTAGTGATTTCTCGAGGAAACATTCTCCTCCCTCATTCGACTGTAAGTTTTGCCCCGAACAAAGGATTCCCTTTTTGAGACCGTCAGGCAGATAGGATAATCCAAATAGTTTTAACTGTATTTTGACCATGACTTTCAACAAAAGATACATACAGATTAGATTGCAACGATCAAATCTGTCTTTCTTCCCTCCGCATGTCTCATTGTTGTAGTGTTTCCGGAGAGTACAGAAAGGATCTGGTTGTCTGAGCTTAAAGTGCTGTATCAGCAAGAATCAGCATGGCTTGGTCAATTGTATGGACAAAAAAAAATATATATATATATATACCGTAAGTTATGACCATAACTATGGATCTATGAGACCGAACGATGACCGTCACCACGGTCTCAATCTGAATGACGCCATTCTACCGCCTATCCTCGAGACCTAATACAACAACGTCAGGTGACTGACCTTAGGGGTCGGGTGTTATATAAACATCCGGTTGGATCGACTACTTCCTCTTGTCTGGAACGCCTCAGCTTATGGTCATAACTTACGATCTATTTCGACCTCACTCAAACCGTCACCATGGTCTCAATCTGGATGACTAGTGCCAACAGAGTCACGAGGGACCCATATCACCTCTTTCCTCTGGTAACTTAATCGCAGATAAAACTGCGGACACCAAAGAATTAGGTTTGACAACATTAATCCTATAAAATTTTGTAAACGTGCACGGGGTGCTCCAAGATGCTGCATCACATATGTCTGATAGTGATACTCCCTTAAGCGTTGCCCAGATCTTGCCGGAAGATCTTGACTGGAATATGCATGTGAAATTGTATCCACTATCCAGTGAGATAAACGTTGCTTGGATACGGGCTTGCCTGCACACTTTTTGTCAAAACACACAAATAATTGTGTATGTGACTGTCGCAATGTATGCTCAATGTATGTACGCAATGCTCTGACAGGACATAAGGATGGATTATTCAACCCAGTGTTTGACAGAGGGTGATCTGGGTGGAAAGCATCCAACTCAATCATTTGGTTTATTGTACCAGGTCTGAGGACTTTGGGTAGAAATGCCGGATTTGGCCAGAGAAAAACTCCAGTGTTTTCCGGCTTCCATCTTAGACAGTCTTCACTGACTGATAAAGCGTGCAATTCACCGACCCTCTTGGCTGAGCATATTGCCAGGAGGAAGGCTGTTTTCCATGTCAGGAACTTCAGACTGGTCTGATCCAGCGGTTCAAATGGTATTTTAACCAGTGAGCGTAAGACAGTAGTAAGGTCCCAAGCTGGGGACCTTATACTCTTGGGCATAAGCGATGTGCACCATTAAGGAACTGAGACACTAAGGGGTGTTTACCAATACTCACGCCCTGTCCTGACACGTGAAAGTGTGAGATGGCTGAGATGTAGACCTTTAGAGTATTAACCGATTTCCCAGAATCCAACAATGTCTGGAGGAAACGGAGAACAAAGCTAGTGTCACAATTGGTAGCGTCTAGCTGCTGATCTTGACACCATGTGGAGAATATTCACCATTTGCTTGAATAATTACTCCAAGTAGAGGGTGCCTTTGAGCTATTTATTGTTCTCCTTACTGCCTCATCTAAGCCCAGATTAGGGAGGGGCTGAGCAGAGGCCACACCCACAATTGCAGAATTTCTGGCTTTGGGTGCCAGATTTGTCTCACTACTTGAGACAGAAGATCGGCTCTTTTCGGTAGCTGCCAAGGGTGACCTTGAACCAAGCGTAGAAGTACTGGGAACCAGAGTTTCTTTGGCCATCTTGGGGCCACCAGCAGGACTTTGTGATGACCTAGCGCTATCCTCCTGAGCACAAGGGAATCAGAGGAAGAGGGGGAAAAGCATACGACAGCTCTTCTGGCCACTCTTGAGATAGTGCATCTATCCCCAAGGGACCTCCCAGGCTGCTCAGAGAGTACCAGTGGTTGCAATGAGTTGTCTCTGCTGTTGCGAACAGATCGATCTTCGCCATACCGAACTGTTCCCATATGTGTCTCACCACTTCGGGATGGAGACGCCATTCCCCTGGAAGCGGCCCGGTTCGAGAAAGCAGGTCCGCCGCCTTGTTTACAGCCCCTGGTATGAATGTTGCTCTGAGAGATAGGAAGTTTGGCGATGCCCAGAGAAGTAGATTTCTCGTCTCCTGGAGGCATCGTGCTGATCTGGTGCCCCCCTGGTGATTGATGTGATATACCGCGGACATGTTGTCCGTCCTTATTAAGACATGTTTGTGCCGTAATAACAGGAAAAGGGCCCTCAGAGAGAGGTAGATTGCTTTGAGTTCCAGCACATTGATGTGTTCTGAGGTCGGGGAAGGGTCCCAGGTGCCCCTGACGGATCTGCCCTCCCAAACTGCTCCCCATCCTGTTAGGGAGGTGTCCGTTGTTATCACCGACTGTCTTGCTGGGATGTTCCCTAAAGGGGGCTCCTGTGATAGTAGCCTCTTGTTCCTCCAAGAGCATAGCATCCAAACACACTTCTGCATAACTTTTAATCTCACCTGTCTGTCTAATTTGGGGTGTAAACTGTTTACCCACCGTTGTAGTGGGCGGGCTCTGAGAAGGCAGAGGGGAACCACGGCTGCTGCAGCTGCAATCATACCCAGCAGTTGCTGGAACTGAATTAGTTTCACCTTCCTGTTCAGATGAAATGACTGGGCCAGGCTGGACAATTTCCTCACCCACTGAGGGGATAGCGAGGCCCTCATTAGGTGAGAGTCTAGAGAAATCCCCACAAACAATGTCTGTTGTCGAGGGCTTAGGTCGCTTTTGTTCCAGTTTATTTTGAAACCGAGAGACTGGGTATGTTGAATTACTGTACCAGTGTCCCTCCTGACTTGACTGCGGGTAGGTGCGCAGATTAACCAGTCGTCCAGATATGCTAGGATTTTTATTCCTACATGCTGGAGGTGATGAAGGGCTGCTGAAACCACCCTGGTGAAGACTCTTGGTGATGAGAGGCCAAATGGTAGGACCTTGAACTGGTAAACCCGGTCCTGAAAGGCGAAGCGAAGGAATGGGTGATGATCTGGTGATCTGGGTGATGATTCTATGGAAGTGAGCCATTCCCCTGGGTCTATGGATTCTATGACTTGTTTTGTCGTCAGCATTCTGAACGGTAGCATCTTTATAAATCGATTCAGTTGCCGCAAGTCCAGGATGGGTCGAAATCCACCGTCCCTCTTCGGTACAAGGAAATATTTCGAATAAAACCCAGTGAGCTGTTCGCTGGGGCTTATCTGGACAATCGCACCTTTCTGTAATAAGGTTGCGATTTTGTTGGATAAAATTTGTGCCTGGATTGGGTCCTTGACTACTGTCATGAGGACTCCTGAAAAAGTAGGGGAACGCCGCCGAAACTGTATCCTGTATCCGTTCTTCCCGATACCTAGGACCCAGGGATCTGATGTGCATTTTTCCCAGCTGTCCAGGCAGAGCTGGGAGCATGCCCCGGCGGCCCTGAGACCGTTATGCGTAGCCTCCCCGGGGTTTGGGGCCCTTGGAGGGGCGCCTCCTTGGGAAACCTCCATGAGCTGGGGGCTGATCAGTCTGGGGGGTATGGTAGGATTGTCTAATGCCCTTTTCATAGGGTTGGTAACCCTTAGTTTGTATCTTATCGTGCCCCCAAGGATCCAAGCGGTGGGAGTGTGGGGGTCGAAAAAGCTGAGCACCTCTATGGTCATATCTGGCAGATGACATATGACCAAAAGTTTGTTGGACAGACTCCCTTCTACGTCTTGCTAGGTCAGCAGTGTCCAGCACGGACTGAGAATCAGAATGAAAGACCCTACCAGGGATTACCGGCATATTGGTTAATTCCTTTCTAATGGTTTCAGGCAAGGATGTCTGAGCCATCCAAATCTGCCTTCTGGCCAAGATCGCAGAGGACATGGAAGCGCCAATATCCCTGGTGAGCTGAGAATATGTGATAAGCGCCGCATCAACCAGATTCACAATATCGCGATCTTCTGAGTTGATCACTTTTCTCAAAGCTCCCGAACTGGCTGCCCGAGTCGCTGCATTATATGCCTGGCACATTAGGCGATCTTTTTTTTGGCATTCTGTACCAGGACACCTAGGGTTATCTGTGACCCGGTCAGGTCCTAAGGAGGTTAATACTGCGATCTCTCTCTTCACTAGAGGCATGTTACTCATACCAGTCTCAGGGACATAATTTATTTTGGCGAATCGCCTGCATCCTGCATTAAACTGGGGCGCTGCTTTTGGGTTATTCCATGTTTTTCTCAGCATCTGAGAATAATCCTCAGCCACAGGTATAGACACAGGGGGCTGAGCACGGGAAATACTTGCCCACACACCTTGTTGTGGGGCTGAGACATTAACCTCTTCTTTAGCGTCAAGGCCCAATATTTTTCGCTGCACTCAAAATGCGAGACAGGATGTGTGGGCTTCCTTCTTCAGAAGCACCAGATCTGGATTCATTCTCATCATTCTCTCCAGCTTGCCCCTCACTACCATAAAGTGAGTAATTTGCATGCAGTGAGATAATATCTACTGAATCATCCGTCCCCTCCTGGTGTGATTGTTCATCACCCAACGAGGTTGCGGGTGGTTGTGCAGTAGTTGTATGTGTTTCAAATTTATCCGCTAAATCACGTAAGGCTGCTAGAATTTGTAATTGAGTATCACTCTCTGGTTTCTGAGCTATTGTGGTTCTCCCACGTTTGTCCTGCAGGATGTCAGCACGTGAGGACATAGAGTTATCGGGCGTGCAATTCGTCTTGCACTTGCAAGGGTGTTCCCCCGCGAAGGGCGTCTTAGCCGTAGCATCCTTCTTGCTACTATTTGAATACCTGGCTCTCTGTACTCGCTCCTGAAATGTTAACCCTACTGCTGCTGCACAGGGATGTTCAATATCATCAAGCAAATGCTGTATACCTAAGCAGGGTGGACATTCTCTATGTCCATCCCGTGGATGCATCTCAGCCTGACAAAAACGGCACTTTGAGTGGCTCATAGTAACGAATCCGGCTGCGCTGTAACTAGATACAGTGTCACAGACAGCTTTAAATGGCTGCACTAGCACTGAGCAAAGAATCCAACACACACGACTGCTAAATACCGAACTGTGACGAATCACTGTTCATTAATGAATGCTCAGTATCTGCCAAGAGTACTTCTACACTTAGTACTCATGAATTGAGTGACGTCTGTGAACAGAACTTCTCGAAACAAAGATCAAACCAACTAAACAAGTATGCAAATATCCGCCACTCTACATGCATACACATAGTAATCAGGATAAAAATAGACTGTCCACGGCGAACAGTAGACTCAAAGACAACACACCTGAAAAAAGAAAGAGAAAAAAGATTACACTTACTGGCGCGCGATCCCGCGTCGTTTCCGAAATATCGGAAAGAAATTCAATACAATCCTCATGGGCTTAAAGCGCCTGCACGAAGAGACATGGTGTATTGACGTGTAATCTCTCCCGAGCGATTTTTATTTATTTTAGTAGCAAAACAACCGATCCGGTCTCCGATGAGGCGAGAAAGGCAAGGAGTAAGTAGTCAATCCAACCGGATGTTTATATAACACCCGACCCCTAAGGTCAGTCACCTGACGTTGTTGTATTAGATCTCGAGGATAGGCGGTAGAATGCCGTCATTCAGATTGAGACCGTGGTGACGGTCTGAGTGAGGTCGAAATAGATATACATATAGAGACTAAACCTTCCCATATCTAGTTTGTCTAGTTCTACTGTATTGAAGTTACAGTCGAATATAATTGGGATTCTGTATACTGTACTTATAGGCCAAAGTTACAGTACTGTTTCCATAAATGAAGGTTGCTTAAATGTGTTTAATGTGCTGTTAAAAGAAAATACACAACAACGTGTTGGTGTTGTGACTATTTTTTTAATTAATTTCCAGCCAGGAGTGAAATTAGTTTTAAATTCTTACTAGTATTATATAGCCCTAATGCGAGGAGAATAAACCATGGAGGTAGTGGACAGTCTTGTAAATCTTATTCTGGAAATCTCATAAATTTCTCTTTTTGTTTCCACCTAACTGTTTGGGGGAAAAAAATTTAACTCTTTGCGCTTGAATCCCAAATAGTGTTAAACGAACATCTGATGCACTGTGAAGTGTTGAGAAACCCTTCTTCCACATACTAAGTGTGTCCTTGATTAGGGTTTAGGAAGGGATTTGGGATTCAGCTTTGCTTTGGAACCTAGTTAGCTCTGCAGCTTACATTAGCCGTGAACAAAGTGGTGATGGGAGTCACGAACCTGTCAGCGAATTACCTACCATTAATGAAAAACTATACAATATACAATATACAAATTAATATGAATTAGATAGTTGCTGCAAAAACAACATTGATTGACCTCATTCACAGAAGCTGGTACGGTCGTCAAAACTGTACTGTTATAGAAAACTAATCAGCACCATCCGACCAGTCGGAACAGTACCATGTACCATATGGCCAACTGAGGCGAACAAAGAACAAAGTGCACAGTGAATAGTGAATAGTGACATATTGCAAGACCTTCGTAACATCCAGCCTCCTTACTCTTCTTCCTCCTTGCACCTCCTTTATATCACTCTTAGAACAACATGATCATTTGTTATACACCATGCACCCACTCATTGTACTGGGCCGTGAGGCCAGCTGTTTGTACTCCGTGACCTTTTATGAGTGAATCTGGAGTCTCACCCTTCGCCGAAGCTGAAAAGAGCCTTGTGTCTGAGAAAGCAGACCGAGCCATTAGTAATGCTATGATCCATGTTTCCTTTTCCGAGTGCTCTGTATCTTGCTCCAACAAACTGACCTCATTTCCTCACCTCATGTGTTTGGCATCTTGTCTGTTACCATCGTTCTCCAGGAGAGTGTGAGCTAGCCTTGGTCCTCTACCCCGGTGTATCACTGCCAGGTCTGTTTCTCCGTCTCATTTCTATGGGAAAAGGTTAAATCAGACTGAATGTGAACTTTTAAGAGATAAGATGACTATTATTACGCTTATAATATTACACTGTGGGAGAGAAAACAGGATTTTCCTGGCTGTTCTTTTGGGGTCACGATGGAAGCAACATGCTTGTTCCATTTGATGTTTGACCTATGATGCTTGTTCATATAAAATTTCTAAATATACATATTTTTGTTGTTAAATGTTGACAGATTATTTCATATGATACTCTTATTACATGATATGATGTAATCTCTACATATTTGTTCATTGACCAAGGCTCTACATGAACATAAATTTACTTGTTTACTTGTCAGACAAGCACTTCGGATTTCCACTCCCCATGGCCAATATTCGCTTTGTCCAAAAGTGATATGACTTTTATATCTTTACATAATAGCAAAGCATTTTAATAACACATGATTTTGCTACACCATCGTAACATAACCGCTCAAAGTCTTTCAGACATTTTCGTAAACACTCCTGTTTTCTCTCCACTTCATATTTTTGGTTTCTATCTTTACTACCTTTGGGCGTTTTTAGTCCTCTCTTTATCAGTATTATTCTTTGTCAATCCAAACTTGAAAAGCGACTTTCTTCACCACGCTGAGATAAACCGGGAAACTTTGCAAAACAAGAAAGCGCCAAGTGATCGCATGTCGTAAAATGCAAATGCGTTCCTGTTAATGAAACATATTTACTTAACGGTTATTATATAACATATTAAATAACTAGAACATCAATCAAATTTAAGAATGTGATTCAATACTAAGTTGATAGGGCAGATTAAAGGTAAAAGAATTGAATATTTTAAAAACAGGAGAGACAATCCTGGCATTTTAAAAATAAACACAGCGAAATTTAATTTGCACATGCGCATTATATTTACAGCATTTGGCAGACGCCCTTTTCCAGAACAACTTACAGTACATTTGTCTCGCATTGTTTATCAGATGAGGGTCAAGGACCTTGGTCAAGAGCCCAACAGTGGCAACTTGGTGGTGGGGTTATAATCTGGGACCTTCTGATCAGTAGTCCAGTGTCTTAACCACTGTGCTACCCCTAGCGTTGCAATTTTCTATTTTTGTAATAATGCTGTACTTGATTTCGTGCAGTGTATGTGACTGTATGTGCATAATGTGTGACTGTTGAAAAATTATTATTGTAAGAAGTGGAATTTGCTTCTTAAAAGTAATGAACATCAAATAGTGGGGGACTATTGGGGCAGTGGTGGCTCAGTGGGTTTAGGCTCTTAGTTATTCATTGGAACGTTGGCGGTTTGAGCCACAGATCCCCCAGGTTGCTGTTGTTGGGCCCTTGAGCAAGGCCCTTAACCCTGTCTGTCTAATGTATGTGTGATGAATAAAGGCTGAACTTAAATATCATCATATTTGAACTTGCCCAATCGAACACCTACTTTTGAAATAAATTGCCCAGATCCAATCTATGTTTGTTCCATACAATCAGGCAATTGCTAGTGTTGAGCTCTGACACCATTACTGTACTGTAATTCACTTAATTTTGATTAAACTAACTAAATACAAGTATACTGACTGGAATTTCAAAACTCATAGCTTTAGAAAAACAAAATAAAGGGAAAAAATCTGAATTTTAAGCTATATCCTCCAAATAAGGTTTATATGTCATGCATGCCTATAGCCATTTTCCTCAATTTTTTTCTCTGCATTTACTTCAGTGAATTGTTTCATAGCTTCTGTAGACATCATACTGTGTAGATTCTAAACAACCCATTCAGCCCCTGACAACAGCCCTTACATGGCCACACATCAGAGAGAGCAAAATCAACACTAGGAGCTTAAGGACAACCAGCGAGTGGGATTGGCTGAGTTTCCCTCTAATCGTCTTACAGCTCCTCCACCTCCTGTATGAGGGGACAAAGATGCTTCACGGCACTGCTGTGCTATTAATCTAAGAGTATGGCGATGACCTGGTTTCACCTAGTAGCACCAAACCATTTTTAGTGTTTAATACTAAAAAAAAAAATTATTAAAAGCTAAACTAGGATAACGCATGCAGGGCTGTGAGGGTGTGCCACCTTAAAATGCTTACTACTGAGGCATGTTGCTGATCTCGGATTGTTTAAGGACATGTTCCTGTCTCTTGGGAGCAGTTTGTCCCATCTTCATCATCATTTTTCCCCCTCCTCCCTTCCTCCTCTTTTTTCTGAGAGGTCACACGTGAAGTCTCTCTAATGATTCCTCGACCGCTTTTGGCTCCCAAACAAAAGAGGTGCTGGTTTCCTGTTTGTGTTTATCAAATCTAGTGATTTGATTGTTCTTCTTTTGTGTAAATAATTTTATTAAATTATTATTATTATTATGTGCTCCATTACATAACTGAAGTAATAATACCTGAATTATTGGCACCTCAAGACATTTGCATCTGATGCCACAGCTTCAAGACAAGCACTGACCTTGTATCTGTGACCCTGAGCTGTGAAAACAACAAGATGTAGGGGGAAAACAAGCTGTTGTAATCCATTTACAGAACATAGACCTCTGCTCTTCCCTCCACTCCCTCTCTCTGCATGTAGGGTTTATGAGCAAGTGTCGGCTTATTGTTTGAAGAAAGCCCTGATTCAAGAATCTTCCAGCATTTTTTTTGTCTGTTGAACAAACAAAAAAAAGGACTCTCATTATTCTGAACAAACGAGTTACTTTACTTTGCATATTAATTAGTGCTTCTATATTATGATGGTGGTTCGAGTCAAACTAGGACTTTTGATAACGAGGACAGGAGGGAGTGTGGGCTTGATTTTTAAATATGTATCACAGCTCATGTAATATATGCAGTCTGCTAGGACAAATACATGACAAAGCCTACTTTATTATGCAGTGTGTTGCATGTATTGTTTGATACACAAACACTGTATATTTAATATTTGAATCATACAATTGCCTTGCATAAAAACATGGTCCGTTTGCAGTATGTCTATATACAGTGGATAAAGCAACGACACAGATATATAGACGTATTAATAATATATGAAGTAAAATAAACTATGCATAAATAATTGGAATGCTGACATAACATACAATATACAAGGGATGTTCAAATCAATCATGACTTTTAACTGCGCAGAATGACGTGACATCAGGTTTGAGATTAACTCGATTACTTTAATTTCTCTGTATAATCTCTTGTTACACTAATGTACTTATCCTAGCATTTCACTAGTGCTTGGATATCATCATGGTAGAAAGTTAAACCAGGCCATTTCTCCCATTAAAGCAAAGGACCATTAAAGGAGTTCTTGGGAGGCCAGCATTTCAGCCAGGAGGAGGTCTGCTCAATGCTCAAGTTCAAATGTGATATGTATATTGGATTGAGGGCCTTGTTGTACATCCATATAGATAGAGCAATAATGTAGACATATACTAGGTGTATAAAGTATACTGTATATGAAATAGAATAAACTATGCGTAAATAATTGAAATGCTAAAATAACATACAATATACAAAGACGGTCAAGTCAAATCAGGATTTTTAACTGAAACTACTTTTTTTTCTCTGTATACTCCCTTACTATACTAATGTACTTATTCTCTTTCTACCATCAAGGTAGAAAGTCAAACCAGGCCTTGATGGTATGAACTGTGTTCTATTATCAAAGTCCCGGTTGAACACCCTGTGTATATTGCAAGCTATTTTAGCATTTCAATTATTTATTCATAGTTTATTATGTCACATGTTCTTTACACACTTATGGTTCTGGTCTATGTTGTTGCTCTCTATAGGGACATAATGCATATGTAAGATATTTTTTATACAAGGCTCTCAATTCAGTTTATGTGTGTATCCAACAAACATTGTGTAATAAAGTTGCTTTTGCCATTTATATTAGACAAGCTTGTATAACATGAGCAGTGATATGTATTTAAACTCAATCATGCCCATACTCCCTAAGCATGCTGTATTTTATGAGCCAATAAGTTGGCATACAATTGCATTAGTGCAGGGAAAGCAACATTGTTGAGTCCCACCTGTAATAGTTAACCATGTTTCGTTTTTATTATATAATATAATGCACTCATTGCAGTCATTATATTCTGCCAGACATTTCCACGCCGTTATTATATTTCAGTTATTGCACTTTTATTATGCTTAATGTTTGAGTCAAAATTGCTGTGTATTGCACCATCAGCATATCATGTCAATTTTAAATTGTGCATATTGGTACAATGCTACTTTCTTCGTGTCTGTCTGGTCCCTCGTCCAAGGAGAGCACTGGCCCAGTAACGTTGGATTTTACCTTGTAAGAGCAGAAAAAGCTTCAAGTCCTAGAATTATGAAGACAATTGCTGTTCTAATCCTTTCTGATCTCCTCATCAGGCTGCTGTTGAGTGATTTTTGCATGGGGAGCTCAGAGTGTCGGGATTGTGGCAGGGAGGACAGCCGGTCTCTGCTAACCGAGACTAAAGATGTTTTATTAATGAGTTCAGGCAATAAGAGCAAGACTTTAAAGGGATTCATTTTGCTTTGATAATCCACTGACATTTTTGTGCACCCCTTCCTTTTGAGCTGTCTGCACACTGGCGCTGTATATAGTAGACATCAGTGGTAATCACATGCACAGAGCATGTACAAAGTCAGGGAGATGAAGAACAGACTGTGCACTCAGTCAACTCATTTCCTTGAGTTATTTAAAATGAATGCAAAATACTGCATTCAAATGCATGAAAGTTAATGTTTCAGTTCCTACTCTGACTGCTTCTTCAATGAGTGTGTGAATACTTAGTACGAGTTAAAATTGATAGAAAGAGTGATAGAAAAATAAATAAAGCAAATAAAGCAAGTATGTGGATTTTTTTTGTTTAAGTTATCATGCCCTTATGTTTTGAATGCAGTCACGTTAGGCTTCCTAATTAATTCTGGTCGTCATTAATGGTTGAGATCATTTTATGCAAGGCATTTGTGCTTTATGAAGGATATCATTAAGTATGGGTTTAATTGTGCATCCCTTTCTTTTCACATAAAATTGAAATGCAATTGTGGAGAGCTTTCAGGGAAAGTGCACAAAAAGAGTGGAGCAGTGACATTCAGGGATACATTCAGCATTTCCCATGGAAACAAAAGTAAAACAAAAGCAAATTATCCAACAACATACAGTGAATTTTGAAGCCATTTTATATTGCATTTAATCTTTTCTGATTCGAAAATTGGATTTAATTCTTCGGTCCTCTCTTTGTTTGTGGTGCCTCACATTAATATGCATTGATATTTAAATTAACCCTAGGCCCCTTTTCTTAGAATTAAATACTCACAATTTTGACATGTCCTTAGAATTATTTTTTTGTGATTTTTCTATTGTTTCTTTTACACTTTTTTTTTTAATCCACCGAATTAAGCAAATTCACTAAATACCACTGTATAGCAAAATAATCACTGCAGTCACAACTGATACAAAACATATAGTTCTCACATGAAGATTAATGGCAGCTGCACTGATTTGCTGGCTCTCGCATTTGGTTATCCTTCTCTTTGATCATATTAATATAATTTTCGGCACATATTCTGCAATCATAATAGCAAGGCGTGAGCGCAAAGTATCGCTCCAGTCACCATAGATTGAGGCTGAAGATCAACTTTCAATTTTCTGTTTAATAAAAGTCTATTTAAAGATAATGTGGCAAATATTGAAAACAATCCACAATATACGTTTTGACTTTGTCTAATATTATGGATGTTTTTGTAGAAAATGTTCTGTTACGTTATCTAAAAGGGTGAAGCACAGCTTTTATAAAGAAGTAATCATAAATCATTATTGCACAATAATCACTAATTGTTAATGTAGCGACAGCAGCTGAATTTCTAAGTGAAGAGGCTGGAGGCCATTAAATGGGATTGTGCATGTGCGCGCATGTGTGTGTGTTGGGGGATTCAGGTTTATAAATATGCAGATGAATTGGGATAGACTGTTTAATCACGATGCACTGTTTTTATTTGTGAAATATACTTAATTTAGTTAAGGATTGCGAAAGATTTTTTTTTTTTTACCATATATGGTATAGATGGTAAAATGGAGCTAAATCCACTTCATTCATTGTTATCATCATTCTTTTTATACATTTGTTATTAATTAATGCCTTCTTTTAGAATATATATTATGGTTTGGCACAAACTGACAATTATGTACATTTTTATATTTTACATTTAAAAAAAGCGAAAAAGAAAAAAAAACCTAAACAAAACCCAGATGTTTATAGTGGTACTGAGCCATTTAAAGATTTCCATAGTCTGCTCTTAATTAAACAAATACTGTGCATTTAATTAACTGTCCAAAATACTTCGTTTTATTAGGGCACAGATATATATTTATTTTCCTTTAATCTTATTAACTCAGTTCTCTCACCATTACCATAAACCAGTGTTCATAACATTGCATTGTTTTAAACTATTATTTTTACGACCTTAGCAGCTGCTTCCTCCTTTTGCATAATTAATGAAAACATTATTGTCTCACAGAGAGCTGGTGTTTATTAATGTTTCATGATGCTTTTGTGCTTATGTGTGCGCGTGAGAGAGCGAGACAGACAGACAAACAGAGAAACTGAGAGACACCGAGAGGCGGAGAGAGAAAGAGAGGCAGACAAATAGATGAAGAGAGAGTGAGAGAGTGAGCGAGAGAGAGTGAGAGAGTGAGCGAGAGAGAGAGAGAGAGAGAGTATACAGTAATAGGACACAGCCAGGAATTATTGTGGAATGAGCAGAAGGCATCTCAAAACATCTCCAGCTGGTTCTTTTTGCTGTTTGCGTCTCGGCGCATGGTTTTCATCAGAAAAATCTAGAGTTCTAAACAAAGCGAGCATTTCTCTTTTGGCTATTTCTCTTAAGGAAAATCACAGTATGTATGAGATCATTATTTAGCTATCACGTGGGAAACCAGGTCAATTTACATTTCAACAATGTGCTCAAGTAAATAAAAAAAGAAATAGATGAAACAGTTGTGGAAAAATGTGAGCATAAAGTCTTTAAAACATCTCTAATTTGTCTGAGTCGCACCCCAACACTCACATTTATATCTAGCATAATCTTTAAGAAAAAAGAAACATGTGGAAATGAATGATTCATATGAAAAATGACATACAAAAATGAAAACACTGAAATGCAGTGTTCACTACATGTGACAGATGTGTACAATAACGTGAACAAATTTGGGTAATTTTCTCTAATGGTTGTGAGGCATTTGCGACAAATGGAGTCGTCGCAAAGTAATTATATCATGGCCGTGGCCTTCACTTTTCTGTATAGATAAATAGATAAAGTGCTTTTAGGGAAAAATGCATCGGCACAGCAACAGACATTACAATATACTGTAGACACAAAATCCTAACAAAACACATTTATCTAAGTAGTAAGTAATGTTCATATGGTATCTTTGGAGTGAAGTGGCACATATTAGATCAATTTGAGCAGGTAATAAAATTCTAATAATAATAATAACTACGGTAAGTACCCATTGTTGATGGGAAAATAGTTAAAAGGTTAAAGGTAAAAAAAAGGCTATTCAGCTTTAATGTAATCACTCACTCACTCATCTATAGCGCTTAATCCTGTATTCAGGGTCACGGGAGGCCTGGAGCCTATCCCAGGCGGGGTACACCCTGGACAGGGTGCCAATCCATTGCAGGGCATCAAACCTGGACCCTGGAGGTGCAAGGCGACAGTGCTAACCACTACACCATTGTGCCGCCTTTAATGTAGTTCGTGATGTTTTTATTTCCGGTCGAAAGCCCATGTATAATGTCTGCCTGTCTTTCTCTACAGCAGAATTTTCTGTCTAACTTATTAATACAAAGAAATCAAGATTGTAAGGTTGAGTATCTAACGCCTTGTTTACGCTTAGTTGTACTTCTTTCATTGTCAGCCACATACACTCCCTGTTTGGTAATCAGAGAGTGAATCACAGATGAGAAATCGTAAAATTAGATCGGATGAAGATTACGTTTTGGCTCCAAACGACTCCAATGCATTAAAATTCACTTATACCACTTCAGCTCTGTTATTTCAGTTGTAACAATATGAACTAATCCCAGTAAAAATATTCTGTTTAGAATTTCTGATTAATATCTACTGTTACAGGTGTGTGTTTACATTGAACAAGTAGTTTATTATGGTTTATTTTAAAGTAGATTATTAAATCGGGGACATAACTGTTCATAACATCACTTTTACTCAACATTTTGTTTTTCACTTATGGTGCAGGTTAAACTTAAGGAAGCTGTCTAAGTAATGCAAAAGTTTCATTAAATTCTATCCAGCGGTCAATTTAAGACACCCACAGTTTTACGCATGCGCAGTATGCTGCATGTTTATAATCTGCCACATAACTGCTCATAACATCACTTTTGATTTGATTTATGGTGCAGGTTTGACTTAAGGCTAATACAAAAGGACTGGCAGAATTTCATTAAATTCTGTCCAGCCAATTTTGAATGATACTGTAACAAAGTTGGATGGACAGACATACATACATACAGACAGACTGTTTCTGGTCCTTCAATGTATGAAACATAAAGATATAATTGAAAGAGAGAGTTCTGACCAATGTAGACAAAACCTTTCTTTTATTTATAATAATAATAATAATAGAAGCAGAAAAGATAAATGTGGTGGTGTGTTTGAGTGAAATGTATGGTGGTATGTCTGTGTTCTTACAATCATTGATGTGGATGAGTTTTAGACACTGATGTCAGATATGAAGGACCTCCTGCACCTCTATTTTACTGCAGTGTGGCTGTATTAGTCTGGAACTATATATTACTTAAACATAACATTTTTGTTTATGTATGTGTGTGTGTGTGTGTGTGTGTGTGTGTGTGTGTGTGTGTGTGTGTGTGTGTGTGTGTGTGTGGTGGCAGATGACAGTGCGTCGGCGACAAGCAGCATGGAGGTGACGGACCGTCTCGCATCTCTGGAGCAGCGTGTTCAGATGCAGGAGGACGAGATTCAGCTGCTTAAGTCAGCTTTAGCCGACGTGGTGAGGAGACTCAACATCTCAGAGGAGCAGCAGGCCATGCTGAGTAGAAAAGGACCAACCAAAGGTAACACATATACTGTTACAGTATATGTCGACTATAAGCAGAATGTCAAATATATAATATGCTTTCATTGTTAAACCCGTGCGAGTATGCATCAGATATTTCCGCTCTATTGAGTTCTATATGTCTCCCGAGGAATGCTACAGACTTTGTTTTAGGTTTATGTTAAAATTATGTGATTCCCTCTGAAAACTCTTCATGTGTTTTTCTACTGCATGCATCTCAAACAGCTCAAACATCTCATATTCACTGAAATGAGCTCTATTCACTTTTACACTGGTTTTAATAATAATATTATTATTAATAATAATACTATTAATAATAATAATAATAATATTCATAATAATGCAACACAATGGTTTAATGGTGAGCACTGCTGTCTCACATCTCCAGATTTTAAGATTCGAATCATACCTCCAGTCTGTGTGTGTGGAGTTTACATGTTCTCCCTATGCTTGGTGGGTTTACTCCGGTTGTCTCTCACAGTCCAAATACATGAGTTGCTGATGAGTTGGTGACTGGGTGTGTGTGCGCTTGTGCATCTAGGGTGTCCAAGCCTTGTGCCCTAAGTTCCCTGGGATACGTGCCAGACCCGCCATGACCCTCAATAGGATAAGAGGCATAGATGATGGATGTTTGGTTCATTCATCTTCTATATTGCATATCCTGTGTACAGGGTCAGGGAAGCCTGTAGCCTATCCCAGGAGACTTAGGGCAAGTACACCCTGGACTAGGTGCGAATCCATTGGCAATGGAAATGTTTATGGGCATTTCAGAAGCGCCAATTAACCTAATCTGCATGTTTTTGGACTGTGGGAGGAAACCGGAATACCAGGAGGAAACCCACCAAGCACAAGGTGAACATGCAAACTCCACACATACAGACCCGAGGCAGGTGCAAGACCTGGAGGTACGAGGCCACAGTGCTAACCACTACGCTACCATGACAATGGTTGGATAATAATAATAATAATAATAATAATAATAATAATAGTTGATGAATCCACACAGTTCTGTTACTACTGTGTTAATGTCAAACCAGTTCCTTAACCTGTCTAATCTTAACACGAACATAGCCTAGAAAAGATTAAAAAGTGAAAAAGGTCATCATATGATTCAAATAAAATCTGTCAGGATGATATGATGATATAAACAGATAAAAAAAATTCTTTACCTAATCTCATCACATTCTAGCTATATTTAAATTAACATTAACTAGTTTTAGACTGAGGCCCCCGCCCCCCCAAAAAATCTATATACAATTAAATAATAAAATAAATCAATTACATATAAAAGTTATGAAATACTTATTAAATAAATAAATAGAAAATGATGGTGTTTTTATCCAAGGATCTAACTGAGCAGTAGACTGGTAAGCGTCTTTGTAAAAGATATGCTCGGATTTAAACTCCTCTTCTAAGCATTAGTCCAAAGCCTTACAAAATTTGTACTGCTACCTTTCATCTTTCATTTTTAAATGAACTAGGGATGACTAAATCTCTGGAACTCTACAGGGAGCAGTGAAATCAGGCATGCAGACAGTTGCAGGTTGTGTTATTTATTATATAGAACACATGGCTTTCAAATCACTGCAGGTAAAATCAGCAGTGTGCATGTCCGCTGAAAATGATGGCTGATTTTAAAACTTAGATTTACACAAATGAGCTGAGAATGATCTATATTTAAATATGAATAACTTTTTAAAACAAATATTACTGTCGCACTGTATCATTTGTTGTGTGCAATAATCCTGAGCATGCATAATGTTTGATTGCAGAAATAAAATCTACAGTAAGCTTGGATCACTAATGATGTGCTGGCTTTGTATAACAACTGACACAGCCCGTCACTTCTGCACAGCAGATAATCAAATCAAACAGACGTATTTTTACATCAGACCCGCTATAAGAGCTGGCAGTCCCAACTTTCAGTCTGAGTGAAACTTCCCTCATCATGTATTGACAGACACGCTTCTATTTTAGCCGTTGTGCCTTGAAGCACCCACATCTCCTCCGTTCCCTGCCTACCTTCATGTTTATTTTTAAGGTTTCTCTTTAAGGTTTGATGTGGCTTTTCTGTTTCTCCTTTTTCTTTTCCCCGCCTGTCTCTTTCTCTTGGTATCTCTTTCATGTCTTTCTGCGGCGTCTCTCCCGAACGTGCTGCTCATACGCTCGGCAGCCAAGCGAGGAACATGAAAAGATTCCAGCAAATCTGCTGAGATGAATTTTTAATAGAGCTGGTTCATAGGGTAATATAAATAAAGATTCCTCTTTCTTGATCTCATCTGTCAGCAGTTACACTGTAGGAGTACTCCAGTGACACTATACTCTAACAGAGGTATACTCGGTCTAGGACATCTGAACTGACACGTGGTTTATGATAAATTATTAATACATTTTCCTGATATGAATTACCAGCAGGTCATGTGTTCATTTATTATTTATTTTTAATACTGATTACTAGAAAGCTTTTACATCCTTGCATTGTTTTTTTGTGTGTGTGTGTGGTATAGGAATTTCATAAGTTATTTAAAAATCATTTTCTAAATTTCTCTGACTAGGCTGATGGAAAATCTAATGTCGCTTCTGCTGTCTTTCTTTTTCCGTCTTACAGCCAGGCCGATGATTGCAGCGCTGCCACTGAAGCCTACAGTCCACAATGGAAATCTCTTACCAAAGAAAAGCGCCATGCTGCTGTCACCCTCAGGTTCCAAGAAAGACAACATCACACCAGCGACCAAAAGGTGAGAGTCTGTGACCTTTATTTCATTCCGAGAATGCAGGATTTCAGTGCTATAAAAGTAGCGACCTCTTTTTTGCTCCTGGCTTATAAACTTTGTTCAAGTTTTTATTAGAATCTGTGCAACGGTCTGCAGGTTGACGGTGTAAACAAACGTTTTATGGAATTTGGACCTTACAACTCTTGTCTTTTTGTTCGAATACCATGTTATATACTTAACAAAGCTATGTGGGACACTGCAGTGTAAGCGCTGTGGTGAAGCAGAGAAATAATGTTACAAAACTTATGCACGGGTGATTTGAGTACAAGAGACATGACGTGCACATGCTGAATTGGGAAGCTTATCTCTCTCGTACAGTAAATGCCGTACTATCATGCGCACTCCTGTGCTTGAATGCGCGTGTCGACAAGCAGTTGGTGAAATAAATTGCGAAACAACAGAAGATATTTTATTAAAACTTAATTTAGCATTTAGTATTTACTGATCTGTGTTAAATATATTTTAGCACTGTCACCTCACACCTTCAGGCTCCGGGTTCGATTCCCACCTCGGGGTCTGTGTGCATGGAGTTCTCCCCGTGCTTGGTGGGTTTCCTTGCACATTCCAAAAACATGCAGATTAGGCAAATCGGTGAGTGTTTGTGCCTGCTGGATTGGCACCCCATCCAGGGTGTACCCCCGCCTCATGCCCTAAGTCTCCTGGGATAGGCTCCAGCCCCCCCTCTCCCCCTCTCTGACCCTGTATACAGGATACACGATACAGGATACATACATAAAGCAGTATAGAAGATGAGTGAAAGTGAGTGAGTGAAGTTGTCCTTTTTTCCCTTTTTTATTTTCAGCAGGCTTTGAAACTCCCCCAGTTGCTTGCTACCTAACGGATGTGTTGGTAAGCTAGTTAGTTAGTTAGTTAAATATTAGTCAATGCCCAATGACAAGAGAACTAAATTGCCAAACTAAACATCTGTTGACTTTTTCTCACTGCCTGTGGGCCCATACCCTGGCTACATGAGTTCTGATTATGTTATCAAAAGGGATCAATTTGGCTAAAAGGGTTCATCCTAAGCATTTTGTGTGTTGGTATGGAGCCCTGCTTGTACTATAATAAGGTGTTGCAGCCAACTATCAGGATGAAACTGAAACCTGTATAGGAGGTTGAGTTGTTAAACTTAATTTTTAGTAGAAGTAATGTTGCTCAGGATTTTCACCAATCTAGTAATTACTTTTTTTTTTGTTTTTACCAACAAAATGCTACTTTTTTCCCTTCATCCAGTTTGCAGCCACTATATTCTATTTGAGTTTGAAGTTTGGAAAAAAATCGATGTAATTCCCCTTTACAAGCCTGTGTTATCATGAAGTGAGTGCTCTTCTTATTCAGACCACCAAGGGACTAGCTGTCAGCATAAACAATAAAATTATCCTACACCGTCATTCCCATTTGAATATTTCAGTTTCTGCACCTCTTGTCCCCATCGGATCCATTTAAAAAATGTCACAGGAGCCTGATAATATCATTTCTTCGTGACATACATGCCCACAGTGACTAAAACTGACATTTCTCATGAGTAGCAGAGTAACAGCTGCTACAGCCATTGTGCTGGTGTCAGTCTCGGTGCACATTGATGCTCTTCCTGAGAGAATAACAGAGAAGAATAAGACTGAGGAGCGGTGATCCGTCTTCTTCCTGTCACACACACAATAAATATGCACTATTATAATTTATAGGACTGATAGATGGATGACTGGGGCGATGACTGTCTGAATGAGGTGTACTAACCTTATATAAATGGGGGTGTGGAAGAAAAGGCATGCATGCATGTAAATGTTGTGTCTGCCCATAGAGACCATTAATACATAAACTAATGCTAACACAAAAACATATCTGATAGTTTATCCTCTTAGCATAGTATCACATTATTATTTCAAAGTATAAATACATTAGGTTACAGTGCATAATTTTTCATTCTGAAAAAAATAAACATTACGTTTTGAACATTTTTATAGTGTATGTGTGAACTGTATGTATCTTGGAACGGGACAATCCATGCCGTGTGACAAACTTCATCTCATAAAACTACCTACTTCCTCATCTCTCTTTCACATTCCCTTCAAACATCTTCATGCCATCTGTCTTGCTGTATATCTTACCATTAGATTCTGCTCTGTTCCTATGTTGCATGCTCTGTGTACAGTGTGTCCAGTCTGTTCAGCTCATCCAAGTTTCCTCTCAGACCACCCTACAGGTGAGAGTATGTAATGTTCTCACGAACGTTTCCTTTCCATAAGTGCTATACACTACTTTTTAAAAATTTTAACTGCACACTATCACTGTATATGTTCTGCTTATTTAGAAGGTAGAAGGTATCTATCTATCTATCTATCTATCTATCTATCTATCTATCTATCTATCTATCTATCTATCTCTGTCTATCTATCTATATAAATACACACACACACACACACACACACACACACACACACACACACACATACCAACACAATGTCAATTGATTAAACATTTTAATCTAGTTAATCACAGTCATAGTCTGTGATTGATTATGATTAATCACAATTGTTCTATTTAAAAAAATACTCAGATTTACTTGTATTATAAATGTTGCAATAAAGAATGTATGACAAACTGGTAGAGGAAACAAATTATGCAGTTTTATATCATCTCAAACATTAACATTTAACAAATGTTAAATTAAAATCTCTCATATGGGTCCAGCCCTGCATGCAGTAGCTGGGTAGTATGGGGTGTGGCAACCCACTGACGGCAGGGCTCAAACCCAGATCCTCAGATCCGAAAATCAAGAACTTAGAGCCTGAGCCACCACTCCCACATCTTATGTTTAATGTACTGTATTCTTGTGAAAATAGTTCCCCTTGAAGGTAGTTCAAACACACAACTTTGGTTTTTATCTAAACTTCAATCTAAAAGCTTTTTATAATGAAATTTGCCGTTCAGCACATCTGGTGATGTTTACTTGCTGATTTTGTTACCCGCACTAAACTTTATCATTATCACACAAGGCTGGGGAACCATGCTGCCCTTACGGCAAGCCATTAGGGTCAAACTTGGTCATATGATTATTTTGCATTAAAAAAAAGGAATGTGTTATAATATCTAGATTAATCGCATGTTAACACGTTAATATTAACAGCCCTAATATATATATTATAAACGTTTCTCCTTCTACAAACAAAACTCTTTCTCACATGAAGCATGGATGTTTTAAAATCACCTAGGAAGTAATGGGCCCAATTTCAGGTCTTGAACATTCTTTGGCCTCATAAAAAAAACTCCATAGTTTCCATTGTCATTAGTCTCTCTTAAAGGTTCCACTTCAACCCACTATTTCTCTGATGACTGAAAGCTGTGTAGTTTCTTGATTAACGGTGAGCGCTCCAATTCAGTGCCCTGAAGCTTCATTCTTAACAAAAGCACCTCTTCAAGCTTAAACATCCAGTAGCTCCCTTCACAGAGGATAACATCACCAGCCAGTGACCGACCTGAAAGAGCTTTGCAACTGCAGCCTGGATTAGGCTTGCCAACCAATAAGCTGCTGATAGAGCCTTTTTCTTTGTTTGAGCATTTTGAAAGGGGAGTCATTCTCTGTCCAGGCCTCTCTGTCCACGCTAAGCCATTACAAACCAGGTGACGAGTGTGTCATGGGAAAGCAAATAAAACATGCTGGCCTGCCCAGATATATCCAGCAAGTGTCTCGTGTTTGTGTTTAGTCATTGAGAAAACTGGATATTTGGTATAACAGACTGGTCAGTGACGGGCTGCGTCCGGCGTTATCTCCCCAGCACCATTTCCTCTTCTCTGAGTAAATGTTTATGTTCATGCAACAGGGCCAGTTCCTGTGCCTGATACAATATGTTAAAAATAATACAGTACAGAACTTTACTGTAGCTTTGTTTGGAGAACTGAAAACATGCAGAATATAAGGTTATGGAGTTGTACAGAGTACACCTTTGGAACAGGGTAGATATGGACTGATCAGATCATGTGACCTTTTTCCATGTGAATTTGAGTGATTTTTCCATCACTCAAACTCCCTAGCAAATTTTACTCCCTAGTAAACTTTTTTTCTGTTTAGTCTCACCAACAAGTGGCTAGACAGCTGTTTATTTCACATCCTGTGGGTTCTTGTTGCACTATGTGTATTTGTGTGTCTATGCAAATGCTCTTACTTTCACTAATAAACAAAGCTGTAATTTCTAGTCTAGATTTTTTATAACGATGCAACATCTCCAAGCGTTTTAAGTGATCTCCATGCATGATTGTTTTCGAACTGCATTTCTCCTTGATTGTAAAGCACGATCCTTCAAGGTTTTAATAATGTGTTGGACAGTTCTTAATCTAACTCCAGTAATTAAAATTCTCCCTAGTCGTTTTCTTTGCTTGATGCAGGCCAATGATACAACACTTCTGAAACGTGACTTTATTATGGGCCACATTGTGTACTAGCACATCAGCCTTTTCCTTAATTAAAAGAGAATTGATAGAGATCGGTGTGACAGCGGGGACATAGTCAAGCCTCCCCTGCAGATTGAAAGAGTTGGGTGGAGATAATGGTGGGAAGCAAAACGTTATACCTGCGAATTAGCCAGCCTCTCTTCATCTGCAGGCGATGCTGAACCATGCCTGCACTGCCACATTCAGTTAGCACATTGCCAGTACAAGCAAATAGAACAAGCAGTTTAGGTATTTAACTGTTAACTTCATTCTCAGGTTCAGTGAAAAGAAAAGTTCAGGAGAAAAGTTTAAAGAAACCTTTTATTTTTTAAAAGGACCTCAATCACGTGGTGTGAGCCTTCTCTGTCTCCTGCTACAGTACCTCTTGCAGTATATACTTGTACCAAGGATGTGTCCCAAGCTTGAACAGATCCTAGACAATATATTCATAACCATAAATATGAAGGGATATGGAAACAGTGACTAAGGAGAATAATATACAGTACAGTTCAGCACAGAAACTGTTACAACCCTAATGCTAGAACAGTGATCATCCCAGATTTACAAACTTGTCAAATACAAAAAAAAAAAAAAAGACACTATCCAGACACAAATAATTAAGTTAAATGTGATGAGAAATTGCAACATAAATCTTACCCAAAGCCTGCTTTTTACTTGATGGAATAAACACTGTGCTTCAACACCAGCGACATTATCAGAAGAGAATAAAAACTATCCTACCTTGTGCCTCCCAGGGATTTTAGTTCGCTCTTATTTTCCATAATCTTTATTAATACGCAAAATAAGCTCACCATGCCGTACGGTTAAATTAAGTTATATGACAGCAGTGTAGAGAAGATGTTGCTTCAGCAGCAGCTCTGACTGTATTCCCTGCTGTAATTAAAATAGGAAGTTTTGTATTTTTTAACGTTCATGAAAGCAGCCTTATGTACTATATCTGTGCTTTATAGTAGTCAGTAATTTCCATCATTTGCAAAAGGGTAATGGCCAGGTGTCCATAAACCTTAGTCGGTATAATGTAGCTGCTGTAACATAAGCGATATCAGGCAGGCGATGTCCAAACTTAATGCTGATTGACAATAAAATTAAATGTACATATAAACAGATTAAAAGCACAAAGTGTCACTCAATAATACATTTCAAATGGATACCATTTGTAAATTACCACTGTTCAAAAATCAAATGCATTGTAACATAATGTTATTGGAAAATAATCCAATGCTGGGTAACAGCCTGTTGGAACTTTGATTTGGTCGATGTGTTTCCTCAGCACTGTGAAAAGAACAAGCTCATCAGAGCAAGTGGGTCCTATCAGGAAAGATGGTGGAGGTGAAGTCAAGAGTAACCGCACACGAACTGCCTCAACTGGAAGCAACCCAAGCAGCAAGAGGGCCAGTGAGAGGTACACTATCATTAATTTTTTTCTGATTTTGGCATATACAGTTGTAAGCCTTTTATTTAGAAAATGATCATAACTGCTTTAAAATATAACACCATCGTAAATCTATATTCCTGACATACAGTAATAAATTGATTTAATTTTAAAGTACAGTGGAACCTTGGATTACGAGCATAATTCGTTCCAGAAGTGGGCTCGTGTTCCAAAACACTCATAAACCAAATCATAATTTCCCATAAGAAATAATGAAAACTCAAATTATTCGTTCCACAGCCCCAAAAATTAAATACATAAAAATCTTTACCTTTAAAAAAAGTACAAATAAATCCCGACAGATAAGTGTTTCCGTTGGTGCGCACAGGCGCCATGTGTGTGTGTATGGAATTAGCCCCTTCCCTCGCCTCGTTTTACACAGTAACACTCCTCCTCCGTCTCCCCACCTCGCTTATTAAGTTTCACAACAAACACACACACACACACATACACACACACACACACAACGGAAACACCATCTTAACAGGAAAAAAAGACATCTCTGACACTGGCATGAGAGCATACTAAAGGAATCACTTTTTAAGTTTCAGAAAAACACAGACACAACGAAAACACCACTTTAACAGGAAAAAAAGAAATCTCTCTGACCTGGCGTGAGCGCATACTAAGGGAATCACTGCAGTAAAGTAAAAAATAATAATAATAAATAAAATAAGCCAGCACTTTACCTTAGAATTGTGACAGAGTTTCTGTGTGTTTGTGAAGCTGGGGTGTGTCAGGGTGTGTGTGTGTGTGTGTGTGTCGGTGTAATTACGCACATGCACACACATAAGAGATGCTGAAAGAATTCCGCAGCGCAAGAGTAACGCTCGGGGTCAAAATAAGAGTCACATGCGTGATACATACTCTTTCAGTACTCTTTCAGTACTCTTTCATGGAATTCTTTCAGCGTCTCTTATGTGTGTGTGTGCGCATAATTACATCGACACACACACACACACACACACACACACACCCTGACACACCCCGGCATCGGCGCTCGTAAACTAATACTTGCTCGGTTTAAATTTATTACAAATCTTTGCTCGGTTTGCAGAACACTCGTAAACCACGTTACTCGCAATCCGAGGTTCCACTGTACTGCTATTAATGGCATTAATACATGCTGTTTATTTGGATTATATGTTTTTTTTTCTGACTCACACTTGGTAGCAAACAGAGGGAGCCTGTCTTCAGTGCTGGTAAGTGACACTTGATTCAGTGTTATTAGTTCTCATGTTTTAAAATTATGAGCTATGCCTGGAAAAGTCTGAGGTACATGACGATTCATGTACAGTTCTTTGAGTACTAGGAGCTATGCTGGGAAATTCAAGGTACATGAAGCCTTAAATTTACAACACTCTACCTTTTTTCTAATTAAGGAAAAAATATATTATTGTGTGTGTACCAGCAATGAATCATCTCTTCAAGATGCAATCAATTAATCAGTCAAAAGTCTGGACCAGTGGTGAAGTGCTCTCCCTATCATCCAGAGATTGCGAGTTCGATTCCCGGATGATGCTGTAACCTTTCGCAGCCGGAGGTCTAGAGAGAGCTGATTGGCCGAGCTCTCTCAGAGGGGAGGGATGAGAAGTACTTAGTGTTCCCACATTAATCTCGGATCACGTAAGCGGAAGGAGCGGATAGCGCTGTCCTCCGCGTGTGTTACTCCGCCCCCAACAGTGCGTGACCAAGCAGTTCGAAAAAGATCTGGTCGGCTGGCTTCACATGGGTAGGAGAAACACATGATAGTCTTCGGCTCCCGACTGAGTGGTAGTAGTAGCCTTAATGTGGGAGCCCCCTAGTGACGGGGAGGAATTGGACACGACTAAATTAGGGAGAAAATTGGGGAAAAATCCCCCCCAAAAAAGTCTGGACACACCTTTTAATTCCATGGTCTTTCCTGATTTTTTTATTTATTTATTTACATTGTAAAACAATGCTAAAGGCATCTAAAATATGCTCTATCTCTTTGAACAGTTCATACTGAGATGTATCTGCTACTTATGAGCTGTAAATCCTTCATAACGGCTCTAATCTGAGGTGCTGTTTGTTAATTGGCGATTTTTGAGGCTGGTAACTCTAAATGAACTTTTCCTCTGTAGCAGAGGTAAGGTTTGGTCTTGCTTTCCTGGATAAGTCTTCATGAGCGCTTGTCATGAGAGCATCATCACGGTGCTTGATGGATTTGGCAACCCATATGTGCTATTTCATAGTTTTTAAATCCCTAGTATTGAATTTGAAAACACTGAATTTGAAGGTGTGTCTAAAATTTTTTTTGGTGTTTCTGTACAAATCTGGCCCTATGCACTCCTGTAGCCTAAAAGTAATAGAATTTGTTATATCTGTTTGTTATAAATAATATTCACTTAGTTACTGTGTTACGGTATACAACTAATGTCTTTTATTTTTAAGGAAAAAGACTCTAATGGAAATATCATTTTAAATGCATGAGCTTGCCTCCTCTGGTTTCATCTCATAAAACTCTCAGTGACAGTTTGATTCAGTGCGTGTTGGAGGATGACGCATTTCATCCAATCAGCTAATCACAACCACATCTATCATCAGTAACCCATTTCACCCATCGTTTCACTACTGTACACTTTCTCTTTGTGTTGCTAACGTGATTGTGCTTTTGTTTACTTTGTTGTGTTGCTCTTAATTTACTTAGCAGAAAGTCAATAGTTATCTGCCTTTGATAAGCCATAGTGTAACTAATACAAATACAGTATAAGGCAAGCACATTATAAGTGTGAATCATGTACTGTTTAATTCATTAGAAAACAAAAACACATAAGGCACGTGATATATAAAGTGTGATCATCGCATTCGGATTTATTGCCAGAAAATACTTTCCACACTTTCCAATCCAGTCTACTTTACATTATACTGAACAAGACTGGGGCTGCACATAGCATGCATTTTACATTTGACCATATTGGTTAATCCCTGATTAATTGAAGTCATCCCACCAACCCCTCCAGATGTTAAGTGAATTAACAAAACAGCAAATTAACATAAGCGATTTGTTATCTAGAGCACAGGTCCAGAGAGATGTCGCCCCAGAGGGGCTTGTAGAGTAATTAAGAACAGTCTGGGATCCGATGTGTCAGGATCTCTCTCTCTCTCTCTCTCTCGCTCTCTCTCTCTCCCTGTCCCTCTGTAAAGAGCCTTCTCACACAGTCTCTGTCTCTGTCTGTGTACACTCACTAAGGGATGCGGCGGGTGACGCACTGCAAAGGTAGGCCCTGATCATCAACCCTCACTTACCCAAATGGCTCTGTGAGCATTGTGTCATACTTAAGCTGGAAGGCCTCCATTATGAGCTCCTGCTCTGAGTACAGTCTCAGGATAAAAGGGTAGGATACTGCACCTTTTTGTGTTGCTGGGATGGTCTTTTGTACCTTTGATATGTTACATTCGGTGGGAAAACGAACATAATACAGAGGGGACAAAAAAATGTATACACACTTCAACATGAAAAGTACTGTATATAGTCACATGATAGCATCAATAATTGTGCGACTACTGGCACCTTTAGAGAAAACATAATACAGTACTAAACATTGCTGCCATATTTTAGTTCAACTTTTTAAAAAAATGGCATGGACAACAACTGTTGAAGCGTGTATACATTTGTCCCCTCTGTATATATTTAAATTAATTTAAGAATTGAAATAATTGGACTGTACCAATTACCATAGCTTTGAATGTGCACATTTCTAGGCAAAGGAAACATACTAAAGACACAAAAGATGAACTCTTATGAGTACCATGCCAGCTACAAGGGAAGATACAGCAAAGTACCCTTTATCCAATAGTGCATAATAGTACAATAAAGATCCTGGAGCGAGCTTCCCGATGATTCTAAAGGAGTAGCTTTACATTACACTGTTTATTTCTTTCATCATATGAAATTAAACCTTTGAAAGGTATCATATTTTGGTATGTTCAAACCAGAATATCACAAAACAGTGCAGTGCATGCTTACGTTACATAAAAAATCAAGAAACCTTGCTCTAGGAAATGAGGCCACTGGCTGGATTTTAATCCGGTGGGACAGCTTGGCAGTCTCTCTCTCTCTATTTTTTTTTTTTAATTATACACTACATGTTCTGTAGTAGACTGTCTCAGAGCAGCCGGGCCTAGCTTAGAATGGCAAAGAATGCACCAGATCCATGTTTGGTTTAAAGGCATGGGTTGATCTGATGGATGTGTGTAACAGCCCCCCAAAGTGCAATCCTTCCCAATCGACTAATGAGCACTCTCCCTAACATGCATCGAGAGTGTTGACAGCCTGTGGATGATTGCCTGTTAACCTGCTAGAGGCACAGTGTGTGTTTGCTCACAGCCCTCAATGCGTTTTTTTCACATGCACCACGGGAACCCACATTCTCCTGCAGTTACCCAGCAGCTCATTCAAAGGCTTGCTGGTGAACTCTCGCTCCACGCACCTCTAATTGTTCTTTAACCTTTTAGAGGCCTCAGATTTTTTCTAAACATAAGAAATACCTCTGAGTCGACTTGGGCAATCTTGAGTGTAGCTTGTGAGTGGCAGATTTGAATGAGGTGAGAGTTTTGTCTACATCTGTGGATGAGTCAGATGTCAGTGATGTGTCTGCTTGTCCTACTTTACCCTTAACAAGAATCACACTCAAGTTAAATACATAGTCCCTAAACGCCTCTTTCCCACACTGGTTTGTGATCGGGTAGTTCATTTTGTAGAAGTCCTACTGTGCTAAATGTGGCCATTCAGAGGATACAGAAGATAATTTTTATCTTTTTCCTTTTTATATTTCATCCAATTTCTCTGCCATTTCCCCACTCTCATGACTTCACCTAGTGACCATGCAGATCTACCTGCACCAGCCAGCTGTACAGACCACATCCACTGACCTCTGCAAAATAGCTGTGCTCTTGCGCTCTACACACAAGTCCCCAGAGGCCAACGTCTCATCCAGCAAGGCAACTCGGTCCAGGGACAAAATGAAGTGTCTTTCTCATTCCTCCTACACACCAAGTTACCGGAGCCCCATTAAATCCCCTAGCCAGTATTTTCAAATCTGCTACTGATCTCAGTTTTAGCACCGATTATGGAAATAGTGGTCAGTGGTTATAAAGAACAGCTTAGATTTGGGTGTTGTTGTTTTTATTTATGTTTATCTTTTTTTTCTTGTTTTTTTTTAGCTCTTTTGCCTGTCTTTCTGCATGTAACTTTGACACAATTCCTTTGTCACTTATATGTCATATTGATCAGTTATATTTACATCCTTTTTTGATCTGCTGTACTACAGTATATCTGTTTTCCCTCACCTGCTTCGCTTGCATATCTTCTTCCTTTTCTGCGTCATTTGTACCTGTCAAATCAAGAAACTATCCCCATTTCTTATTTCTTAATTATACATTAAACACATAATAAAACATGCATAATAGAGAAATAATGAAAGGAGTTAAAAATGGTTTTCTTTTTCAATTTTCTCTAAACTATTCAGTTTCATTCATTTTAACCTTGCTTAACATTTACACTGGTTGATTAAACAATTACATATTCAATGACGATTAATTATGTGTATCACTTTATAACATTTTACAGAAATCTCCATATCTTTACATAAGGTACTGCCTAAGTTAGGAGTGAAGGATAGACAACCTTATACAGTAATACAATGTTAGATCATTTGGTGTTCTGAAAACAAGGTGTTCTGAAAACAAGTTGATTTTTTTTAGACGAAGGGTACGTGAAAATGTATTTGAAAGGAAGACCCATCACCATGTATATGCCAAAAGATCTGGTGGATACGTACTGTCTCGAAGCGAAAGCCGATCTGCCTGCTAAGAAACTGAAGCTAGACTGGGTGTATCCTTTTGCATCATCACATACACCAAATTGTTATTAATCAGTTTGTAATCTCACTTTAACTTGTATGAAACTGTTCTTTTGTTCAGATGAGAAGACATATTTCAACTCACTTAAATAATATTACCTGAATCCAAATGCAAGGGTTTCTGTGCATGAAAGAAAATCCCAAGTGTTTATGAGAGTGAATGTGTGTATGTATGTCCCCATTTTACAGTAGGTTGTATTTCCATATAAAGGACATTGTTGTTGAGACAGTCTCCAGATACACTGTAATCTTGACCAGGATAGAACAGATGAATGAATGAATGAATGAATTAATTACTTGATTAATTAATAAGGCCTAAAGTAAAAGTGGGGTTTGTACCCTCAAAAGAATTAAGTTATATATTCGGACTGTATGGGAAGACATTTCTAAGAGTTCTGCATAGTTTCTGCATTGTGCTGAACACCCATTACAGTCTTGTATTGGATCAACTCCATTTAATTCTGCTTAATTATACCACATATAAAGTTACTTCTAGCACAATGTGAGTTTTGCACCTAAGTGTTGTAGCAAAAGGAACTGGTGTTGTGCCCATGTAAAATATCAAGTATTTTCCATAAAAGCTACACATGCCTCTCAAGAAAAATCTCCAAGACCAGCTTTTGTTATCCAAAAGTATGAGACAGAAAAACATCCTTTTCCAAAGAATGCATAATTTATTGTGAAATGGATATTTTGTTCTTTTACTGCTTTAATAAATAGCAAAAAATGTTGTGTCCTGATGTCTGTAGTATGTCAGTGAAATGAAAGATTTTCAATTACGTTTGCCAAAATATGAAATCTCCAAGAAGTGCATGCATAACGCATTTTTTGTTTCAGCATGGAGGTCGTGGTAAGCCCCAAGGGGAAATCAACTTGTGTTATAGGATTACTCATACATCAAAGGATGAGAGGCAATGATCTTTTAACATGATTTACTATTTTGTAATTTTCTTAAGAGTAATATCTACATGGAAGACCAAGTAATCTAGTTTTTCATGCGTGGGTTTTAATCTTTAGTGCTGCAGGCTGTCAGAGTTGGTTCAGGTCTGTTCTCTTCCTGCTCATGATTCAGGCACTTCATAACGTAGCCGATTGTGCACTTTCAGAGAAACGTCTCTAGAAACCCTGTGATTCTGAGAAACCAAAATAATGAGTTATGTGATATAAACTGAATATAAGCAACTATCAAATTTTTAAACTGATTTCTTCTCAGCAAAGACAAATTAGAATTGAACAGACTAATTTCTCATACTGTTGAGCTTGGGTGTAATGGTTCTTAACGTAAAGTTAGCTATGGCTACCGGGGCCGTGACTGTCGTTCCAATCTCTACCTGCTCCCCACTGGCGAGACGGTTTATTTCATTGCCTCCGTGGTGGTGTTGTACAACGTAGATGAACAGCTGCAGAGACACTACACTGGGCATACTGATGACATCAAATGGTAAGAGCAAAACTTGTACCTCTGCATGCAATTAGCATAACTTAAGATATGTTACATTTATAGTATGCAATAATAGTACTTAATATTAAATGAAAAAATGTATAGAGGGCTTTTCCATATGCTAGTGTGCACTGAATTGAAATTCATGATGGTTCTTGCTGTCTACTCAGTGATGTCAGATGCCTTCAATCACCTATGAATTGACGGTGCATTAGCTTTGTAATGAAAAACTGTTAGGAATATGATGTAATAACATAGAATCCTGCTATAAACCATCTCAAACTATTACAAACTGTATATGAACTTACATCAATTGCGATTAAATTACTACCACACCATTTGCTATGAATTGTAAAGACTATTCAAGAACTGCTTTGAAGTCAACAGCAACCTGGATATAGGAGTTAAGTTGAATAAAATAAGGGTGATATGTTGAAAAAAAAACACATATATTAGGGCTGAGGAAAGTAACATGTTAACTAGTGCAAGAAATGTGGATTAAGATGTTAAGCCAGGATTCTTATTTTGCAAGCCTGCTGTAACAATAGGAAGTCCTGTTGTTGAGCTTTTTTTTTTTTTTTAATGTGTATGTGTGTTGGATATGAGTGAGTATGTGTAACGACGCGGGTCTCACGAGGGGAGAACCGAGCATAAATACTCTGTACGGTTCAGAACGGGCAGATCCTCAGGCTGCTAACCCGCGGAGTTCTGAACAGGCAGAGGCGCGGCCATAGGGACACGCGGTTGCCAGGCAACGCCGCCATATGGCAATCAGGCTGGACGCGACACACCTGGCGGCGTGTCTATTTAAGGGTCCTGATACCGCGGCACTTCGTGTGATCATTTAGGTAGCACCGGTAAGGTATCAGGGCCGAAAGAAAGAAAGAAAGAAAGAAAGAAAGAAAGAAAGAAAGAAAGAAAAGCAAGCAAGCAAAAGAGAAAGACAGACAGAGCGCGCAGAAATTCGAGAGGGAGAGACCCAGCCTCTGTCTCCCTAAAACGACGGCGTGTGTGTGTGTGAGAGAGAGAGAGAGAGAGCGACACGCCTCAGTTCAGCGTGCGCTCCTAGTTAATTGTAAAACACGAAATAAGAAACTCTCTTTCGCCTGTAAATTTGCGTTTTTTTTTAGTTCTCAGAGCCCCGTCCGTTCTCGCGTAGACGGCGGGGTTCTGATTATTTTGATTTTTCTTTCATTTACTTTTTAATTTCTAATTAATAATCCCACGCCATCTGTAAACGGGAAGGTCTTCCCGTGCGTGTCACAAGCATTCACAAACATCCTGTATCATTCCCCCCTTTATGAAGCTCTGCGTTAGGGCTCTTACAAACATCAAAACACCTCGTGGTGCGGCTCTCCATACCGCGCCACGGAACAGTATGCATTTCTCATAGTTTTATGATTAACATGAAATGAGTTTGTGTACACAATGTTTTAAAAGCGTACATGTGAAATTATAGTCTCACATGATATGAACCTATCAAACCAAAGCACTTTTAACAGATGTTAAACAGATGTTTTAACACTTTTCCCAGAGAGCAAAATTATGGCCCACTTCTGGCCACGTCTACCACGTTCATCTGGCCTATATGCGCATGGAATGATGCCCCATGAGCGGACCAAATGCCAAAGGCATGCATGAACAATTATTGCATACTTAACAGTCAACATTTTTTAAAGACATTTTTTAAACAACACTTAATTAAACACATTACCTGGTCAACTAAACTTTTGTGGGTGAAAAACATCTAAAACAACTCAAAGCAAGTGGGTTTTTAAATCTACGTAGAACTATTATTGTTATTATTATTTACCTGCACCACATGTGGGCCAACAGAGCCATATTTTCCAGGAGCGGCCCTCATCCAAGTGCTATCTGGATTTATGGCGACCAGTGCACTTTAGTTGTGTGTGCCTGTGTGAAAGATTAAAATGCAGTGTTAGATATAGCACAAAGTAGACAGAAACTGATTTACTGCAAGCTTGTCCCTAAGGTCCCATGTTATTATATACAGTATGCATAACACACTACACAGTACTGTTGGACTGTGGACTGACCTTGAACCACCTACAAACTGTTATACGTTTAACTTGTAATAGCTTATAAACTGCTATGATCCCCTTTTCTTTTTAAATTTGGTGACTATGTTTAAAAATTGTGTACATGGTAAGAGTTTTTTTTTTTTAATCCTAGGATTTCTCTTGTTCTCTTTTCAGGATCAAAGTTAGGAATGTTGCAAAGCCCTTTTAACATTTTAAGAAAACATGTCAGTGATGATTGTACCATTTTCACTTTTAACAACAGCAATGTCTTTTTTTTTTAATCCGCTGAACAGTTTATTGTCAAAATTCTCCAAAATTTAACTGTGTGTAAATTAGTATGATAAACAATATCCTCTGCATCCTGTTTTTTTCTTTTTTTTCTTTTTGTACTTATACTGGGTTTTTAATAACAAATATATTTTTGCTCAGCCTCACCTACCAGGATACTTTTTTAAACCTATTTTTGTATCTCACTATCACTGTAGACTAGTAATTATATATAGTGAAGAACTGTGTGAAGGTTATTTGTACTGTACTGTGCAACCAATACGCCACTTTTTATAGGACTAAGATGTTTTATATAAAATAAATGTTATGTACTTTCATTCTTGTTAAGCACTGTTAACTACTGTCCTTTTGATCTTCCTATTGTCCCTGAAGCCTAGCTGTCCACCCTGATAAAATCACCATAGCAACAGGACAAGTGGCTGGAACCTCTTCAGATGGCAAAGTAAGAGAGTACAGTACATACCATCACTGAACACTGAGTCACTTTGAAGTGTGTTGTCAATGAAATCTGTCAGTAAATGATGTATCTGTGCCTCAAGTGCCTTTCTGCTAGGGCCACAACACATGAATAGCACTTGATGCCCAATTTAATATAAGAATTCTTTTTTAATCAAAAAAGTATATAAGAGGCTACAAGGAGAGTGTGAAAGTCGCATACCGAACGTTATGGGAAACATTCACCTCCTTCTAATGCACAAAATGTAGAATTTAACTAAAGTTGTACATCATTCAATGTGTTTACTTAATATATATATTTTGCCACACAGCTCTGTATAGCTGTGTGGTAAAAATCAAATGGATACACATTTTTTTTTCGTACATATTTTTTTATTTTGAAAATGTATTTTAGGACTTCTTATTATTCATTTCATAAACACACAAAGGATTATGCTTGACTTCACAAAGTGTTATAAAAATTATTCTCTGCATAGCCTTTAATTTGCAAATCTCTTGATTTTATAGTTTTATAGTGACGGAAATAAGTATATATATATATATATATTTGTGTTTTTTTAATTTTTTATATGCAATGCATAAATCAATGTCACGTTTTGCACATATATTGTCTTGACATTGTACGTATATATGATCAAAAGCATATATACCATATGAGGAACTTCCTGAACCTGTTGCAAGCAAATCGGAAGCACAAAATTGTTTAGAATTTCCCTGGAACAAACCCTTTCCATGGACCTTAAAGATATTATTTATGATGGTTGGACTGAAAAAAACCTAAGACAGCCTCAATCTGGAATGACATTATGTATGTGAATGTTGGGGTCAGGTGGCAACAAACTGCTGGTGGTGAAGTTTTCATACTACAAAAAGCAACTATTTCAAAAAAGTTTAATTCCAGGCAATTCCAAAAAAAAAGTCCAAAACAACAACGCTGTAACGGTAAACATAGTTATAGCAAAGACCAAATAACTTAAAAATCTCTACCAATGCAATTGACTTGATTCGTCCAGATAAAAAGTTCACTGAGCCACAACTAATGGTCCCCAGTCATGTGTGGCATATAATATTTTACTATAATACTGCAGCATTACACATTATTAAAGAACCATGAATACGATGACATATTGAACATATTACAAGAGAATTTTATCTCAAAAAAGAAACTAAAAAGGTGAAAATGGACATTTTAATGACTCCCAGCCAAATAACTGGGCCAAAACATACAGCCAAATAACTAATAAAAATTAACTAGGCCAGGAGTGGCTTAGACAATCTGCTGAGTTGAATGAATCCCAATCTCACTTTAAAGAGGATTATAAAATTGTGAGTCTATTCAGGGGACCCTCATACCCTTGGGGAATTAAAAACAGTTTGCCAAGAGGAATGAGGCAAATTTCAGCACCAATGCTGAAATTACATCTTATTGTAGAAATGTCTGTGTCTGCAATTGCCAAAGTACAACATCTATTGTTGATGCTAATGGTTTTAATTTTAATTATCTGAATACTCTCATTTCCTTTTTTTTAAAAAAAGAATGCCATTGTTTATGCTTATTATTAGGATACATACTTTTTGGAAAATAAGTGGTACGTCTAAAGATGTAAATTTGGAGAGCATATAAAGTCATGTTTGTAAGTATTTGGACAAAGACAAATACTTGGACAAATTGGAGAAAATTGAGAATTCTGCCCCTGTACACTACCACAGTAAATTTAAAATGAAGAGAGAATTTTAAACAGTATGTGATATGGTTGAGATGTTAATTTCCCATTTGTGTTGGCTTATAATACTGTGGTTTTGTCTTGGAACATTCATTAAATGTTTGTTTGCATAAAACACATACTGTAGAGGGTATATTTGGTTTAATCTAAGAGCATTTCAGGTTGTTTTGTCCTGAAGGTGTAAATTATAGGATGGCATATTTTGTGATTATAATCCCATCATAGCCCTGTTTGTGTGCCCATGTTCACACACCAGATGGACATTACCATGATGCACACTCAAGATTTTAATATTTCATTATGTTCATTACTTTACTCCTCCACGAGCCTCTGATATCCAAACCTGAAACTTTCCACATCTGGTAACGTTTAGTCCTTTTTTTATTTTACTTATTGTTTCACCTCCTGCTGTGCGCACACAATTATTCTTCATCAGTATTATTTCCATCAATGTCACTTCAGCCCACTGCACCCAATCTAACCAAGAGGGCATGAGTAAAAACTGCTTTTTATTATGATTATGGCTGACTACAAATGTATGGTAATGCTTTAGGGCTTTCATTTTTCAGGAATTTATTTATTAATGATGTGCTGTGTGATTTCTGTACATGTGGCTATGTTTACAGATGATGTTCATCCATCCAAATAATCTGAAAGACCAAATTAAATGTTAAAGGATCATCTTTTTTTAAGATCTGGCTTGCAAAATAATCAGCTGTGAACTTAGAAATGCCCTTTCCACTAGAATGATATCTCTATCCTTTTGTAGGTGTGTGCGATTAGTGCTGAGCTGGGCAAACAATCAAGGGCAAAATGGTTTCTGTGTTGACCTTTAATGCAAACAATGAGTGTTATCAGTTCAGTTTTATCACTGGGATAATTAACATAACAGCCAAGCTAGCCAGTGATCTCTCTCATTGCTGAAGAATGGCCCACCTTAGCTGAATATGTAATAGGAAACATTAGCTGTGGTGTACAATCAACACCTTCACTTCCATCTGGTAAACTTGTCTCTTTCTCTAAACATCAATGAGAGAGAAACCACACTGTTTTTTCTTTGAGTTACAAAGATGATAAAAGCGCAAATGGCAAAATATATTTTGCCTTGACTAGGTTATATAAGGGTGTGATTTTTCAAAAAGCTGTAACTCCACCTCCAATTGTGTCTGTTGTTATTTAATATGCAATTTATTATTAATAATACAGTATGTTGATTGAGTTTTTTTTTAAGTTTTTAATTACAAAGATGTTGAAGATCATGAAAAACATTTATAAGCAATATAAAACCATCAGGTTACAGCATCATCAGCTTCCTCCTCTCAGTTTTCATATTGGTCACACTGGTACATTTACAACAACTCGCTATCATAGTACAAAGTATACAGGGTATCCTCTCAGGTTTATAATATTTAAGTAGTAGCAGAGAGGACCAGACAAAGACGAAAAATTAAACGGCTCTTGTACACAAATCGCCTGGACATATTTTAAATTGTCTAACCTTATTGTGTAACTTTAAATTGTGTAACATGGTGTTTGAACAACATGCAAATCAAATAGTGCCCTATTTCACATGCATTGCGGATGTCAAACGCCACATACCTGTAATTTATTACTCTTGAATTAGTGACTGCAGTGGCGGTAAAAGAATGTAAATGTCCTATTCTTGCCTTCACCATTCTCCAAAAACCTTTCGAACGCATTTAAACCTCTCACGGTAGCAACTGTGTTGTACAGGAAGTACGTTTTTAATTTCTTTATAAATGTGAAATATTATGTCACTGCAGTAACTGCACTTTTGAGTACATTCCAGGTTTAAGAGCGTTTTCTGCCATCATGGTCTTTCAGATGTAGTCCCAGTTTCCCATTTAAGAGTGCAGAAAGCTTTCCTGGAGAATCGTTGAGCCATACTATACACAATCCAAAGGCCAAATATAACACACTAAAAAGGAAGTCAGGATGTTTTTGAGGACTCTTTGACACAGCTGTTAAAGCACTAGGGACTGTAGAATGTGTATTCTTCAGAATTGTATTTGGTGTCTCAGCGTTTATGACGGTGTTTAAAAGACTATATATAATGCTTGTCTAGCCATACCCTTGACTGGGATTTTCGTGGCATTTTATTTTTGCAAAGCATTGCCTTTGGTAAAGTATTACTGTGACCCTGAGCATCTTGTTACTGTCCACTTTTTCCACTTTAAACGCTTTCACTCATAAATCTTTTTAACACAACTTTGTTAAATGTTGTGAAACACTTTCACCGAGCAGCAACGAAAAGCCCGATTTTCAGAATCAGGTTAAACTTTATTCTTGAGTCTATTTTTTTTTTTTTTAATTCTGCAGCTGAGAAATTCTAATAATAGCAGTATTTCTTTTGCAGCAGTTAGCTCCTCATGTCCGTGTTTGGGACTCTGTGAGTCTAAACACTCTGCACGTTCTTGGGACTGGCTTTTTCGACAGGGCTCTCGTATGCCTCGCCTTCTCTAAGTCGGTAAGAGACACCTTTTACATATTATATATCAGAATGGCTTAATGGATTTAATGACAGAGCATTGTACTAATCATATCATATTTTCTATATTTAAACTATTTAGAATGGAGGCAGCTGGTTGTGTGTAGTAGACGATTCCAACGACCACGTCCTCTCAGTATGGGACTGGCAGCGAGAAGAGAGACTTGCTGATGTTAAGGTTTGTCATTTTGGGACACGTCAGCATTCTAAATAACTTCTTGGAGCAACTTCAAATCTGACCTTTAGTCATGTATGAAGCATTGGGGCCAAACTGTGGCAAGATGAGTCAGTCTCCTGTAACGAATATTATGATTTTTAGGAAAGGAATGTTTTTAATCTAACTCGTTTCCAAGTCAAATGTTAATGACTAATGTTTTTTTTTTCCCTGCACTCTTATTACAGTGTTCCAATGAGTCAATCTTTGCTGCTGATTTCCATCCAACAGACGCGAATATAATTGTAACAAGTGGGAAGTCCCATCTTTGCTTTTGGTCACTAGAAAAGGGCTCCCTTCTAAAGAAACAGGGGCTGTTTGAGGTATATTTACAGATTACAGAATATCTATTTTTGATGGGTAGCCTGTGTAAACAGTTATTATTGTAATTAATACCAAGCATATTTATGTTTCTTGCAGAAACAAGAGAAGCCCAAGTTTGTCTTGTGTGTGACTTTTTCTGAAAATGGTGACACCATCACTGGTGACTCCAGTGGAAATATACTTGTATGGGGCAAAGGTGAAGAATTCAATGGTAGAATTGTGGACATGCAATTATTTGTGTCAATGTTTAATAAATAGCTGATTTAAAAGTCTGGATGAACATAATGCATTCAGAAACCATTCCATGAATACATGCTGAATATTTCATTATCTTGTTTATGATAGCTTTACATCCTTAGCATTGTGGCTCTGAGCTTTGCAAACCGTAACAGTGTAACAGCTGCAGTCACAAAATTTGATTACCGATTTCTAGGAAGGATTTTCAATCAGTGCTGCTTAGCTGAACAGATTCCTCCTACGCTCATTGTTTCTGACCTTCCAGAGAGCGGGGTTAATGTTTGCTAATGTGGTTCACTGCTCTGTGTCTGTCTCGAAGGCTCTAATCGCATTACTTTGCCCATTCTGGGTGCACACGAGAGCAGCGTCTTTGCTCTGTGCATGCTGAGAGATGGCACATTGGTCTCGGGTGGAAAAGACCGTAAGCTCACTTCCTGGGATGGAAACTTCCAGAAGATTCATATGGTGGAGGTGAGTCACAGTCGTGTCACCTCAGTGAACAGAATAAACGTATGATTATTTCATATTTAACGTTAAATAGGAAGTGATTTTTTATATTCATTGATCCTTGTATATAGTGTATTGCATGAAATCGTCCAGTAGACTAAGAACTAATAATTAGTTGTTCGTTAATGTATGTTTTTTTAAGGTTCCTGAAGTGTATGGGCCTATTCGCACAATTGCTGAAGGGAAAGGAGAAACTATTCTCATTGGAACAACCAAAAACTACATCTTGCTGGGAAATCTAAATGGGGAATTCACCCCCATTACACAGGTGAGTACAGAACTATGTGTCAGATATAGACAGCTTTAACTTAAAAACAAAGGTTTCTTTAGTTCATAGGCTTTACAGTATATAATTCAGTAATAAGCCCTAGGTGAAAAATGCTCCATCTGATCTTAATTTTATATAATTACCAACTTTCCTATATTCAAAGTAATTATTGTAAGCACAATTCAACTATTCCTTTATATTCTACATTTTCAGTCTATGTCTAAGCTTAATATTTTATTTCAATTCAACTATCCATTATCAAGAAGCAGTTTTACTGAAATCAGTAAGGAAATGTAGAACAGTACTGCGCCAAAGGCCTTGAGCCACCCGTCATTAAAAAAATGAAAGCAAATGTTTTACTGTAAAAGCCTGCAAAGATAAAAAAAAGATCCAACAATTTTAAAACCGGTTGTTTACTGTATGTAACAACCTCAACAGCAACCTCATTTCCCCTCTCGTCTGTTTTAACCACTCAGCATTCAGCATCACCAGTATACTAATCACAGGCCTGATCATTTGGCATCATTTGCACCTGTTTCTCACTGGTTCATGCCTTAAGTTATATTGTTTTTATGCTTGAGCAAAAACAACTTTGCATGTTCTACCCGTGCTTGGTGGGTTTCCTACCACAGTCCAAAGGCATGCAGATTAGGCTAATTGGTGTTCCCCAAATTGCCTGTAGCGTGTGTGTGCGTGCATGTGTGTGTGCCCTGCGATGGATTGGCACCCCGTCCAGGGTGTACCCCACCTCGTGCCCTAAGTCTCCTGGCATAGGATAAAGCAGTATAAATGATGAGTGTGTAAATTAGTAATTAATTGGTCACTGTGTGGCTTAAAAAACACACAAAAAAAAACATTTCTCTGAAACTGATCAGGTACAGGGCTTGAATGGAAGGAAAGCCCCAAACCTAGACTCCTGCATAGTACTGTAGATTATGAATGAACGTGAGAATGAGAGCAGGAAGGAAAAAAGAACCCTAATCCTCTGGGTCACACCAAATAGTGGCATTATAAATCAGTCAAGTCAAGTCAAGTAGGCTTTTATTGTCATTCCAACCATATACAGTTAGTACACAGTGAAACGAAACAACGTTCCTCCAGGACCAGGGTGCTACATAGAGGCAACAACATAAATTTACAACACAAATGTTTTACATTTTTAAGTTAATCTAAAAGAACTATCAAATTTCTATACAAAAATACACAATAGACAAAGTGCAAGTGCAAATGTGCAAACAAGAGGTACATGACAGCCACAACAATGTAAACAGTACTTTTTTTTTTGATGAAGTATGAATTGAGGTAGTGGGAAGGGCAGCAGTAAACAGTTAGAATTTTGACAAGAGTATTGTGTGCAAATAGCAGTCAAATAAATATTGTGCAAAAAATTGGGAAGAGCAGCACAGGTAGGTATTAGAAGATTTTAGATGGATGTATATCAATGTGATTGTGCATGTGTGTTTATCAGTTCAGTCCAGATGTTATTTTAGTTTGTCTGAGTGATGTGTGTGTGTGTGTGTGTGTGTGTGTGTGTGTGTGTGTGTGTGTGTGTGTGTGTGTGTGTGTGTGTGTGTGTTTTTATCAGTCCAGTCTCAGTCTCTATGTGTTGAGGAGACGGATGGCTTGCGGGTAAAAACTGTTGCACAGTCTGGATGTGAGTGCCCGAATGCTTCGGTACCTTTTTCCAGATGGCAGGAGGGTGAAGAGTGAGTGTGATGGATGTGTCCGGTCAGCCACAATGCTGGTGGCTTTGCGGATGCAGCATGTGGTGTAAATGTCTTCGATAGAAGGGAGAGAGACTCCGATGATCTTCTCAGCTGTCCTCACTGTCCTGTAGGGTCTTGCGGTCTGACATGGTACAATTCCCAAACCAGACAGTGATGCAGCTGCTCAGGATGCTCTCAATAGTTCCTCTATAGAAGGTGGTGAGGATTGTTGGTGGAAGCTGTGTCTTTCTCAGCCTTCTCAGGAAGAAAAGACGTTGTTGGGCTTTCTTATGCAGAGAGCTGGTGTTGAGGGACCAGGAGAGGTTCTCCTCCAGGTGGACCCCCAGGAATTTTGTGCTCTTGACGATCTCCACAGAAGAGCTGTCGATGCTGAGCGGAGAGTGATCGCTCCGTGTCCTCCTGAAGTCAACAACCATCTATTTTGTCTTTTTGACGTTCAGAGACAGGTTGTTGTCTTTACACCAGTTTGTTAGCCTCTGCACTTCCTCTCTGTACGCTGACTCGTCGTTCTTGCTGATGAGACCCACCACGGTCGTGTCATCAGAGAACTTGATGATATGATTGTGTAGCGACACACATCTCCAATCATGAATCAGCAGTGTGAACAGCAGGGGACTGAGCACGCAGCCCTGGAGGGCCCCAGTACTCAGTGTGGTGGTGCTGGAGGTGTAGCTCCCGATCCGCACGGCTTGAGGTCTTTCGGTCAGAAAGTCCAGGATCCAGTTACAGAGGGAGGTGTTCAGGCCCAACAAGTTCAGCTTCCCGATCAGGTGTTAGGAGATGATTGTGTTGAATGCTGAACTGAAGTCTATGTACAGCATTCTGACGTAAGTGTCTTTCTTGTCAAGATGTGACAGTGCCAGGTGGAGTGTGGTGGAGATGGCGTCGTCCGTTGAACTGTTTGGACGATACGTGAACTGCAGGGGGTCCAGTGAGGGAGGCAGCAGGGTCTTGATGTGTCTCATGACGAGCCGCTCGAAGCACTTCATGATGATGGGTGTGAGTGCAACAGGGCGGTAGTCATTGAGACAGGACACAGAAGACTTCTTCGGCACGGGGACGATGGTGGTAGATTTAAAGCATGTGGGAACGACGGCGCTGCTCAGAGAGATGTTGAATATGTCGGTGAGAACATCTGCCAGCTGTTCTGCACATTCTCTGAGCACTCTGCCTGTGATGTTGTCTGGTCCAGCAGCTTTACGTGGGTTGACTCTGCGTAGAGTTTTCCTCACATCAGCCGTGGTGAGACACAGCACCTGGTCGTTCGGCGGAGGGGTGGTGTTCCTCGCCGTCACGTCATTCTGCATGTCGAACCGTGCGTAGAAGCTGTTCAGCGCATTCCGAAGGGAGCCGTCACTGTCACAGGAAGGTGATGCAGTCCTGTAGTGAGTGATGGCTTGTATACCCTGCCACATGCGCCGTGTGTCACCGCTGTCCCTGAACTGATTGTGGATTCTCTGGGCGTGTGCGCGCTTCGCCTCTCTGATGGCCCGGGACAGTTTGGCCCTTGCTGTTCTTAGGGCCGCCTTGTCCCCCTCTTTGAAGGCAGAGTCTCTGGTTCTCAGAAGTGCACACACCTCCGCAGTAATCCACGCTTTCTGGTTGGGTCGTGAGATGATGCTCTTGGAGACAGTGACGTCATCGGTGCACTTGTTGATGTAGCTGGTCACTGATGACGTGTACTCCTCCAATTCGGTGTAGTCGCCGTAAGTTGCAGCGTCCCTAAACATGTTCCAGTCAGTGTTCTCGAAACAGTCCTGAAGAGAAGAGACGGCTCCTGCTGGCAAGGTTTTAACCTGCTTCAGAACCGGTTTTGAACGCCTGACGAGTGGTCGGTATGCTGGAATTAGCATAACAGCGATGTGGTCTGAGTAGCCGAGGTGGGGGCGGGGCTCTGCCCGATATGCACAGGGGATATTTGTGTAAACAAGATCCAGCGTGTTTTCCCCTGTCGTTGCATTACTCTTACACAACTATATACTATAAAGTTGAACAGAGATGTACAATGTGAGCATAATTTTGCTTTAATATTATGAAGGCAGTTCTGCAGTGTCCAAGTACGATTAATAAAACAAGGTGTGAAACATTGCTATTCTTTAAAATTTTTTTTTTTTTTAATGGTTGTTTTCAGGGACATACTGATGAGTTATGGGGCTTAGCTGTACACCCACTGAAGCTGCAGTTCCTCACCTGTGGTCATGATAAACTGGTCAGTCTGTGGGACTCTGAATCCCATCAGCCACTCTGGACCAAGACACTGGAGGTGATCAGAAACCACAGCATGCATCACATATTTAAAAATAAATTGCAAATCATCTCAGTGAAGAAATGGTGTTGACCTTCTGAGCTCCTAGAATATTATCAGGATGCAGTGTCCAAGTCTAGGTTGAACTTCGAGTGATTGGTAGCTATGATTGAGGTCTGTGATTGTGTTTATGTGGACAGGATGCTACACAGTCTGCAGGCTTCCATCCTTCTGGAGCAATCGTTGCCATAGGAACACAGACTGGCAGGTGAGAGAGGCTGTCCCTTCACAGCAATGTGGTCTCTGACATGTCATTACTGTTATGGCAAATTTCTAATAGTCTATTACATGGAAGACCATAAACGCATCATCATTATGCAAATGTAACACACAGAGACAGGACTAGTCCGGGTTCATTGTTCAGATATCCTTTAAAATGAGTAATATTCATGAAACAGTCATCAACATATCAAACAAGACTAATAACAATTGAAGTGTTTGAAAATGCTCCAAGATGATTTTTATGGGATCCTTTCTGCTGTTTTAATTGTATGGACAGGTGGCTTGTTCTGGATACGGAAACTAAGGATCTAGTCTCAGTGCATACAGATGGAAATGAACAACTCTCAGTTATGCGTTTTTCTCCAGGTAAGTGTTCTTCCGACAGCCACTATAGATATTTTCCCACTCCATTTTTTTTTAAAGTAATAAATCCAGGAAAATTTGCTGAACTTCAGTGCACTTGATGCTCACGTTAAACTGCATAGAACATTTTGTCTTTCAGATGGGAATTTCCTTGCCATTGGGTCACATGACAATTACATCTACATCTATGCAGTGGCTGAGAATGGCAAGAAGTACAGTCGAGTGGGAAAATGCTCAGTATGTTTTGTTCATTCATTTCTTTTTTTTTAAAAGACCTTTTACATGTCTTTTTCAAATGGCCACAAGTGACAATTGTTTGTTCTTCTTTTCTTACAAAATTCTTCTATTCTTTAATGTGATAAACAGTATTTGTGCAAAAATATGCTTTACACCCTAATATATTGTGATTAGTTATAATAATAATAATAATAATAATAATAATAATAATAATAAGGTTACCAACTAAGAAGATTTGGAAAATTCCTGGAATTTAAGAACTGTCCCACATTTTATTAAAACCTTGAAGGATAGAGGTGAATCATCAACTCTGTGGAACAATTGTGGTTGGGAATGAAACATGAATAGAGATCACCTAAACACTTGGTGAGGCTGCGTCATAAAAAAAATCATCAGTCGAAACCACAGCTATGTTTATTATTGAATGTAACAACATTTCCACAATACAATGTGACAAAAACCACAGGATTGATATTTAACAGCTGTGTGGCTTTTGAAAACCACTTGTTTGTGAGACTAATAGGAAACAAAGCTTAGGGACAGGAATTGGAGTAATGGAAAAAAGGGTCATGTGGTCTGACGTGTCTAGATGAACCCTATACCAGATCGATGGGCGTGTCAGAATAAGAAGGGGAGCGCATGAAGTTATAGTATATGGAGCCTATGGAGGCAGTGTTAGTGTTCAGGTCATTGGACCCAGAATTCTAGAATTTGGCAATAAAATAATTCAGCTGACTACCTAAATGTACTGAATGACCAGAGAATCCCGTCAATGGATTTTTTTTTTTTCTTCCCTATTGACACTGGCATATTTTGGACCTCGGATTATGAAAAACTGGTTCTGGGAGCATGATGAATCATTTTCACACATGACTTGACCACCACATTGCACATCATAGAGTTCTTTTTTTTTTTTTTTTTCAACCCAGGCAGTGTACATGCATGTTTATATTGAAATATTTGAATTAGTAGCAGTAATGTTAATTTGGTGGTTGCTCTGGTGCTCCATTAACTAGAGATACTGTAAATTCCTGCTGGCACTATTATCCGTTTTCCAATAGTTGCCTTAAAACAAATCATAACAATGGACACGTCTAAACAAGAGTCACGTCAGAATTTCATTTCATTAAAATAAATTTTAAATTCCACTGATAATCACATATTAATTATAAATACTGATATACAAGTTGTTCAGGATGGATTCCCCCCTGTAAATTGTAATTTACAAAGCAGGTTAGTAGTGTTCGTTTTGTTGTGGTCTTTTGCAGGGGCACTCCAGCTTCATAACTCATCTAGACTGGTCAACAGACTCTCAGTATCTGGTATCCAACTCTGGAGACTATGAGATACTTTACTGTGAGTACAGCTGCATTTCATATTAACCAGTTCTCATAAGCAGGTCAATTTCTAAGCATTGAAGCATTACACCTCTGTTAGATAAGAGCTTGTGAGCATTCATCGGATAATGTGGTTGTTTGTCCAGGGATCCCCTCTGTGTGTAAGCAAGTAGTGAGCGTGGAAACTACCCGAGATATCCCATGGGCTACCTTTACCTGCACACTGAGCTTTCACGTGTTTGGTGAGTTTCAGGCAGTAATGTGTAATTATAAGATTGGTCAAAGACCCATGAAATAGGTTTCATTGCGAACGATAATAAAAGTGCTTAATGTGTTCATTAAAATGTCTACACTGGTTCATTGTATATGGATTAGAATGGATCACATTTGCTGAACGTTAGTTCCCGGGTGATTTTTTTTATTTATCCTCTCCCTCAGGCTTGTGGCCAGATGGCTCTGATGGGACAGACATTAATGCCGTGTGCACTTCCAGTGAGAAGAGGCTTCTCGCCACCGGGGACGATTTTGGAAAAGTGCACGTTTTCTCATTCCCCTGCTCTCAATCCAGAGTAAGCAACCAGCACATGTTTTCATTACCTTTGGTACATTATAATTATACAGTACATACAGTATAAGAAAAATATGTCCCCTTTTTCTTTCTCGCTCTCTTTCCTCAGGCCCCAAGTCATGTGTATGGTGGTCACAGCAGTCACGTCACCAGTGTTAACTTCCTGTTTGACGACAGCCACTTGGTGTCCACCGGCGGAAAGGACATGAGTGTAATGCAGTGGCGTGTAATATAAACAACTACTGACTACTACATATGTGGAAACCGAGTGGAACTATTCCCATTTCCGTTAGATCGGAATGAAGTTACGGTAGTAGTACTCATTTGAAGGGTTTTCCTGTATAATGAAGTAAGGCAGGCAATTTAAGCTATCGTTTGCTAATTGCTGAAACACAAAGCCAGCATTCAAACTAAGCTTACTGTCTAAGCTGACATTCTACAAACACAACCCACAATTAACTTGGAGTGATGAATATGAAAAACTTTTCAACACATGATGCATTTTATGTGATGCCAAAGCTGACAAATTTGTCTTGAAACTGTTACAGCAGACAGTGGTGCATGACTCCACCATCTGGCCTCGAGAGGTATTGCAACCATGCCTGTACAAATGAATTTCAGTGTGAATTCTTGATCTCTCAAAATCTCCTGAAGTGTTCGCTCTTCCTTTAAAGAGACATTGTGTATATTAAAGAAGCGAAACAGCAGGAATTCGCAAAACACTACAACGGCACTGTGATTTTAAAAAACAAACAAAAAAAACACAAAAGCTAATATTGTAGTTCATATTTAGGGTACTAAGTTCATCATCAATGTGTTCTCTAATAAGAATTAATGAAGTGTCTTAACTCACTGCAAGTTCATGAAAAAGGTGAGCGTTACTTAAGTATTTAACCCCACCATGCCACGCCCGCCTGCATTGTGTAGTGTTACAACCGCGGCAAATAGGACTCATTTAGCTCATTCAATAGTTGAATTAATTCAGTATTCTTAAATATTATGTGTGTTGTGTACATTTATAACATAATTCCAATCAATTCCATTTCATTTCCAGGTTGTAACACTACAAAATTGTACAGTTCAGGAGGGTGGTGTCAATAATTATGCAATACACTGTAATTGATTAATTTCTAAAGGTCTCACAAACTGCCATCATGTGGACTCGATAAAACACTACTAACAATAATTTTTACATCTGTTAATGTATTATTAATATTTTAAACTACTCGATGCTGAACTGTCTCTCCATTGCCTGATGGCAAAAACCATGCTTCATTTCTTTTGCACTGAAAGAGACGGAGAAACTCATCAGGGTTTTTAATGACTGTAGTTAGTATATTAAATCTGTCTTAGCATGCACATGTCTGGCTGTATTTTTTAAGACTTTTCCATTCAGATTTTCATTTGCGTGTTGATTGTTATGTAGCACAATGTAAAGATTTTGTTTTAGAAAATATGAGTGTTACAATTTTTTTTAACATTGAGGAGTAGGCTGAAATTGAACATTACATATGAATGAATCAGTAGCTACAGTATGATGGTATTAGGCATGTTACTGGCAATTTACAGTAAGTAGATGATTGTTGCAGAATGCATAATAAAATGTAAAAAAAAAATTTAAAAACCTGGTCTCATCTTAATCATTAACAACTTTGATACTTCATTCATGATTAAATTCATTCAAACCTGGAAATCTGGATTTATGTGGTCTTTTATTTATACATATATATATAATTGTGATATTCTATATGGGCATTGACATCTGCACTGCTCATTTCTAAAGCAAGGCTACCTCATGGCCCTATATGACCTGTATGTTAAATCCATTACCAAGATTAAGCAACCTTAGTTTACACTGCTGAAAACAAAGAGCTTAGACCAACATAACTGATGCGGCATGAGAAGCACCATACAACATGAAAATCTTTTTTCCCGATCCAGCACACACACATGTAACATGTATATACATTCTAACTGGGGTGGCATGGTGGGGTAATGGTTTGCACTATGGCCTCACACCTCTAGGGTCAAGAGTTTGATCTCAGCCTTCAGGTCTGTGTGCATGGAGTTTGCATCTTCTTCCCATGCTTGGTGGGTTTCCTCTCACAGTCCAAAGATATGCAGATTAGGCCAGTTGGCGTTCCCAAATTGACACCCTGTCCAGGGTTTACCCTGCCTCGTGCCCTAAGTCTCCTGGTATACACTCCAAGCCCCCTGCGACACAGGATAATCGGTATAGAAGATGGGTAAATATTCTAATCAAAATATTGTGAATAGAATATTGTGATAAAGCTTATTTTATTTGGGAATTTAAAAGTGGAATTCTCATATATTCTATATTCATTCCATGTAAAGTGACATTTTTCAAGATTAATCAAAAGAGGATTTACAGTATGGTCACTGGTATGACTGGTATGGTCAGTGGTACAGTACTGTAGGTTTCTCGTCTGTCATGTGGAAGGCCCAGGTTCAATTCCCAGCCGGTGCCCAAACTGGATGCAGTGCTGGTCCCGGATAAAATGGGAGGGTTGCGCCAGGAAGGGCATCCGCCGTAAAAACATGTGCCAAGCTTTTGTGCAGACTGGGTGGTCTGCTGTGACGACCTCTTGCTGGGAGCAGCCGAAAGACCCACAACAACGAAAATAATTAAAATACAAAAATTCAAGGGTTCCTTTAGTAGTAGCCTTGAGCTTGTCTTTATTGTTGTGTTGGGTGTTTCCATCTTCCTCTTGACAATACCCTACAGAAAATCAGGTCCGGTGAGTTGGCTGGCTAATGAAGCACAGTAATATCATGGTCTGCAAACCAGATGAAGGCAGGTGCGAAGTCCTGCTGGAAAAGGAAATCGGCATCTCCATAAAGCTTGTCAGCAGACAGAAGCTAGGAGTGCTCTAAAATTTCCTACAGTTGACTTTGGACTTACTGTAGTTTCTGTCTCTCTCCTCTCTTCCCCATGATTGTACTGAATTAGACTGAGATACATGGTATCTATACTGTATGAATAGTAATTTACTCAAACTTGAAATGAAATATTCGAATACTATGCGATTTCTTTTTCAACGGCCTGAAATATTTAACGTTACATGTAATATAGCTAAAATAAGTTTAAAAATTTTTATTAAATTATGAAAGTAAATAACTTTAATCATACTTGGTATGCTGTCGCACAAATCCTAAATAATTAGTGGTGAGACTGTTCTTTATGATGAATATCTTCTAGTTTCAGCTCGAAGAGCTGAAAGGCTGATGGTAGTGGATATCTGCTTTGCAGTCTACACTCCAGACCTTCACATTAAGATTCAATTATGCTTAAATCTGATGATCAAGGCCATAGAAGAAGCATGATCATCAACCTTTAAATATTTACAGCAGTACATCACCAGGAAAGAGTACTGTGTGTACCTGGTCCTGGAAAATGGCCTCATATTTGTTGGCAGCTATACAACTATGAAAAGCATTACTGGACCTAATGATTTCCATGAGATGGCTGCGTATGCAATCGTCGATCCCTGAGTGTATCTATAGGTTTACAGCAGACAGTGGGTGTTTAAGGCATCCTTTGGGTTATTTCAACAGAAAGGAAAATGATTTAAAATAGACTGAAATTGGTGTTTTTATCTAATACAAAGTTTACTTTGCAATTCTAATGAAAAGGTATTCATTTAAATGTGGTTCGTTTTACAACTGTAATTTTTGGGGTTCTTTGCAACTCTGTAAAGTGTCAGAAAGTGCCAGACTATTCCTATCAGTGAACTCTGTTCCTCTTTGCTGATGCTGCTTGTCCAGTTCTGAAATGCTGCCATGACTTTTGAAATGTTCCTCTTTAAACATTAAATAATTTCCAGATTTTTGCAATTGGTGCACATGCGATTCAAGTTTCCCCTGTCTGGCGCATTTTTGAATTTTTTGTCTCGTGATGTTTTAAATCTTACATTTCAAAAAGCTAATCATCATACATGTACTGCCTCTATAGCTGGGTTGCATGCTGTTATTTTGCAATCAGTCTAATATAACTCATCTGTTCATCTGTATTTATAATTGTATGTGCACTTTTCCATTCCACTGTTACTGTTATTTTGTTCAGCCACACAGAAGGCCTTCTTCGCAGACAGAAGCTATATAAAGGTGGACTGATAATAACATCTTTTTATGGGCCAGTTTAAATCGGGCCACAGATATATCTCTGCTCAGTTGGTTCTCACTGAGTATTTTTAGAGGTCTTAGTGCTAACCCTGCTAAACATCCAGCATAGTCTGACCAGCAACCAGCTGCCATCTCACAAGACAAGCTGGTCAAACGGGTGCTGAAGGAAACAGTTACTGAAGCTACAATATAGATGTTTTACCTACCGTATATAAATTAACATTATAGTATGGATTTTTTTTTTAAATCTGAAAATAATAATTGTAACATCTAATGTACTGTACATCCATCCATTTTCCATAAATGGTTTCTTGAGTAAGATCACATGGGGCTGGATTCTACCCCAGCAAGAAATGTATTATTATTATTATTATTATTATTATTATTATTATTACTACTAAGTGGCGGCAGTGGTAAAGTGGCGTAGTGGTTAGCACTGTCACCATGCATCTCCAGGGTCCAGATTTGATTCCCGTCCTGGGTCTGTGTGCTTGGAGTTTGAATGTTCTCCCTGTGCTATGGGTTTCCTCCCACAGTCCAAAAACATGCAAATTAGGCTAACTGGCATTCCCAAATTGCCCACAGAGTGTGAATGAGTGTGTGTGCCCTGCGATGGATTGGATTGGCACACCACCCAGGATGTACCTCGCCTCATGCCTTAAGTCTCCTGAGATAGGGTCCAGGCCCCCCACGACCCTGTACAGCAGTATGGACAGTGAGTGATTATTAATAATGTAAAAGACACTCTGGATGAGATGCTCAAACCCACACACAATTATATACACACACACACACACACACACATTACCAGCAATTTGCAAATGGCAACCAGCTTACAACATGCTAGCGGAAACTCCACATACACAGAGCATAAAGGCAATATTCGAACCCTCAACCCTGCAGGTGTGAAGTGACAGTGCTAATCACCCATGTGTCCTGCATTATATTCAATAATGTATAGTCTAGTAATAACTAAGCCTCCTGATTTATTACAGTTATTCATCCGTGTACACATTTCTTCATTAATTAGTTAATAAGATCACTCCCTGAGATATGAATGCACATTACAGAATACAATACTGCTTTATTGTACAGTGCTGATAATCCAACAAAGAGGGCACCGCCTACTCTGCGTGACGGCTCCTTAAACCGTCGCGCATGCGCATTGCAACACCAAAGTCGGCTGTTTCCTAGCTGACTGCAGCACTGAAAATAGAGGTGGCAAGGAACAAGGTGGTGGTGGAAAAAACATCCAGATTTAGTGTAATAAAATAAAACGCAGTTGGTAATGTGAAGAAGTTTATTGAAGAATGAGCAGAATAACCGCCACACCTTATAACACAGACGTTGCAGTATCTCGTACTCACCAATAGGGGCCAGCGTTTCCCGGGGATTCACATTCGCTGCCTTCGAGCCGGCTTGCCCAAAATCAGGAGGGAGTTAAAACGGCATCTCCGGAGCGCTTGAGCCACACGGCGATGTTATATGGGCGCGACCGTTGTCTGATCATGGAATTGGTTTTAGATATATATGGTATCTAAATAATATTAATAAGATCTAATGCGTTATAATGCAGACAGAGGCTGCTGACTTGGCTGAGCTGTTGAGAGGGCTGTGTCGCCCATCACTGACGGAGCGCTGTTCTCATCACCTCGTCTGAGAGCCGTTATTACAACAAAAAAAACAACAACAAAAAATCTCAACGCTTTCATCTTATACGACTGATCCGCGCGGGGTTTATTATACGCGATCTCAATGCGCCGGTGATTCTGCGGGGACACACACCGCATTCAGATTTACCTCTTTATTGTCTGATAGCTCGTGGAAAACGCCGATAAAATGAGGTAAGTCATTCCATCTTTTTGGCGTGATTTGTTGACAGCGTGCGCGGCAGATTTAGAAACGTGAATGAAAAGAAGAAGAAAAGGAAGGCAGAATGAGATTTGCGGGAACGTGTTTTTAAATCTAACTGCAGATGTCTGTGTGCTGTCTGATGCACGACACAGAGGGCCTGCGAAATCACCTGTCCTGCTGTGGTGCTGACAGAAATCAGGGTGTGTAATGTTTCATTCAACGGCCCAAAATCATCATCATCATCATCATCATCATCCTCAATTATCCATAATATCCGTGTCAAATCCTGTGTATTCAATGCTTTGCGATTGAGACGCGCTCATGTATAGGCCATGCTAACATTATTATTATTATTATTATTGAGGGATAATTGTAGCAAGGGCGAATAAAAACCCGCCTGTCATACACCATATTGGCTAACGGGATGATCAACGTGCATTAAATGTAACTCATTGTATCAAAATGATGTCATTGTAGTGACAGTCAGGCGACGCGATAAGTCTTGATGACGTCACGCCTCGGCTGTTGAGCAGGGATGCTGGATTCTTTAAAAGAAGAAACGCACAAACACGTCCAGGATTTTTTTTTTCTTCTTCTACCTCACAAATTTTGGAATGTCTAGAAACAAACTCACTCATTCATGGTCTATACTGCTTTATCCTGAACACAGGGACGCTGAGAGGCCTGGAACCCATCGCAGGGACACAGTATACCCTGGACAGGGTGCTAATCTATCACACACACACACGATTTTGGTACCTAAGCCTAATCTGCATGTCTTTTTGGACTGTGGGAGGAAACCGGAGTACACAAAGGAACATCCAAACTCCATGCACACAGACCCGAGTCTGGTCTCGAACCCTCAACCCTGGAGGTGCAAGGCGACAGTGCTAACCACTAAACCACCATAGAAACAAGCGAGTTTGGGAATAATAGTTCTGTTACTCCCACTGTGTCTCATTACTGTAGGTTAGTTTTGTTTTGTTTTCTTTTTTGTCTTCTTTCAATTCATCGTCACTAAAGACATTGTCTATTTTTATAAGCTTTGTCGGATTCCATTGTCCGATCCCTGCTTCACTGAAATCTTGATGTAGACTTAGATCCAAAACAAGCACCGCATTGTTCACAGAGCAGACAGTGGCAAGAAAATGAAATGAACTCAGACTCAGGTAGGCAATATTCAGCAATATTCTGAATATTCATATTCTGGAATATAATCGGATAGTGGGATTATAACGATCAATAATTGTATACTGGGAAGTCAAACAGAACTGAGTATGTTGAAAAATAGTTCAGTATGATCATCAGGTTCTTTATAATTACAGCGGACATTTCTAGGTAGAAGTCTATGGCAGCCAAGTCTTGAACATGAATTGCAATAGTGCCTGGGACCTCGGTATGTTCTAGAAGAGAGAATGAAACATGTAAGGTAAGGTAGCAGCATGTTCCAGGAAGACTTGACACGCACGCGCACACACACACACACACACACACACACACACACACACACACGTATACACTCATACACTTAGTTCTACCTGGTGGCAATTTAAAGTGCCAGTACACCTGCTGGCATGCTGAAAAAACCCAGATGAATCATGGAAGAAATCACTTTCGCTTAGAATCGGGCTGGGGGCCCTGAAGCTGCGAGGGGGCAATGCCACCTGCTGTGCCACTGTAACACCTGAGAGTGATTTTTTTTGTTAGAGAAAAGCAAAACAAGCTTTAACACCAATACTTTAAACTTGTTAACGTAACCCTTTTTTTTTGCCATAAATAACTAGTTAAGTTGTACTGCAAGTACAATTCTAGTCTTAAGTATTAATTTATTGCAATTATCTCTTAAAAAAAATAAAATTGATTAGATTCAAACCACCAGCTAAAACCTGCTCTGATCATACTTTCTCATATCCATAACACTTTCCTTTCTCTTTATAGCCTCGCTTTTTAAATTCTTGCCAAAAGAAGGCCTTAAATAGCACTCCATACCAGCTCATGTCCTTTGTAGCCAAACTACAAGGGGAGTTCAAGGCAAACAGGGACTCGCGATGAACTTGTCGTAAACAAAGTCGTAAAACTGATTGACATTTACAGAAGATTTCAGGCACTGTACGTTGACGAGGTTCCTAGCTGCAGTAAAACATTTAAATAGTGCAAACATTTACAGAAGGCCGTATGTCTGCTCCATGGCTCGGAGCCCACTGTCGGTCCCATGAATATTCAGCGAGAGTATATTAATTAATTAATATTGAGACGTACTGTATCCATCTTTGTGAACTGCAGTGTACACATAATCATTCATGAACACCACTCGCACGTTACAGGAAGTCAGCTGGCAGTTATTGCCACATCCCCCATACAGCCCTAACCACGCTCCAGGCCATTTCCACATGTTTGGGCTATTAAAGGAGTTCCCGGGAGGCCAGTGTTTCAGACGTGAGGCAGGCAGACCGATCATGGCTCTGGTTTACTGAGAAAACGTTAATGGTATCCACGCACTAGTGAAACGCTGGGATACAGTAGGTGCATTAGTGTAGATGGGGATTATATAGAAATATAAAGGTAATTTTTTAACTCTTATAACTGTTTTCTGTTATTCTGCACCAATAGGCCTGGTTACGGCCCTTATATATACTGTACATCTTTCTGATGTGGGTTATTTTTAGATTTTGAGGTCATGCTCCATCGTTGTAAGATGAATCTGCATTCTTTCCCCTATCTGCCATATGCGCATAGTGGGAATATGAAAATGTTCAGAAGAGCTATTTTTGTAGACCGACTGTGAGAGCGTTCGCTCGAGTGACTCATGACAGGCCTGTCCATGTGTCTATGTGCATAGTTCATGTGTGTTTGGTGATATTTTCAGATGTCACAGGTGTACTAGTGAAGGGTCTCTTGAGGCAGAAAAATCATCACGTCTCGAAGGTCTTTACCACATGCCTGTATACACAGGCATGATCACGCTGTTGTCATGATCATTCTCCGCTTATTTTTATACACACTTATGATGTTGATCTCGAAATTACAAGTCATGAATTCTTCAGTGTAATGGAGCGTTTAGAAGCTGAAGTCAATTTGTTATTCATTCAAGCATGAAAACCTTCATCAACTATGTCCTGTGAAAATGAAGCTACTTGGACATCCTTTTAAGTTTTTGGCCTGTCTTTTTTCCTGTTAAGACGTGGACGTCCTGTTAGGATTATCTTCATCCGTTCCCTCGTTTGCTTCATTTGCTTCGCATCGCTTATACATCAGCATGACATAGTTTGACGGCCCATGTTGTATCACGACAATGTCACAACAGCAAGGTTTGCTAAGTAGGAAATCAGCACAATGTCACTTTTATAATCGATCATCCTTCAGGATACTGTGCAGTGAAAAATGTTATAAGTGTTGTAAGGTAGTTCGACCTGTCCAGATTCTGCTTGTGTTTTACCTTATGCAAGTTTCTCTTTTCCTTTATTATTGTTTTTGGTATTTTGGTCCGTCCACGCACCGGAGATATATTCGCAGTTTCCATGGCAGTAATTTAAGGGTTCGGGATCCAGCTGGACGCTCTGTTGTCATTCACACACTATTGTTAGCCTAATCTGCATGTCTTTGGACTGTAGGAGGAAACCGGAGTACCCGGAAAAAACCCACCAAACACAAGGAGAACATGCAAACTCCATGCACACAAACCCGAGGTGAGACTCGAACCCCGAGCCTGGAGGTGCAAGGGCGACAGTGCTAACCACTAAGCCACAGTGCTGCCTGATAACACATTACCTAAAACCTAAATGACTACAACAAGGAATTCATTAAGTTAATTTGTCTAAATCGATATTTTAGGAACATACAGATACCTTCACTCACTCATCCTGTAACATTGATGTGATGTCAATTGTTATGCCCATGTTGGTATGTGTGTGTTGCCCGTGGTACAGTCTTACGAAATCGAAAATACGTTTTAGATCACAAAACGCGAGTAAACACAACTTTGTTTTGCAGTTAAGTGATCTATTCGATTCTAGAAATCACTGCTTTGTTTGTGTGTGTGCGGTTGCAGTATTTAGAGGGATCATGTGGTTGTTCGGCATAAGCAATATTCCAGCCTCCTCCTCCTCCACCCTTCATTCCTGTGGATAGAAATGAGCGTCAGAAGGAGAAGGCCACTGGTTTGTACTGTAGTCGTCACATGCTTATCTCCCTCTCCTTCGTTCTCTCCGTTCCTCCTTTGCATACTATTGCTCTCCTGTGCAGGGACTCTTGGCTGTCCTCCTTACATTTTTTTTCTTTTCCTCAGGCCTACCAAAACACACACACACACACATGCACACAGGAACCCATACACACACACACACACACACACACACACACACACACACTCAGCAATTGTGGTAGCCAGGAACACTGATTTGTCTTGCCAGCTGTTCTTCCAGAAGAATGAGCTGATTAGTTTTCTCACCCTGAGCCATAACACAAACAGAACTCTCACGTTCTTGATCGCTTTAAAGTCATGAACATGTAGTGCAGTGGATAGAAGCCAAAGTGCAGCTGTCAAATAATAGCTTTCATTACTTCATGTGCCTCCCACATTTCGCTGCTGCCTCATTATATGTGAGAAATGACATATATAGAACATAAAATTGTACGCTATGAACATATACAAAAGCATACACACACACACACACACACACACACACACACACAGCGAGTGTTAGAGAAATGTTTCGGGACTTTCAGAAGAGAAGAGCTGCTGGGCAGAAAAATAGAGACAGCACACACTTGGGAAGTTTTTCAGGAAGTGTAAGTATGTTGTTGGAAAGACCAGATTTGGAAAAGTTTCCATGAGCGTCGTTGCCAGCTGCAGCTGTGAGTCTCTACCTCTTTCTGGGTTCCCATTTAAAGGTGCGTTCGGGAAGAATTTTCTCTTTTACGATGTGTACTATAAATACGCCGCAGAGATATTATTTTACTCTTTGAGCTACGTTAACAAGAGAACGCAACCGGCGGCTTCGATTTCAGTGACAGCGACGAGCAGCGAGGTGACATTCGCCGGTCAGGTATGATGAGGTACTGTATAGTGAAGAATTGAAATAATTTGCTCGGATGGTTCCTCGGACCGATCGTGTGGCACGTGTTGTGTGATCCTTTTCAGTTTTCCATTTAAAAGTTGCTGACCTTGATCCCATTTCTCATTTCGGCTGAAATACTTATATTAGTTTTAAATTTAATTAAACTACTATTACTAATATTTATGGTTTCACAAGAACAAAAATGCTTAGAAGGCAGAAGCGGGGAAAGTTCATGCCGTTTCTTGGTTTGCGAAACTGATAACATGGGCGTTTTTTTCCCTTAAGTCGATCGGGCAAAGGTTTAAAGAGAGGATTTTATTTAGGTTTTTTTTTAGCTGAACTTTTAATCACATTAGTTCTCACATTATTCTCTGAATAAGGTCAAATCAGCCTTATCAGCCTATATGTCGGGGTCATTTCAGTCCGGATAGTTCTCATACACTGTTGTATAAAGTGTCTTTTTTCACACTTTACACACCACAGTGGATTTTGTATGAGTTCTGAGAAGGCTCAACTTACATATGTCCTACATGCCACAATTAGCGGGAGAAGCAAGCTAATGGGGTTCACGAACATGGCTAACTTTACCTCATTTCAGAGCAACTTCATGTCTTTAAAAGAAAGACCAATTATGGACCATCACTGGAGCCAGGCATCTGTCAGAGAAAATACAGAAACTAGCCAAGCTAGCCATCTGAAGATCGAACATCGCTACACAGCTGGATAGCGGTCACAGGATGGCGCTGAGGAAGCGCAAAGATGAGGCTGATTTAGAAAACAGACATATTTTATCCAAGATAATAGATTGTGTTAAGTTTTTGAAAGAGGTTTATTATGATACTAATGTGGGACTGGTGGCTCAAGTGCGCAAAGGCTCTAGGTTGTCGATTTGTGGACCTGAGGATTGGGTTTGAGCCCTGCCATTGCTGGGTTGCCACGCCTCATACTACCCATCTGCTAAGCCCAGTTAGAAAAACGGGAGAGTTGCGTCAGGAAGGGCATCTGGTGTAAAACCTTTGTCAAGTTGTGTGCAGGTTGGATGGTCCGCTGGGGCGATACCTTGACAGGAGGCATACTTTTTTTTAGTATGATACTGTTAACTGCTCTAATGAAAAATTATGAATGTACCACTGTGCAAAACAAAACTTTAGAAAGTATTAATTACATTAGGGGTTCATGGGTTTCATTACATTCTGCATACTTGTATTTGTACTAGAATTATGCCTGGTTCGCATGTAGCATCGTTGCCTCCATTTTTTTTTCTTCTTTTTTTCAAGTAACACATGGGAAAGGTTTTACATTCATTCATTCATTCATTCATTCATTCATTCATATTCTATACCACTTAGCCTGTTACATGGTTGCAGGGGACATTGGATCCTATACCAGTAGTCTACACACACACACTATGGGAACACATGTCTTTGAAGTGTGCGAGGAAACCAGCTTACCCGGAGGAAACCCACCAAGCACGGGGAAGCAAATTGTAAACGTCATGTACAGAGACCCCAAGGTGGGAATCGAACCCTCGACCTTGGAAGTTTGAGGCCATTGTGTTAACCACTCGGGAAAGGTTGTACAGTATAAGGAAACGTAAACAGTCTCAGTAAACAGCCCTCTTCTGGATGCTGCATGTAACTGCATGGAGGGAAATTGCTCTGACTTAACATTTGTCCTATGCTTAAAAAATTCATAATCCAGTTTGACGAACATAATACTTGTGTAAATTACTGACATGCCAAGTCACTTGCTGTGGTTTTTGATCCAAGCCATAACATTAACTTAACGCTTTAATTAGTAAGCCAGAAAAAATCTAACCAAGTAATTTCATTTTTGTGTTGTCTCCCATGTAAGGCAATTTGTCGGTGCACTTTAAAATGTGTAGGGTGATACTGTATCATGTGTGTGTGCTCGGGTTTGTGTACTGTATTAGTGATTGCTTAAACACTGTTTTATTATGTCTTGTTTCTGGCCAATTACTATGAACGTTTTCAGCACATGTACCACTGTTGGTGCTCATTGATGGTATTTGTTAGACTGACATCTCCAAACAGGATTTGACTTCATTGTACTGTTAAAGCAGGCAAGGAAAACAATGTTTTTATACAGTAACCCTGGTGCTGCGTCTGGCTCTGACCTGGAAAAAGCTTTGCTGAATCTGTTTGTTCTTTAAGCAATATCTCTGTTCAGGCTGTTCAAGCAACATGCTTTTTGTGCTAGCCGAGACCTCAGGCTGTATGTATAAGGATTTATGAATGAACGACTAGCAGCTGCTATTCGTTCTAGCCTCAGTGGGGAAGGGGATTGCCATGTGTCCACTTTCATCATCACTATGGAAACAGCTTCCTAGCTCACCTCCTGCATGGCATGCTCTCATTCCTCATTACTGAGCAGCTTAACACTGTGGCTTTTTTTCTTTCTTCTTTTTTTTTTTGAGATTCGGTATAAAGAACAATTGTGGCTTCATCATTGCGTTGGGGCTGTAGGGGGGTTAGGAAAGTTATCAACAGGAATAAGACGTTTGGAGATTACGTAGTAATTGCTTTATATCATATTGATGGGGGGAGCAGATTTTTAAAATTGTATTTTAATGAGGAGATCTTGGCCCACAGCAAGAGTTGTTCATGAGAGTTGTGTGTGTGTGTTGTACTTGCATCTTGAGCAGGAGCCGTTAAACTGTCTCTCATCATGTCATTACAGTTCTGTGTGATTGTTTAGTTTGGACACACTGTAAAAAAAAAAAAAAGCCTGTAGATTTGACAGTAAAACTGACGATTAAGGTGAAAAAGTGCAGGCTGTGAAAATTCAGTTTGCCAAGGATACACTGAACTGTTGTTTTAAAGTGCAATCAAGTCAGGTATTAAAAATGTAAATGCACTGTACTGAGCGTACCGAGTCACATCAACATAGTGAAAAATAAATCATTTAGAAGTGCATTTCTATGCGACTGATTTGATAACTTCACTTCGAAATAAGCTTCCTTCACACACACTTCTATTATTAATGTATCCTAAGTAAAAGCTAAACCTTGAACCTGGGACTCACCAAAACTATTATGTAAATTCTGCATACATATAATACTATTATACAGGATATGCATCATATTATTAATAATAACTAATCATATTATGCATTGTACAACCCCCGCCCCCCCCCCCATAAACCCTTTCAATGCAGCTCATCCAACCAGGTAACAATTATAGAAACTTAGTGATAACGTAAGGTGTTGTCTTATGGCAGTGGTGAGAAAAAAAAATTAATGGACCATTCGGATATGTATCATGGACCCCTAATGTGAACCAGTTTAAGGGGTTGTCTGTCAAAGTTGCGTCTAGGGAACACCAAATGATCCCAAATGGTTAATGAATTTTAGCCCACCATTAACAGAGTAATGTGTGGGCATAAGAAAACCACTTGCTAGGGAGACTAATCAGAAAAAAAAAAAGATTTATAAAGTTTGGACTTTGGAGTAATGGAAAAAGGTTATGTGGCCCTATTCAAGAGCGCTGAGCGTGTCTGGGTAAGAAAAATGCAGTTCAAAAACATGCGGTTGGCCAGCGTCACGTGGTTCGGAGGAAACACGTGATAGTCTTCGGCCCTCCCGGCTGAGTGGTAGTAGTAGCCTTAGTGTATGAAGCAATGCACCCATCTTGCATAGTGGCTACTGAACAAGCCCCTGCTTTAGTTGCTTTAGTTGGTCAGGTCTAGACTCAGCAACGTTATAGTAGGTAGATGATGACCTGAATGTGCTGAATGACCAGGTAATCATATCGATGAAGTTTTTCTTTTCAGGATCCCAAATTGTGAAAAAGTGGTTCTGAAAGCACAAGGAGTCATTTACACATGAACTGGCACCCATGTTGTCTGTAATCAACACTAAAGGAGACTTAGTGTGTGCACTTCTTTTTTGGCCATTTAGCTCAAAATCAGCTTAGAATCAATCCCACAATTCTTCAGGAAAAGCTGATTTGATGTATTTTGCTGTAAAAAAACAAACAAAAAAAAAAACTACAAGATCCTATAAAACATAAAACAATATAATTGTTTAAAAAACTACTGTGACAATGTTAACAATCATTTTATAGTATAGTAATTGTAATTATATTGTTAATAACGTAACCTATATTGGCAATAGTTTGTGGATCTGCCCCCCACCCATGTGAGGTCCTACTTCAAACCGTTATTGAATGTCTCGGTATGAGGTTAATTTGGGATGCCGACTGAACCACAGGCTGACATCAGCACTTGACTTCACTAATGCTCTTGTGGCTCAATGTACAAATTCCCAGAGCAGGGCTCCAATATGGTATGTAAAAAAAAGAAAAAACACACATATAGAGTGATGGTCAAGTGTTTGCATATTTTTGTCCATATGCAGTTTTCAGACAGTTCTTAGCTCTTACAAAATGTGTGTTACAAGACATTAGCACTAGATTCTGTGTGCGGTTTGAAGGTAAGATTATAAAAATGCAAAATGTACAGTACTCAGATGTGTAGAAGTACGATTAGCACTGACTGTCATTTTGTATCTCTGTTTGATACAAGCAAGCACAAAGCCCCAAATATGTCAAGGTTTCGTAAACCTCTTTTTTGCTCAGCTGGGGGTTGGGTGTGTGATGAGGTAATCCCCCTTGGGGTACCACACACGTCCACTATCTTCCCAAATCCCTCACAAGTGCAATCCAATCCCAACAGACATCTGTGCCATAGTGTACATCTCTACGGTAGACGGCCATCTCTAAGCGTTTTACAAAGCTCTTGTACAGGTCATTCCTCAGGAAAAATCCCTGCTGACTTTGCAGTCATACAGTATGTACTGAGAATATGCAACCGTATATCTTTATACATATCTGTTTTCCTGACTGAAGTGTCAGGTTATGTGGTATCTCGTGAATCCTGGTTTAGTTTCAGCACAGATCATAGACGTAGATGGAAAGACGTGCTACAAAGAAACTCAGCGGTGTTACAGGTGCAGTTGCCCACTTCCCTTTTATTGACTAAAGAAGATATTTATTTCCATGTTGTTTGCATGTTCACAGTGCTGATTTATTTAGCTGGTTTTTGTTACAACAAGTAAACAAATACTCCTGCTAAATGCTTCTACTTCCCACCTAATATCGACAGTTTCCCATTGTTTTATGATAGTTGAGAACCGGAATAACGTTGCCGTTGATGGAGTCTCAGACCTAGGTCCTGGTTGGCAACTAGTATACAATATGTTATGTCTTGGTTATTAATAGTTTACACATGCCAAGTTTGTGTTTATAGACAGCTACGTTTCATCAGACTGGCGTTCAGATGTCGAGGTCCCACTGCATGGGGTCAGGATTATGGAATATAGTGGCGTATCCTTTTTTTTTTTTTTCAGTAGAACCTAGGCAAAATGATGAATTGAATTATGTCCTTTTTGGGGTAATTTGTAAAAGCTCTGATGTCTAAATGTCTAATCAAGCTGTTACTGTTCTTGCTGGAATGCTGGAAAATTCAAATAACCCTCAGCAACACAGCACAAGACACACAATTGCTATAGAACAAAAGCCTCAGTTTGTAATATCACTCAAAGCTAATAGAAACTATAAGGAAAGCCCTTAAACCCAGAGTCCTTTTTTGCATTATTATTACTATGTTTTAATATACTTTATATTTCCCAATTAATAAATTAATTGAATTTAAATTTGTATTGCGAAAAGCATTTTCCCATAGGAAATAATGTAAATGCAGATAATCCGTTCCAGCCACTCAAAAATATTACCAATTTCCAACCCTATTATCATATTTTTGCATATAAAAAAATTAAAACATTTAGAAAATACATGTAAATAAAGTAAAATATGAAATAAATGGACATTAAACCTCATTTAACCTTAATATATGATTCCTCTTGGCAACGGCTGGTTTAAAAACAAAACTAAAAGTGGCGCCATTTTCTTCTTGCCTCCTTTCTTGCTAACATTCCCGCAGTGTTATGTCTTCATTAATCTTGCAAAACTGCAACAGAAAAAAAAAAAAAATAATAATAATATTTGCACTCAGTTTGCTTGGCTTTTCACTTACACAAACAAGTTTTGAACAGCTCCCAGATGTACGCGCATTTGGCCGTCGTTCCATTTGGCCCGGTTTGTACGTTCATATGTGAAAATGCTTCATATGCTGAGGTAAATTTTTGCAAAATTTCAATTTTTAAGGAGAAAACTTATAAGACTGGCGTTCAGATGCCGAGGTCCCACTGCATGGGGTCAGGATTATGGAATATAGAGTGGCGTATCCTTTTTTTCAGTAGAACCCAGGCAAAATGATGAATTGAATTTTATTTAATTTTACCTAACTATACAAATACTACTGAGCGCAAAATGGGTAACAAAGGCAAAGAAATAGCATGTGTTTTATGGTTGTTTCATGGTGTTTCAATGACCAAAAATAATAATGAGGATTTGATGAGTTAGACATTTTTACGTTCTCATCCCTCTATTCCTGTAGCGGTAAATTTTTTATAAAATGTACGTTTTTAAAAAGTAATGGTAACGTTGGTTCTATCTGACATATACCCGAAAATCCAAATGCTCAGTTCGATATTTGAAGTCTCCCTCTAGGTAGCAAACGATGTGCCTATTAATTTGACAGATTCCAGATGGTATATAACAGCCTAGGCCATTGATATAAGCATATACCCAAGTAAGAATTTAATTCATTATTATTCTCTTTAATTAGTGAATAAATTCATGGTGAAACTGTACATTGTAGAGTATTACTAAAGACTGTTGATACAATTGTGAAAGGTCTGCCAAATCCAGAATTGCAAAACATCTTTCCAGGAAATATTTTGTTAATTACATAACCATGCTATTTGCAAAGAAGCGGTATAAAGGTCAGCGGTGCTGCTGTTTGGCGCTAAGGCGTTGGAGTTTTATTAATAGCATTAGTAATGGCATGGAAGAGGATTAATTTGAGATGCTGTTCAACACTGAAATAATAATAATAATAGTAATAATAAGTCATGCAGTTAGGTGTGCTTAGAGGTTGACATACTTCACTGTGATGGTGAAGGGAAGTGTTACTAGTGTGAAAATATACAACACTGGCATTTTATTGAGCAATTCTAATCAACCTTCTTCTGCCAGACCTATCGAAGAGCCTGTCCACACGGAGACGCGTTTCGCTGTATACGTATAAATTTTTTATCGTATTGGCGTTTCGTCCACATGGATTCGGCGTTTTAGGAGACTGAAACCGCTATTTTTTAAAACCGGGTCCCAAAGTGGATAAATCTGAAAACGACACCCTTGCGTTTTCGTGTGTACAGCCGATCCGTATATTTTGTGAAACGATGATGTCATGCGCATGCTCAAAGTCTTCTTCTCCATGTATTGTGTATCTCTATGGCAGAATTACAGTGCCCCATACTGGTCTGGCATATATATACTGCACCGTTTTCAGTGGTTTCGTGTGTACGCAGATATTTCTTGAGACGACGCCGAACGAGGGAAAAAAAATGATCGGATAGGGAACGCACTAGCTTCGTGTGGACGAAGCCTAAGTGGAGTCATATTCAATTCCTTGTCCTCTGTCAAAACCTTCCTCTAAAGCAGACCCGGGGGCCAAATATGGTCCGCCGCCTGACTCTGACTGGCCCGCGAAAGGTTGCTTGGAATTAAGAAAATAAAACCGACTTTCAAAATTTTGCATAATGCATGGACTAAAACAGCAGTGCTTTTACTTTGGAAACTGTTTACTGTGTACGTGCGTCGTTTACGTACAGGTACTCTGAAACAAGTTCGAGTACATGTGATTTAGCAACAAGTCATTGTAATGGTATCCCTTCAAAATGTTTGCACATGCCTAAAAAAGAAAGGTGGACACTGAAGGCTGTGGTTTCAAGAAAATATGGACTACTAAATATTTATTTAAGTCGGGGGTAAACCCGTGTGTTTAGTTTGTGGAGAGCAGGTCGCTATGTTTATGAAGTACAACTTGAGTCGGCATTATGAGACGAAGCATCCGGCCCTCTACAATATTTTCTGCTTCTCATTTGGCCCCTGAGGAAAAAGAATTACCCACCCCGGCTCTAAAGCCTGGTGCAGTGGTAAAGTGGGGTGGAAATTAACAGCAGTAAAGCTTTTGTCCATATCCCATCCCTCACACCTGCTTTCAGATACATACAACTTAGCAATGGTATAGACTAAACCTGTCCTTATGTTGAACTTGCAGGATGTAATACTAGTTGTGTCCAATCTGCAGCACATTAACGGTTGCCAGCATAAATGATGACCAGATTATTGTACGTTCATGTCATCTGTTCATTAGTGTTGAAGTATACACATATATTTATGTGTCATCTGTTCATTAGTGCTGAAGTGTACACATATTTATTTCAAATAATGTAGTATCGCATTATGTTAGATGATGGAATTTTCTGCTTAAGAACTAAAATTTTGCATGAAATTTGCCTTGGCATACGAAGCATTTTTGGCATACGAGCGACTGAGCCTGTGGCGCATACGGCCGGTTGCGCGTACACCCAGGTGTGTGTACTTTCGGTAGATCAAACCTGCTTTGCGTCAGTAGAAGGCCAATCAAAACGAGTTTACATTTTTTATTAATTTATTTTTTGCATTGTGGGCAAGATTTTGTATAGATATACCACCATGGGTCCCAAGAATGTTACCATGCACGTTAGCAAGAAGAAAACGTACCCACTATTAGTTTTGTTTTTGTTTAAACATGTCTATTTGTCATATTTTACTTAATTTCCATGAAATGTCTTTTCTAAATGTTTTGATTGTTTCTATATGTAAAAACATAATTATAGTGTTGGAAATTGCTAATATTGGTAATATTTTTGGGTGGCTAGAACAGATTATCTGGATTTACATTCTTTCCTATAAGAAAATGTGTTTTGCAATACATCTTAAGAACTCTTAAGGAACCGGAACGAATAAAATTTTTATGTCAAGGTACCACTGTATCTGATCGTCAATACCAGTATCGGTATTGATGCATCCCTATGTAAAACTCTTTAAGCATAATGTAGCCTTCATAAACTGTATTTAAGCAATAAGTTCTCATGAATATACCCAATCAGTGAAAGACATCTCATTGTTGGTACATTCAGAACCTTGCAAGCGGAAGTAAAGTAAGCTCAGTGTCCATCTGTCCATGCCCTGTCCATTTTATACAAAAATCGCTATTTGTAAAAAAAAAAAAAATTATTTAAGGCAGGTGTTACAATGGGATGCAGTTTTTCTGGGTTTAAGAAAAAAATTTAGTGCTCTAAAGTAGCTGGTAGGTGGCTGCATTGACTTTGGACTTAATAAAGCACAGTGGGCCAACACCAGCAGAGGACATGGCAGCCCAATTCATCACCAACTGTGGAAACTTCACACTGGACTTCAAGCAACTTGGATTCTGTGCCTCTCCTCTCTTCTTCTAGACACTGATTTGGACCTTTTGCCAAATCAAATGCAAAATTTACTATCGTCTGAGAAGAGGATTTTGAAAGTGTCCAGTCTTTTTTTTTTTCTCCTTAGCCATGGAAGACACTTCAGATTTTATTACTGGTTCAGGAGTGGCTTGATACTAGGAATACAACAGTTGTAGCCCATTTGCTGAAGACGTCTGTGCATGGTGGCTCTTCATGCACTTTAAGTGTAAGGAGGAATATTTTAAGATTTTCACGGTTTAAAATATTTTTTTCCTTTTTAATCACCATATTTTAATTCTTTACTTTTGATGCATGATTTTGAATAAAAGGATTATTGGAACATTATAGGTTTTGAGAAAGCTGAGAAAATACTGTAAGGAAACTTTTATGAAAAAATATTCTGTTGAATTTCAGTAAAAAACAACAGAAAAGTGAAAAATAATAAAACAAAGAATTTCCCTGTTATTAGGCTGCAGGGAATCCGAAGGTTTATGGTTGGATTATATTAGGGAATGGGAGTGATTTTTTAGCTTGTAGGCCAGTAATTATCTGGGGAGGGGAGCTGAATCGCTGGTCTTCTGTCAGGGAAGAATATGAAGCTCGGTAAGAAGATGGATTGCATTTCCTGAAAGATCATTAACTCCTTCCAGTTCGGCATTTTAAATTATGCAAGGCCTAAGCAGCTTTCCAGCAACTGAACACACACACACACTCTCACACACATGCACACGTACCACTTAATTGAAAGCTATTATAATACGAGACATAAGGGAATATTTTAAAATAATACAAACATATTATTATGGTTTGGACAAGCTCCTCTTGGTCAAGGAAGAATGATGTCAAGTAGTATTTGGCATCCTTATAAAATAAACTTTATAAGTGGCTAACCATTATCACACTGATTTATTGATTAACTAACCTCCTGGACTAAAATAATATCTAAGCATTTTTAAGCATCTTTAAAAGCTTGCCTGGAAAGCTTTTAAAATGACATTAAATTAGCAGTAAATTTTAATTCATGGTGGTACCCTGGCTTAGTGATAAGCACTGGCACCTCACACCTCCAGATTTGGGGAGGCTGCATGTTCCCCTGTTCTTCATTTTGCACTTGATTAGGCATGAGGCAAATCATGAGGCAAATCTAATATTTTGAACAAAGCAGACAAAGAAATATGAGCAATTCTGCTACATTTTCATTTAATTACCCCCAGAATCCTGAATTTTGATTATGATACTTTTTATAATAATATAATTTATATATATATATTATATTATTTATATTTCCAAGTTTTATTCTTTTACATACTGTATATTACAAATGAAAAATTAATGCAACGAAATGTATTTGACAATATATGTGAATGTACCTTTTACTGCAAAGAAAGTGCCTATTCTTCATTTTGCTTGAACTATATTATGCATGTCAGTATGTCCATGGGGTAACCTAGCAATTAGGGCTGTAGTTATCGAATATTTTAGTAATCGAGTATTCTACCAAAAATTTAAACGATTAATCGAGTAATGGGATAAAATGCACTTTTGCTTCATTAAACAGCAATGTATAATATATAAGATAAACAAAGATTAATTGGTCTTCTTTTTAGAAAAATCTACTTTTATTTTTTAAATGCATACAGCATTTTATCAAAAATAAACATTTTCATTATTCACAATATAAGGAATACTTTATACCCCTATCTCACCTATTTGACTCGCAGTGAGAGTTTGACACAAAGTTCCGCCAAAAAAATTCTACCTGTTTAAACATGTTTTTAAGGCGCTTAAACATATTTAAATTTTCGCGCAGAAAGATGGAAACGTAATCGCAGTGCCAAAACTTGCAGCGAATCATGAGGAACCGTACTTCCGGCCACCGCGCGGAACTGCGTAGGTGAGATAGGAGTATTAAAGTTGACTGAGATTAATTAAGTGCATTACAGCACCATACATTCTTATTTTAAAGCCTTTTCTCGGATGGAAAAAAAAAGTTTTTCAAATGACTTTAAGGATAAAAAAAAAAAGTAAGGCACATTAAAATAAATAATTACACATTACATTACATTATAGTTGTGCAACTAAAAGTTTCCAAATCTACATCTCGGGCATAATATAAGCCTTTACTGGCAATTTCTGCTTTCTTCTTCTCTGATAATTTTATTGCTTCCGTCCATTTTGCAGCCCGCAACAGAAGGCTCGCTCAAATCAATACACAGCTAACTGTTTGCTTTAAAATTAATTAAAAGAAGCTTCGAGGCAGAAGATTTTGCCTCGATCATTTTTTGTAATCGAATCACTCGATTTACTCGAGGAATCGTTCCAGCCCTACTAGCAATGCTGCCCTAACCAGCTATGCCATCACTAACACAATCCAACCAGTCAGTCTCAGACTGTCTCCTCCTAACCTGCTTTATTAAAGCAGCACCCCCTTAAGCAGAAAGTCTTGTTGATGAGAACAGGATAAGATAACTGCATACAAGCCAGACTCCACCCTACATGTACACATCAGCGAGATAATGCAGAGATGACTGGAAGGACTGAGTAAAGAGAGTCATGTGGAAGCGTAAGAAGTGAAAGCATTAATGCAGAGCTGCAGGGCTTCATAAGATTCAGACTGTTGACTTTGTAATCACAAAGCTTCCTTTCTGCTGTTTACCCATCAGGCATTTTTAACCTCCTCGTGTACTCAAGTTTATATCCTTTGCAGTAGATTCAAATATTTGTTAGTACTAAATAGAAAAAAAGGTCATAATTATGTTTAATCAGTTGAAATAGAACAGAGATAATGAATGAGAGTTTTTTTTTTTGTTGTTGTTGCTTTTTAGAGTCAGCGCAATAATTGCTGGGGAAAATGGGTAGAAAACATTCTGAACAGAGAACAGAATGAACAGTATGACAGAAATCTAATCTTAATAGTTTTCAATTATTAGCATAAATACATTATCACTATATATATATTTTTTTTAATTAAATATCACAATACTTACCATTCCTACATTTAATATTTTGTGCAACAATTTTATTTTTTTTATTTACTTTTATTTTATTTTTTTACTTTTTGTCTTAGCAATGATAATGCTTGATGAGAATGCAAAGCAATACATCAGGTTACAGTGGAGTTTCAGTTACTGTACTTATTACTAGACATGCTTAAAGAGTTTGCAGCATTCACTAGTGATGTATCCATTAGTGAATCAGTTAATACAGTCAGGGTGGCACGGTGGTGTAGTGGTTAGCACTGTCGCCTTGCACCTCCAGGGTCCGTGTTCGATTGCCGGCCAGACTCGATTACTGTCTCTGTCTGCATGATGTTTGCATGTTCTCCCCATGATTGGTGGGTTTCCTTCGGCACACTGGTTTCCTCCCACCGTCCAAAGACCTGCAAATTAAGCTAATTGGAGTTCCCAAAATGCTACTCTACGATGGATTGGCACCCTGGCCAGGGTGTACCCCATCTCGTGCCCCAAGTCTCCTGAGATAGGCGCCAGGCCCCCCGCAACCCTAAATACAGGATAAAGAGCAAGAGACAATGAGTGAATGAGTGAGTAAATTACAGGTGAATGAGTGAGTAAAAATGAATGAGTGAGTAAAATCAGTGAGGAAATTCTGCATTTTGGTAGGACCAGCATGCAAACTGGTGCCTATGGAATGTTCCCCAAAGGTTTTGGGGAAAGTAGGAAGATACTATAGTGCAGGCATCACTAAATGGTGGACCACCCTCTGGATTAGGACCGAGTGACAGTTCTATCCAGACACTGATGACCCTGGTTAGCACTGTCGCCTTGCACCGCCAGGGTCCGGGTTCGATCCTCGGCCAGGCTCGATTCCCGTCTCTGTGTGCATGGAGTTTGCATGTTCTCCCCATACTTGGTGGGTTTCCTCCGGGTACTTCGGTTTCCTCCCACAGTCCAAAGACATGTAGGTTAGGCTAATTGCCCAAATTACCCGTAGTGTGTGAATGAGTGAGTGTGTGTGTCTGTGCCCTGCGATGGATTGGCACCCTGTCTAGGCCGTATCCTGCCATGTGCCCCAAGTCTCCTGGTATAGGCTCCAGGCCCCCGTGACCCTGAATACAGGATTAACCGGTATAGATGATGAGTGAGTGAGTGAGTGAGTAACCAAGTAATTTTTCCCTCAAGGTGGGCGTGGCTATACGCGTCACTCAACAAAGCCAATCAACGCTACAGTTTACCATGTACAGACCGAGAGTGCTGAAGAAACAATAAAAAGTAGGAAGTAGGCTATAAAACTGAACCTGCTGAATGGACAGATCAATGTATGTTTATTTCTCTTGCAGAAAGTTTAAAACCAGTTCGTCTCATATGTTCGGAAATCGCGAAGGCGCTAAGAAAAAACAGTAATGCGAAGAGACAAAACGCAGGTTGTTTAAACAAACATATCAGCAGAAGTTCAAATACCTGAACTGAGAGCCCGGTATGACGGAGCAACCAGACGTCTTTCGCATGCATGTACAGCCCAGCAGCGTGCAAATGGAGACTCGATAAAAGATTGATTAAAGAAGTTGTTTATATACCTAACAAGCCCAATGAAATATACAAAACCATCACATTTCAAACTGTATACGTTTAACGTAGTTACTGAAAATTGACAACAAATATTATATTATTAAAATGCTATGGAAATTTTTTATTCATTATTTTTATAGACCTACAATAACTGCATATAAATAGACCTAAATTCTAACACAAACATGAAATTCGGGCCTCGGCTCAAAGAATATTTTATTGATGGGACCTTCTTAAATTTGTTCTTTTTTTCCCCCCATTTCAAAAACATACCAGAAGTAGATTAGAGATTAGCAGTGTGTATATGAATGTGTATACGCATAGTGTATTCCCACCTCCTTCCCTGTGGTCCCAGGATAGACTCCAGGACTCCAAGACGAATGAAGAGACAAATTAAATTTAAAAAATCATACTTTATTTTCCTTTCCTTTTTGAAACTGACAAGTTAACACTTTCACACTCAACCTGTTTCCTGTGCACTTCCATGCACTTCTTGTTTCTATAATTGGGTATTCTTTTCACAATACACCAGCCTCTGTTCACTCATTAGTCTCTCAGAAATGCTTGTTCTTGTAGGCTGTACTGCAGGAGAAGTTAGACATTAATGTCATGTCCATTAAGCGGTAAGTCTGTAATATTTTTTCTTACTTTTTAACCAATGCAAAAGGGATGGAGGTTCATATCACTCCAACAAGGTTTTGGTATAAATGCAGCGTGTTTCATCATTTTTACTCTGTTGTACATATGAAGCCATGTAGTTAGGGACTTTAAAAGACATGGGTGATGGGTGTGGTAGTGGTGGGAAAGGCAGGGTGGAAATTTGCTTAAGTTACAGAGACCAGCTCAAGATAATAAGAACTGCTTTCATCTTTATTCTCTCGATGGACATCTAAACATAGTCAGACTTCAAATGTAACATAAATACTGTTCATCTATACTGAATATACATAATGTATACTGTATTGTTACCGGTTTTTAGATTTCTAGTATATTATTTATGGTATAGTCTGTTTGACAAATTTTGAAATTAAGCTTTGATCCCAGAAAATGACTTGGGTATTGTTGACTACAATATTAAGTTTTGTGATGAAATCTATTTATAGTGTCTCTAATTTTGTATAAGAACATAAGACTCTGGAAAGGCAAGTTTAACATTAAATCACCTTCAGTCTGTTCATCGCTCCTTAATCCCCTTTCCCTTTCCTACTATTGAAAATATTCCCTAGAGAAAGAAAGTTCAATGAAAGAAAAAATATGAGAAAAGAAAAAAAAAAAAAAACCAAGGAAAAAGAATGTAAGTCAGGACTAGGTTCTTGATTGTTCAAGTAAATCCCCCTAAGGGCTGGTTTTAATCATTTCGAAGACGTCAGCATTTCAGTTTGAATGATGTCTCCAATCTTCTTGTGTGTCAAAGTCTTCACTTGGATTGAAGTCCTCAGTTTAAACATAGCTATAATAGATACGTTCCAAACTGAATTAAAAACTCATTCAGCAGATGTGTTAAACACTTTCCTGTTGTGTTTTTTTTTATTTGTCTTCACTGTTGCTAATTGAGTGCCTCGTCAACATAAGGACAAAAGCGCGCTATTTAAAGCATCTGAGAAACTCAAGAGAAACTAATTTAACCGTGGCCGCTTATCAGCCCATCAACACAGCTGCTGCAGTTCTCGTCTGCTTCATGGCTTTGCCCGTTTCATGTCCTGCTGTATAATTAGCAAAGATAACCGGCACACCCCTCACGCGGTGTCATTCAGTGGTGTAATTACATTACCACTACATTGCCAAAGTAGAGGTGGGATTGTTTTTTCAGGGCTTGTCGTGCATACATGGCTCCTGTATGCTTGTTGATGTTACTCAGTGTAACCATTCCTCCCTCAGGGCGAGTGGAGAAAACGAAACGTCCGTGACTTTTAAGAAACCCTGAGTAAACACTGAACGATGTCTTTATACCGAGATGTGTCACGATGTTCTTTGGAAATGACTTACTATAAAATTAAAGCACATGCACGTCATGTCGGTCTGGGCACATTTCCATTTCCCAGGTCTACTTCCGCATCAAATCATGATATGACCTTGAAAACTATGCAGTAATTACCTTTGAATCATTCAGTATTTCTTTTCCTCCCAACAGTGAACAGAGTATTTGCCAGGCCCGGGCCTCTGTGATGATCTACGATGACACCAGCAAGAAGTGGGTGCCCATCAAGCCAGGCCAGCAGGGCTTCAGCCGCATCAACATCTACCACAACACTGCAAACAACACCTTCCGTGTGGTGGGGGTCAAACTGCAGGACCAGCAGGTGAGCGCGGAGCCAAATAACCGACAAATACATGTGATTTTTGTTGTTGTTGTTGTTTAACCACATGGAGTATCCCATTGCATACTGTAGTTTAGCATATTCCAGTTGATGTTCTTCGTCTTCTTTTGGGTTATTTAGTTATGGGGTCGGCACAGCAGACTGTCCGATCCGCACATACAAATTGACATAGGTTTTCCCTGTCTGATGCAGCCCTCCCATTCTATCTGGCCTTGGGACCGGTGTTAAGGAAGCCCTGCATCCATTGGGTGAAATTGGGCATTGGTTGGGCGAGAAGCCTACCACTGGGCCGCAAACGCCTACTTTGGATGTTCCAAATGACAAGGTTGGCAAGTGAACCGGCCAGTTGAAAAGTCCATTGTGCTTACCCAGTCACAGGTCTGGTTATCTATAAAACACACAAAACCCAAAACTTCATAGCCAGCATAATTGAACACAACTTGCCAGAGGTTGAGCATATTATTATTTCATCAGTAGCAGTTACAAAAGAAAACTTTAACTTCCCAGCAGAATCCCTAACCTTGTTATAGTGTCATAAAATGATATTATGATAATGTTGAATGAATGACGCCAAAACATCAGAATATAAAATTTGACTTCTGCCACTTAATGTCTGTCCGCACATCATCAGACCACGTTTACATCTGTGTTCTTTTAAGTTTATACAAAAGGTTGGAAATCCTGACTAGAGAACCGGACGAACACATCATATTCCTAAACCCAGTGATGTGTATCTCATGTGTCTTGAGCACTAAGCATTTGTGCATCTCTTGAGTGTTGTATTAGCTCTCTGTTTAATTTTCGTTGGAAAATATTACGGAGGAGCGCATCATGGCTACCAAACGCTGCACCACCAGTGAGAAGCAGTGAGAGAAGCAGCATGAGGCAGAGGAGAAGTATCGATTTGGTAGTGAAGCAAAATGTTGTTGAATAATATAAAGGTGAAAATCGGTGAATTTCAATTTAGACTCATAGACTAAACTGCAGTGGCCTATATCGCATCCCTAAGTACAGTATCAGCAGTACTGTACAGTAATGTGGTGTCTGCACAACATCCAAACTACATCATATCAGTTTCTTAGAATGAACCTCCGACATTCTTTTTTTTTTTTTTTTTTTTTTTGTACATTTTGGACGCTTCTCTATTTAACATTTAGATTTTTGGATTTGGATGAGTTATGATCTGGCACTCGTTGTTTGACAAAGCAGTTAATGTGCATTTTCCAGCATCGGCAGCAGGCTCCTGGTAGACCTGTGGATAGCACTTAGTTGAGACCATGGTTCAAGGTCTGCTCAGGTCATTGTATTAATTACTACAAGGAGAAAAAAAAACTCCCTTCAGCATCATTCATGGATGTATTTTAGCTGGGAGATATATAGTACAGCAAATACATATTTTTCTTCTTTTAAGGTCACGATTGCAGGCAGCACAGTGGCTTAGTGTTTAGTACTGTCGCCTTGCACCTCCAGGGTCTGGGTTCAATTCCCGCCTCAGGTTGATATGCATAGAGTCCATGTTCTCCCCCTGCTTGATGGGTTTCCTCGGGTTCCCTGGTTCAAAATTATGCGGATTAGGCTAATTGGGGTTCCCGTAGTGAGTGAATCAGTATGTGTGTGCCCTGTGATGGATTAGCACCATGTCCAGGGTATACCCCGCCTCAGGCCCCTAAATCTCCTGGGATAGGCGCAGGGTAAAGTGGTGTGGACGATGTCATGTTTGCAAAATTGTCATGGGGTCATTTGTTCCATGTTATCATGCAGTCGACACTATTCTGATGCTGTTTCATCAAAGTAATTGCCCCAAAGCCGTGCTGGATTGTTTTTGGAAAATGCAAACTGACTGGATTCTTTTCATTGGAACCCTCATTTTCTAATTTAAAGCAAAACTACCAGTGGAACGTGGTGGCTTTCCATAACTGTTGGTTCTCCTATAATAATATACTTTATGACCAACTTCTCTCTGAATCAGAATTCTTCATAGTTTACATTACATACAGTACAGAAACTATGTTGCCAAAAGTATTTGCTCCCCTACCTTCACATGCATATGAAATCGATAAGGAATTTCATTCAGTTTTATGTGAAGTCAGGTGTGTAAATATTTTTTTGCAGTATAGTTTAGGTTTAAAAACTGTGTAGAGCACACATGCATATTTAGCCTAGTTTCTGAAACTATGATTTATTTTTTTTCCTTATCATTGCCAAAGGAAAAACTAGAGACCGCATTCTTCAGACACAGTCCTCCGGGAGGTCTTTGTGGACGATTTCTTGGAATCTGTTGTCGCAAGCTGTCTGTAATAAAATCAGACTATGAATGAACACAGGGTGTGTTTAGTTCCCAGCAGCTTTCACTCAGAAATTATCGTCACACACATGGTGATCACATTATTCATTAATAATATCAATGAAACGATTGATTTTGTGTCGATGTTTTTTATGTAAAGAGGAACTTTATGTGCAACTTGTGGTTGTTATAGGTTGTAGTAACCAGGTTCATTGTAAAACCCAGCTAAAGTCACACCCTGAATTACCAAAAAAATGACTTTAGCAACTCACGAGTGGTGCGGCATAAAAGTCTGCGTCCGGCGATCATGAGTTTGAATCCTGGGTGAGCTGTGGCGTCTTGCGGCTGATTGTAGTAGCTCTTTCAGAGGGGAGGTGCTTTCACATCAATCATGGCGCTACAGCTAGTCACAGGCGTCTGTAAGCTCACGAAAGCGGGAGGACCCGATAGTGGATACCGATCAAGCAGTTTGATCAAAGATGTGGTTGGTGGTGTCACATGGCTTGGAGGAAACACTGTCTTGATACCCTTCATCCTCCCTGGTTGGTACCGTAGTTGTAGCCTTGATGATGGGTGAGATTTGGCTACGACTAAATTAGGAAGAAAATGGGGGAAAATCCTCAAAAAAAGAAGATAGACTTTAGCCGGATTTTCACAGAATGGGTCATACTTAGTCTGCAGGGTGAGCATCTAATGTTCTCTTCAGTGCTGTAGTGATGTTGTCTGTGCCCACTGTTCTGGCCATGTGTCAGCACACAGACAAGCAGAGTGCCAGAAACAGTGAAATGTACCAGTGCTGTTTTATCAAATATCCACAGTCAATAAGTGGACAGTTACTGTTATGTATTGTGCTGATGTGCTTTAAATGACTGTACATTAAAAACAAATGCACTACTTTAAAAATGCATACAGTACATCCTTAATAGTTACTTTCAAGTTTCACTAAAGATGATGTTTTATAGCTACACAGATGTTAGGATACAGAATATAATGAGACTCTGCATCATTAATATCCTTGTAAAATGGCTAAAAGTTTGAAATCTGAACTATGGTGTCATTTTAAATAAGACCCTGTACATGTGCTATATTCTCAAAGAGTCAAAGATCTCATCGCTGATGTTTTTTATTAGTTAAAAATTTGGTTGGGATACTTTGCTGCAGTATTGTAGCCTGAAACATCACCTCTTTTTTTTTTTTTTTTTTTGACAGGTTGTGATAAACTACTCTATAGTGAAGGGTCTGAAATATAACCAGGCCACCCCGACGTTCCACCAGTGGCGCGATGCCAGACAAGTCTACGGACTCAACTTTGCCAGCAAGGAGGAGGCCACCACTTTCTCCACGGCCATGCTTTTTGCCCTCAATGTGCTCAGCTCACAAGATGCAGGTAGGTTCAGATTTTCGCTCGGCTTCCAGGTATTCAAATACTGTAACTTGATATATTTCGGGCCCTGGATAACCTTTGAATTGTAGTTTGACAGAATACAGTGATGTGATTCTGCAGTAAAGCCAGGAAGTTTTATCCTAAATATCACAGACCATGTGGCTCCATGCAGAGAACCACTGAAATGTCAGACTGGACCCCACTTAATGTGGACTATAAAGCTTTTTATAGTCCCCGTGCATAACCAGAATAGTATTTACATAGATATATAAAGATCTTAATATTTGAATTAGGTAGGATTAATTAAAAATAATCTACACTGAGGGCGGTCTAGTTCCCGTTTACAATTTTAGAGCTGTTGTTTACTCCCAAAGCTGTTGTGATGCAGCAGTCTAGTATGTTAATTTTCTTCTTTACATGTAGTCACTTACTTAAGAACAGCACATGAGCTTCTTGGGTTTCAGGTTGCTGCTACTTAAAGCGTATGGGTTAGGGGGGGTTAAGTAACAACGCCTTCTCATTGGTGCCTAGCTTGGCTAAAATATCCGTGGAGCCAAGTTGTCGCGGAACCAATCTTACATGTTCTCATGCTTTTTTTGGGGAGGGAACTGGAGATGAGTTTGCTAGAAGCACCTCACCATGCAAAGCATAGAGAACGCTGCACATGCCTGGATACACTCAAATGTGTCGTTAGAATATTAACCCTACCTCTCGGCCCAGGTTTATTATATCGTTCGTATTCCCGACTTCCGACAGAAGACGTATTAGCCGGGGCACTATGCTAGGACCATCGTTCTCACCTAGGCCTGGGCGGAGGGTGAGCTCTGCCGTTATAAAACTCAGTAGTAAGTATTACTGACAGGTGTATTGGCTAATGGTGTTACCGGGTTAATGCAAGTGAATAAGCTGTTCAGCATGATGTTGACCGTGCAATAGCAATAGCTGTGAAGCGCCGTTGTGGTGGAGGTTCCGAGACAAGTCTGGCTCAGTGCCTGTCTGAGGCTCGTCATGAGTGTGGATGTGTCTGTTGTGACTATTTCTGAACAGAAAGCATCAATCAGTCTCGGCTTCCACCTTGATTGGAACATCACACGATGTCAACACAAATGATGATGATGGTGTTTGGATATGAAACATTTTGTGGGGAATGCTCTGGTTTTAAACGAGAACTCCACCCTGAAACATGTTTAGATCTGTGATTCTGATGCATTTTTTTGGCAGCTAGAGCTGTTTTCCAAGAGGGGAAACACTTGTTTTCCTATGATCATGTTAATTTTGAAATTACCGTAAACATAAAAATTATTGGCGGCATGGTGGTGTAGTGGTTGGCACTGTCGCCTTCGGTCCGGGTTCGATTCCCGTCTCAATGTGCATGGAGTTTGCATGTTCTCCCTGCGCTTGGTGGGTTTCCTCCCGGTACTCCGGTTTCCTCCCACAGTCCAAAGACATGTAGGTTAGGTTAATTGCCGTTCCCAAATTGGCCGTAGTGCGTGAATGAGTGCGTGAGTGTGTGTATGTGTGTGTGTGCTCTGCGATGGATTGGCACCCTGTACAGGATGTACCCCGCCTTGTGCCCTAAGTCTCCTGTGATAGGCTCCACACCCCCGTGACCCTGAATACAGGATTAAGCGGTATATATATGATGAGTGAGTGATAATATATATTATTTATACAAATACAGTGTAGAATTAGGACACAATATATGCACTGGCTGCCAGACTGCAGTCCATGAAGTTGTACGGAACTTTATAGCAGAGATGTGGCCAGTTAGTGAGTTGTGCAATGACAAGCACTTAAGCTTAAAAAGCAGTACTTTGCATGAGAGATTTGTTTGAACGAAGTGTACAGGTGAGGTGAGAGAGCTGGAGAGATTGAAGCAGTAAAACACCAAAGCTGCCTCAGTGTCTCAGTGCGGCATTTTATAAATCCAGCCATGTAGTATCTGATTTAGTTTTTTAAAACCAAAATAAGTGACTTATATTCTGTTGCAGTTTCTACATGTTTGCCTTCATCTGTAACTCGAGGTAACCTTGCAATATTTGTATATTTTTTTACCTGTACATCACCACTTATCATTTAGAAATCAAGCTTATTTCTGAAGATATCTTCTACATTAAGAAATGAATCTCAGAGATTTTCAGATGATTCAGCATTTGTATTTTCAGCTCCCAAACAGGATGTAGACTAATGCTATTTTAGAATTATCTTAGACAATATTAAATTTACATCTCGCATTCTTCTCAAGTGCATCACAGTTCCTGCTTCTCCTTTGTGTGCACAAAAACCCACCCATCTTAGCAGTTTTTCCGGCACACTGCATGCTTGTGCCATGAAACAAAAAAAGGGTGTGCGATAAAGACTATGAATCCTTTTCATAAATTCGAAACCCAGAATACGGAGAGATATTTTGTCTGGCATATGGTCTCTCTCTCTCTCGCTCTCTCGCTCTCTGTTCTGCTTTCTCAGGATTTTGCTGTGAATAACACACCTGTTTGCAACCATGTTTCCAGTATGTATTTTGCAGTTCGCATGTTTGTGTCAGTAGTTTTTCTAGAATTTGATCAAGCGAATTTGGGAAGTGAAAATGCAAGTGAAAAAATAGCTCGCTTTATGCAACTGTAGGTCTCTATGAAGAAAGCTTGGAGAAGTCCCAGGCAGTTTATATCATCTTTTCAACAAATGTCCATCTTCATAAAGTCCTTACTGACATCTCCATCCATTTTCGAGTGACATTTTGCCGTTTGAACAATGTAAACCAGTGATTTGCTATAAATCTAAGAAGCTTCTGTTTAAAAAAGGGAACACATGTGTGACAGTGTGTCTGACATGAATAACGCCATTCCGGCTGTAACATTTTACTGCAGACAAATGGAGAGAGAAAGCGGGATTATAGTGTGGATAGCATCCATACTGTACATCAGACATGTGTATGCACCATGAGGAGCCATGTTCACCATCCAAGGGCTCTGTTTTGGCAAATTATCTTTTTTTTTTTTTTTGCATCTTTTTAAAATATGTATTCAGGCTGTTTTCACTTTTGTACCATGCCAGGGTACAACTGTTCCTCTCTAACCTGAGTACACTTGCGTATCTACACGCTAGTGTTGGGTCGTTCACGAACAATTTGTTCTTTTTGAATGAATCTTTAACGCTAATTTTACACTATTAATCAGAATAAAAATTAATCAGGCAAACACCTCAGTCAGAACAGGCTGACCTGATCCGTCCTGGTCAGAATGAATTTTCAATCAGTATGAGAATGGTGGTCTAATACTTGAATAATCCATTCAGTATTTAAACATTATCCATGTAAACTATTTGTCGATCATTTCTTTCCTGTCAGAAATACTGGAATTTCAATCAGATGAAGGAAATACTGTCCATGTCCATTGTCCAAACTAATGTCAAAAACAACCTTCTGTTCATTCCTCGTTTAGAAGTTATGGCTCACAGGATCACAGGAGGTAGGTGGGTACGTACTGTGTACTGTGCACCGACTTTCAAGGAGACACGGGTTGTTGATGTCATGTTTGTTTTCGAATCTAAGTCTAAACCTTACCTGAGAAAACCATACTGTACTCAAGGTCACCTTTTCATGCAGACTAGAGCATGGTAAGCCGATCTGTGCCTGGGAACAGTACGATGTGTTCACACCACTAAATCGTACCAGACTGAGTCGCTAGTGTGAATGCGGCCTTAGGCTGGGAATTGTGCTGAAACCAGTTAGCCAAGGTTGATGGCTACAGCAACCCATCTGATGTATTGAACATGGATTTAGACTGAAGAGACTACTTGGATGAGAATAGAGACGTTTCTACCTGACAAGAAAGAAGTCCAATTGACATGACTCAACTTTCAGGAAATCTCACCTGGAGGACTGAGAATCTTTAAAGACATACAGCAAGGTGTATTTCAGGCACTAAAAGTGGTATAATGCTACATCTTATGTAAACTTGTCATTGTGGCACCATCAAAAAAAACTTAACCTTTTCCAACTAAGGCTGGAAATCACAAAATGAAACAATGGGGGGGAAAAAATATTCACTGATGATAGTTTTATGTTTAGAAAAGCTTGGCTTTAATATTGTTTTTTTTTTCTATTCTGCTTGTTAGACTTTTTAGGAATTTTTTTTTTTTTTCAGGAAAAGCATACTCACCTTTTTTAATGTCAATGCCCTTGTGATCACGATGTTAGTCCTGGCCGTGTGCTGCGACAGACTTTGTGTATACACTCCTTAGTCCAAGATCATCTGGAAATCATTGGGTTATTTGATATAAAATTGTTAATTGTTATTTGTGACATGTATATGCTGTTCGTGTTGCCATTTCAGTTTATAGATAGATGTATGTATGCATGAGTCAGATGATGTATGAGCAGATGTATGAGCAGATAATGTGGGATTGTCTTGCCCTGTCACGAACCCTCAGTAGAAAATGAGTCATCCCCCCTAACCAAACACACACACACACACACACACACACACACATACTCTGTGTCACTATGTAATGAGTGTATTTTCTAAATTTTGAGAGCTGATGTCAGTATTCAGTTATGGAACCAAAATATTAATCATCTGTGGTTTCTGTGGTGCTAATAAAAACAGCCACTGAGTCACGTTTGGATGAAGCTATTTTTATCATTTGCTCTTATTTACATAGTAGAATCATGCTGTGCAAATGCATGCTTTTATTGTTAATTTGTCTGTGGGAAAAGAAAAAAAAAAACAATCCTTATTGAGCTAGACCAAGTGGAGATCAGTCACGATCAGATCTAACTGATTAAGAGATTAGTGAAAGTGCTTGCACTGTCTTTACGAGATTGGAAGGAAGACCAGACGAATGTAACACTCAGCAATGGACACATTCCTGACTGCTGAATAATGACTTATTCTCACAGCTTATCTATTGATCTGAAAGTATTGCACTGATTGATTTTAGCATAGACAGTGTTCTTCTGAATTTAACAGTTCTATCTGTGTTAAATGAAATCAATTGCATTCAAAGGTCTGGATAAGCAACTGACATAACAGAATAGTGACCAATTAGCTTTATGGCCATATATATATAACATTGTAAATAAATTTGATTGATTTCACTCGGACCTTTAAGACACTTGTTTTAATTGTGAATCATTGAATATAAGAATATTTCTCTTTCCATTCGTCTTTAAATATTATTTTCTTCATTGACTTTTTTAACAAGCCCTCTCATAGTTTGTAGAAATCTATGAACAAACTCTAGGAAAGTTGGTGAAAATGTTTCCCTTTTTTACGAGCTGCCTGCAGCTGAATAATTTACTGAAATATACATGAATAACTACATCAAACCACAACAGAACATCTGACACAGAAGCAGATGTGGTTCAAAACTAGTTTAGATTTTTTTTTTTAAGTGTTTGGTTAAAACTGCTGACATTGACTTGTCTGCATCTGGACCGAGTTGACAACTGTGACATGAACTTATTTCAGAAAGAGTGTGTTATGTGGTAATAATGTAGGCAGCAACCCAGGATTCAGAGCAAACCATTTTTCATGGGGTGTTCACGTCAAACCAGGACATTTGGTTGTGCATAATAACAGGACACAGTTATAAAAGTAAAAGCTGCTTTAATTTATATATATAAAATCCCCTGCTACACTAATGCACTTATCCCAGGGTTTCACTACCATCAAAGAAGAAACTTTTACCAGTATGCCAGAGCCAGAGATAATCAGATCACCTGCATCATGTCTGAAACACTAGCCTACCAGGATCTCCTATAATAGCCCAAACGTGTGGAAGTAACATGTGGGAATAACTGCCAAATGAATTCCTGTAATGTGCAAGTGGTGTTTATGATTGATTTTATGTACAGTTCTCACAGACATATGTATCTCTTTTTCAAATTGGCAGCAAGTTATTTGTTGATTTTCAGGGATCAGATGTTCCACTCGCTAAATCTTCCATGCAGTGGGTTACATAAACATCTGGCCTTGTTTAAAATGTGTGCACCATACAAAATGTTTTCCTGTGTCTTAGAGTCTCATCACTGTACTGTTCTGTCACCTATAAGTTCAGTTGCTTCTACAGCTTCATTGACAATAAATTTCATCAAGTCCCAGTTTGACTTGAACGCCCCTCGTATTTTGCTCTGCTTTCTAGTCTTAACGTTCAGTTTTTATCACGTTGCACTAATCGCAAACTGTATTGTATCATCCTTTGCATTGTCCCAGGGTGAACCATGCTAAATTTTCACATAGCAGCTAGCATTGCACTGTTTTAGCATTGCACTGTTTCTCTAAGTCCAGTCCTTAAGGGAAAAACAATTACATCACTTTTTGACCAAACTCAATTTCAAAGTAGCATTAAAAAAAACCTTTAACAATCTCTTCACACTTCTTTGACTTTTCAACTTCTCATAACTTTGACCTAAAAGCCATCTATTACTCACTAACTGTATTACGCCGTAACACATAGATAAGCAGGCAGATACCGGCAACACTACTCCACATCTCAAGCATCCGGACATCATCGGAGAAACCCGATATCCATGTTTTTCCTCCTGAGCAGCTTTCTGTCTCAGTCCATCCATCAGATAAAAGAGTAGTGTTGGAGATGGGATGGGAAGTAATGACGATACAGTTCCAAGAAGGGCCTAATAGGCATACTTATAAGCCTTCATAATGATTTTAGACATCGGTCTCTTTCCATTATGTCGTCCATTTTGTCGATTGTATATTTAAAAACGAATTGGGTAAAAATGATGGGGATATTATTATGGTGCACTGCAGGCTATATATTCATCTGTCTAACTGAATTAATGTCTGGAACGTTCCCATGTCTTCTGCAGCAGGTCCAGCTGGTCAGCGGCAGAACGGACCATCAACGGATGACACAGAAGCACAGAGGAGGTGACTAGAGATTTTATTATCGCTTGCGATAATCATCGCCATTTTTTACACAGATACAGGCGAGAGTCAGACTGGAAGTCATCACCAGTGTGAAAAAGGAAGTCCGGATTAACAGTGCGATGTGTTAAGACTGGTTTATCTATAAGGCTTAGGTCACATACCTCGTTCCAATTACAGTAAACATGTGACTGCTGAGTGTCAGACTTCAGATCAGACCTTTCCTGGTTATAAAGAAAGTGAAAATGATTCAAAATTCAAACAACACTTTATAAGCTGGATCGACTGATTCATAAAGCGCCTGATGGGATTAAACATCCCTAATTTGATTGATTAATAGAATTTAGAATCCTTAATTGAAATTAAGATTAAGTTGAAACATCACCTCTAAGATCTTTCCTCAATCCTCATGAACATAAACCTTCTCTAATAGTCTACAGATCACTTTTTGCCCTCTTGTGGTTAAACGAATGTATTGCATTTACACACTATTGAGGCTGGTGATTTCTGAGCATTACTGAAAATAGTGCATGGAAAACAACACACACACACACACACACACACACACACACACACACTTCTGTGAGCTCAGATATCAGTGGTCAGAGTGGTTGCATGTTTTAAAGTCAACTATTTTAAGAGAGAATGTTGCTTCATCCTGTAATATTTCTTACTCTAACTGTCTGTAGGCAGATGATGGAGCAGCATCAGATGCAGATTGAAAGGGAGCGACGGACATCCGGCTCGGCAGGTATGGAATCTACACAACACAAGGGGCCACTTAAAAAAAAAAAAAAGTTACAATGAAAGGCGCACTTTCTGCCAAGGTTTTGGCGGATACTTTATAGCGTGTGGACATGATTCACTTCCCTGACTTGACAGTTTCCAGATCCTGTATCGCTAAAAGACATATTCAGGTTATGCTTTATCTCTTACTCTGTCTGGTCATGCTTTCTGCTCATGTATCAGTCCAGCTCAGACCATCACGACCCATAACTCCATACACATAATCATCATCTACGGGTCTGACATCTGAGTCGTAATACATGTTTTAAACAGCATGGGCCACTTTCTTTTTTTCTTTTTTTTGCTCATTATTCTGCTTACACTTGCACATTATTTCTGTTTAAAACAAAAGTTTCAGTTTGTCTTTTTTTGATTTTCATCACTGTCACTTTTCTCTCCTTCTGTTTGTCACATTTGTTGTTCCATTCCCGTCTCAGTTTCCACCCTGCAGTTTAAAGTGTCCGCCTCTCAGTCCAGCACCTCTCCACCACAATACAGGCAGTTCCGTGCTAACACGCTCCCCTCCCACTCCCGCCTCGCACCCTCCCCGCCTTCCTCCTCCTGCTCCTCCTCTTCCTCACAGGAGCGAGAGAGCATCTCTCACATGAAGGATCCGTCCCAGAAAAAGGCTCAGCAGTTTTCGCAGCTCTCCACCTCCCTGGCATCTGCCTTCTCTCCTGTGCAGCCAGGGGGCACTCTGCCTTCTCGAAACGTGCGTCAGATCCCTCTCTCCCCCCCGACTAGCCGCCAGTCTAACCCCAAAGACGCCGCCTGGAACACTGGTCACACCTGTAGCCCAAAGAGCTCCTCACCCCAGCCAGGCATACCTCTTAACCAACTTGTTTATCCCGCTACCTCTACCCAGTTTGATGCTAACAGCCAGTTAGAGCACTACTACCCTTTCTCCAAGTCTGCCGCTGGGCCTCCTCCTCTCTCACAGTACTGTAATCCTGAGCACTTCTACCCCTCCCACTGCAAGGATATTCCCCTTTCAACTCCCAGTGGTCAGCGTATCCAAGGCCATGCCCACCAGCCAGAGTTTGCAGCCTCTCTCAGACCTCAGCCCACCAGTGAAAACATGTCTTTCTCTTGTAGCTCTGTGTCACTCAAGACCACACCCCCTGCTGTTTCTCAGGCTGCCACGGCACCCAGCAGTAAGTAACTCAGATCACCGTCCAGCTGGCTGTGGAGTGCGTTTGGGGCCTTCAGCATGGCTCTCACACACACTGCACACAGCTGTTGTACAAAGCAGGACTGATGATATACAGTACCACACCTCTTTCATACTGCGTGAAGAAAAAGTACAGTTGCTGTAATGGTGCGCAGCTGGAAATACTGGTAGATTCGCATTGCACACAATTAATCAGGCTCCTGGATCTTCAGCCATGTGTCATACACGCAGTCACAGCACTCGGTTCATTTTCAGTTTACATCTCGTGTTTGTGTTCATTTATGTAACCTCAAACATATATAATTACCACGAGTTGCTACAGGTCTATGTACATGTTATGTTGACAAATTTCAATTATAATGTTGTTAAAATCACTTATTTAGGTCCATAATAAAAGCAAGACAAAAGAAATAATGAATTACGAGAATAATACTAGCAATTCATCCAATAAGAGTATAAACGTTTCGGTCAAGATTGCTTTTTTGCCACTCATGGAGCCCCATGTCCCATGTAACTAAATGTACACATAGTATTTATATAGTATGAAGATTAATATATACCTACACACACACATTTGTATATACTTTAATATACTCAAAGTGTATATATAATCTTCATACTGTGTATATACATGCGCACACACACACACAGATATGCAAAAATTAGTACCGTCTATTAGTATTACTGTAAGTAAATTCAATCTCATATGAACAACCCATAACTTTTTTTTTTGCCATGCCATTGTTTATTTTACAGAAAATAAACCAAAAGGTTTATGATTCAATAGCTTGTAGATCCACCTTTAGTGGTAATAATTTCAGGTCATCCTTTCTTGTACATGTATGACTTTATCAGTCTCATACATCAGTGTGGAGGAACTTTGGCCCGTTCTTCTTTAAAACGTTGCTTCAGTTCATTGAGGTTTTTGGGCGTTGACTTATGCACAGCTCTCTCAGTTTTGTCACAGCATTTCAGTTTGGTTGAGGTCCATTCCAAAGCCTTGCTTCTTTTACTTTTTAGCCATTCTGATGTCGATTTCCTGGTGTGGTTCTGATCGTGGTCCTGTTGCATGGCCCAGTTTTAACCAAGCTTTATTTGTTGAACAGATGGCCTCACGTTTGCCTCTAGAATAGTCTGGTATACAGAGGAGTTCATGGTCGCATCAATGACTGCAAGGTCCTGTGGCTGCAAAACAAACCCTACTTATCAAAGGACAAACAACTCAACTTTGGTCTCATCTTTCCATAGGACGTTGTTCCATCCAAAAGTCTAGTGGTGTGTTTAGGTGCAGTTTTGCAAACCTCAATCATGCTTCCATGCTTTTTTTTTTTGGCAGAAGAGGCTTTCTTGCTGGCAACCCGTCTAAAAAAATGTGGTTGTTCAGTCTTCTTCTAATTGTGCTGTCATCGACTTTAATATTTAACATGCTCAGTGAGTTCTTGGGGTTCTTGTGTTTCTCTGAGCTTTGCACAGGCTGACCCTGGGGCGCATGTTCTGGGACGTCCACTGCGGGGAAGATTGGCATTGGTCTTAAATTCTTTCACTTAATCTTTCTCACTGTAGAATAATAAAGTCCACATTCCTTGGAAATGGTTTCATACTGTAACCCTTTCCAGATTCATGTGCAGCAACAATTGCTTCCCTAAGATCAGTGTTTATGTCTTTCCCTCTTGGCACTGTGGTAACACACACCCTGAATGCTCCAGACCAGCGAACTGTCAAAACTTTAATAGTGGTCCGCACACCTGCTAATGATCAGTTAATCAAGAGCTGATGATTAGCAGCACCTGGCTACAACTTAAACTCAAACGTTCTTGTGGAAGCAGTAAGGAGATACTTACCTCATTCTTTTTTTTTCGTTTTGGCTTCATTTTTGTTACATAAATAATGGCACGGTGAAAAATGACAGTGCACAAGTCAAAAGTCACCCTGATTTAAATGAAATAATGTAGATTAAATGAAAGAAATGGGAACAAGTATTTTACTGTGACGTGCTGCAACGTGCCCAAAGCGAATGCCCACTCAGCATTCAGCATCACCAGTATACTGATCACTGGTCTATTCATCTTCCATCATCTGCACCTGTTTCTCACTGGTTCATGCCTTACGTTAGATGTTTTTTTATGCTTGAATGATTCATACTGTAGGTCACTGTGTGGCTTAACAAACGAAACACATTCCTCTGAAACTGCTCAGGTGCAGGGATTGGACTGCCAAAGACTTGAGAAAACTATTCCTCATGACTACATCAAAAAATACAAGAAAGTCTGTCTCTTTGGAAGCAAAATATGATGAAATGAGGGTGGCTCAAGACTATTGCACAGTACAGTATGTGAAAATACACACACACACAAGGGGCGTTCAAATCAAACAGGGACCAACTGAAATTTACAGAAGGCTTCAAGCTCAGTATGGTGATGAGACACATCCAATGTGGGTTGTTAATGTAAACAATCAGTTAAATTAAATTCAATTTAGAACCAAAAAGAAAAATAGGGAAATTACTATATGTTAGCCGCACAGTGATGTAGTGGTTAACACTGTCGCCTTTCACCTCCAGGGTCCGGGTTCGATTCTCGGCCTGGTCCGATTCCCGTCTCTGTGTGCATGGAGTTTGCATGTTCTCCCCGTGCTTGGTGGGTTTCCTCCTGGTGCTCCGGTTTCCTCCCACAATCCAAAGTCATGTAGGTTAGGTTAATTGCCGTTCCCAAATTGGCCATAGTAGGTGTGTGAGTATGTGTGTGCCATTGTGATGGATGGCACCCTGTCCAGGGTGTACCCCGCCTTGTGCCCTAAGTCTCCTGAGATAGGCTCCAGGCCCCCATGACCCTGAATACAGGATTAAGCGGTATAGATGATGAGTGAGAGTGAGTGAGTGATATATGTTATAAAATTATCAGAGTTTAGTCATACTGAGTGTTAGGAGGCGTTTAGGTTGAGGAGGAGAGGAGTTTAAGTTAATATGGTGTCTACTTTCGTTATTGGAGGCTCAGGTATGAAGCTGTGTGCCTGCGAGTGTCTGTGTAAAAATGAGTGGAAAGCCTGATCCTTAAAAATCGACGTATAACTTATCACCAAACTATGGTTGAGACGTATCTGTCTACGGAAACTGTACACACAATCATTCACAAACACCGCTCGTACATTACAGGAATTCGGCTGGGAGTTATTGCCACATTTCCCATACTGTACATTCCCATCCTCTCCATTTCCACATGTTTCAGCCATTAAGAAATGTCTGCTCATGGCTCCGGCATAGTGGAAAATCTTTCTACCTTGAGGGTATCTAAGCACTAGGGAAACGCTGGGATAAGTGCATGAGTGTAGCCGGAGATTGCATAGAGAACTAAAGGTACTGTAGTCTCATAACTGTGTTCTGCATTCTGTAAAACCTAGTTTGACATGAACGTCCCTTGTATATAAGCATTATTTGACACAAACACTTGGGTTGTGTCTTTTTCATATGCACAGAGACAACTGATTTTTAATGCTCCTATTTTAGCATGTTACTCTCAAGTCAATATTTTCAACAACAAAAAAAAACATGTTCAATGAGATATTTTTGGTTTCGTTTCAACTGAAAGTGGCTCATTTATCCCTGAAACACAAAATATACCATTATCAAAAGTACCTAATTGAGTCATTAATATTCCTGTTCACTCATCGGTCTTTTGTTCTTTAGCAGGTCCTCCCATCCCTCCAGGACATCCCTCCATGCTGTCCTCCACTCCCCCCCTGCAACCCCCTGCTCCGGCTCCCATGGCGGGTCCTCCTGCTCCTCCACCACCTCCTGGACCTCCTCCCCCGGCTTCTGTACCTCCTCCTAACCCTCCTCCTCTCCCAGCGCCATCAGGCTTAGCTGCAGCACTGGCTGGAGCCAAATTGCGCAAAGTGCAACGGGTAAGTGGCCAGTGCTAAGCTACTATACACATAAGAGTGCATTTATAAATGTGGTTTGTCTTGTTAATAATGCAATTATCAGCCTACTTAACACGACCACATGTAAGCCTGCACATTCATAGCCATCCATGTGGCAGTGTTGCCAGACAAGGTGTTTGAAAGGTTCTATGGGTAGAACATATCGTTCATTTGAAAGATCAAACGACAAATGCCTAGACAGGTCATTCAATCTGACCAGAAGATGACGGTAACTTAAGCCACCACTGTTTCCAACAATGCTAAAAGTATCTCAGAATGCACAACGTATTGAATTTTTGGTGAATGGGACAACAGCAGAAACCCACGTTAGGTTTCTGTTATGCAAAAAAAGGAACCTGAGACTAAACTGTCCACGGATTTATCTTATTGGACATCTGACAACTGAAAAAAGACCAGATAATGTTGTTTATGATTTTATATTAAAGCATTAAAAAATTATGCATTCAGTTTTCAAGTAAACAAGCATGCATTTTTTTGATGATCTTCTTAAATGTCACCTTCAACTGCATTTATTATACTGTACCCATGACCATGATTTGTGCAGGTTAACAACGTGCCCCTATAAAAAAAAAATGAGTGTCATGTTACAGTGTGAATTTGGCACATACCCTGATGGAGAACTTTATTAGGAACCAACTCCATGCAAATAGCTAAACAGACATCATGGCACAGCAATGCAGTGTATAAAATGATACAGATAGCAGCCAGCAGATTTGTTCACACTGTAAACACCTTCTCTGTTATACTGAAATTCCAGCCTCCTAACTGGAAATCAAGCCACGCTATCTCATAACACCCAAATGAGGACTAATTCCCTGTTGAGTTGAGTCTGTGTCCTGACAAAAAGTTTTTCCTTTCCGACTTGCTTATCAGGGACGATCTGATCACTTTGATGTATTCATATTTCCTCGCATTTTTCAATCTAATTTCCTTTTTGATTCAGTAAAGCTGCTTTGCAACAATGGCCGTCGTTAAATGTAGTATAAATAAAACCGAGTCGAATTGAATAGGTCTAGGTGCTATAAAGAGTGCAATTAGACAATCGTGTTTGGAATCTTTTATATAAATCAGTTTCATTACAAAGATTTCACATCAAGGCCAAACACTCCGTCTCACAGTAAAGCTATTCATATGTATCATGGGGTGTTACTTTAGTGTTACCCCGGTGAAGGGAGGGGTGGGAATAGGGTGTGAATGGTACTGCCTATGAATGAAAGAATGCTAAATTGTTTCTGTATTGACTCCAGGAAAAGGGGCATTCTCTCATAGTTAAACTTGAATCACTGAGTGAGTACAACACCCCATGTCACCATAAGCGGATAGGCTACAACAGCAGAACATCATGCCATATTTCACTTCCGTCAGCCAATAACAGAAAGATGAGGCTGAATGTGCAGAGGCTCGCCAAACCTAGACAGACTTGTGTCAACCACCATTCCTGGTGGAGGTGGAGTAATGGTGCGAGGAATGTTTTCCTGGAACATTTGGGCCGGTTAATACCAATCAATCACAGCTTGACACAGTGTGGCCACATATTCCTAATTAGACAGATTTAAAAAAACATTTTTATTAGAACAAAAATATTCTCAAATCCTTTGAGTGGAAAATTTTAATTATAGATGATGCACGAAGTTGTTGGTTGTAATATTAATACTGTGTTGTGCAATGTAATATTTATATCCTCTGGGCACTGCTGATGTCCTCTGTTTAAACCTGGCAGCCCGAGGAGGGCTCATCAGGGCCGGGCATTGCCAAGAACGACGCCAGTCGTTCCAGTGGAGGCAGCGGAGGAGGCGGAGAGGGCCTCATGCAAGAAATGAATGCCCTCCTAGCACGAAGGTCAGTCTGAGTCAGTGCCTTCGCTTTGATTAATTCATTTACATCTGATGTCGATGCATTATTGATTTGACCGTAAATTCATGTCTTTTCCCCTTAGGAGAAAAGCTTCTGAAAAACCTGAAGACAGTCAAAATGTTTGTGCATCTTTTTTATGCCGTTTACATTTATTTATTTTTTTTAATTGCTCTTCCATTTTTTGTGAATGAAATGTGTTTGTTTCTTACAGGAAGAGTCCAACGGCTCACCAGCCTCACGTGGCTCAGGTCAGCAGAAAACCTGAGAAAATACATTTGCTCACATTGCATGCGTTCTTGCAGTTATCTAATGGCCAATCATGGGTCAGCAGCACAATGCATAAACCCATGCAGATACGCATCAGGTCACACCAAACGCCAGCATAAAGGAACGCCTAATGTCTGAGACACCGATCGTGGCACGGATGTTCGTCCCATATGAGTTAGCTTGAGTATTTGAGAAACTGCAGTCCTCACACTGTAGAGTGTTAACACATTAACTGAAGTCCTTGACGCGTATCTGCATGTTGATGACATTTCTGGACAGATCTGATAAAGCCGAACTGGCTTCTATTTCACAACTCGGGTGTTGTACGAGTCTTTTTAAATGTTACACAGGCTTAAAATAACAGATTCTTCAACCTGTTTAACAGAACTCCCACTATTTCATTTTAATCATATTACGTAAAGTGTCTTTAAATACGTTTCATAGTGAACCAAGAATAATTTGTGCATGACTATGAGCTCAAATAATGTTCCTAGACCAAGGATACTATGTGGAAAGACCACATTTTAAGCAACTGCGGGGGAAAAAAGCCTGTTCCTGGCTTATTTTAAATATAAAATGGAAGTTATGTATAGAATGACTTCAGATTTTTAAGATCTTGAAGAAGTTAACACGGAATCCGGACTGATAGTCGAGAAATTAGTTAACGAGATGAAAAAAGGGAAACCATTATAAGTCATGCATTATTTTGATATCAGTGCAAATCCTTAACGTGAGCGTCTGTCTGAATTTTGATTTCCAGATGCTGTGAAAAAGCCATGGGAACGAGCAAACTCTTCGGACAAATCCTCCGCCGGATCGAGGTCAGTATCATATGAATTTGATCCGATCAAGTTCTTTTTTTCTTTCTTTCCTTATACCACAGGAGCATGCCAATCCTCCCAGGTCCAAAGACAACGAGACGTCTGATTGAGCTTTTGTTCAGTGCATTAGCCTCGGGTTTCTACGAGTCAGCGGGCTCATGACATGGCAAGCCACATAATGGCTGAGCTAAATGCCTTGGTAACTATTGTGGGTCTGATCAGCACACAACTTCCTAAGATAAAACGTATTTAACAGGATCCTGGAAGCGGTTATGTGTAAACAGAGCGAGAACCTTATCTCGGGTGCTCTGGTAATGATAAAAAAAAAGAAGAAGAAGAAAAAAAAGAAAGCTGTCCGTTGGTGCAGAAGCATTAGTATTGGCAACCTGATCGAGCATTCATGTACAGTAGCAGCTTTATTTCGAACATTTCTAATAGTTTTCTTATAAATGTCTCGTCCATTACGCAGGTTGAGAGCTGTCGGCAGCACCGCTGATGGCGAATCAGGAGACTTTGACCGAATGAAACAGGTATCTAACCAGACAGAGGACACAATTTACAACACTTGCCACAAGAGGCTGCTCATCAGCTGAACACTGACAGCATCTGAAATGAGACTTTTTTTTTTCTTCTTTTTCTTTTGAATTCAAAAAGGAAATCTTGGACGAGGTTGTGCGTGAACTGCATAAAGTCAAAGATGAGATAATAGACGGTGAGAGTTGAAATATTTTCTAACTTCGCATATATCCTGCAGCATATTTTGCAACACTACTGGCATTGTTTGTGTATTTCCTTTTTTCTTCAGCCATTAGAAGAGAACTTACAAGGATGGGCGCTACATAGTGTTTAGAAGCATGATGATACCACCAGAAGGCTCTTGAGAAAGTACGGAAAGGATCCTTTGGCGATTTGGAGGGAGGAATGGTCTTGCAACATAGCTGCAACGGCATGGAGAAAAGTTGGTGTTGCAGGAATGTTGCATCAACGAGGAGCATTAAAGAAAGGAGCAAGTGAAAAGGAGAAATGGAAGGAGTGAGAGCGAGTGCTTGTGTGCATGTGCGAGTGGATGGATGGATGGATGGATGGACGGATGGATGGACCTTCACACTGAATTTTCTATTTCCTCCTGTATAAACATTAAAAGACTAAGCCCACTGTGCAGTTTGCTGCTCCCAGTCGTTCAAGTCTTAAAAGAGAAATTTGACTAGGTGGACCTTGATGAAGATATTTGTGTTTTATACTGTTTTATTGTTCCATTACTGCTATTGTAAAAGTAACTTTATTATCAGTGGTATCAGCCAGAGAAATAGAAACACAAAATGAAAATGTTCACTTTCTGTGTCAGCGTTTTCTATTCTCCCTTCATATCTTTTTGGTTTTCGATAAGCACATTCAGCACACTTTTGCGCTGGTCTGTCACCATCCCGCATTAGTCTTCATTGTTTTTCCTGCCGATACAGATGTTCACTGGATTATTATTATTTTCCTTTTTAGCTCGAATTCGAAACCGGTAGTGTGAAGTTATTGATGATGGTTTTATGAGAGATGTATCTGTAGCTCTAGCCCTGTGAAACGGCGGTTTGTGGACTTTCCTCATTTGGTTTGGACGAGAATTGGTTCATAATATCGGGTCCTAAATTATTAAAAACGATTAGCCTAGCCTATTAGGTTAATGCTCTTAAAAGTTAACATTAAAATGACCTTTGAATAAAACACTGAATCTAGGACATGTGAATTTGTCGTCTTTTATATACACAACACATGGTACTCAGGATACATGTTTTTCTTATATAATATGCCTTTGAAAATTGAAAGTATGAAAATGCTTTTAAAAAGTTTCATTATTGCATATAACGCCCCCCAAACAGTGTATAAAGAACTTGGATTATTTGTCATGAATCATCTGATTTTTTAAAATTATTATTATTATTATTACAAATCTTCAGATTGGTTGATATTCATCAAAATGTACATATGGTCAAATCTAATCATAAAATAAACAAATTCTATTTCAATGAACCGGTCATGAAATAAGACGATCCAGGGCACACCCACACACAAATACACACTACGGTTAATTTGGCAACACCAATATTATACCTGATCTGCATGTGTTTGGATTGAGGGAAGAAAACCAACCAAGCACCATGAGAACAGAACATAATAATCCTCAAACTCGAGGCAGGAATCCATGGTGCCGCCCCAGCCCACTGTTTTAAATTTGAATGACATTTCAAACAGCCTGTAATGTATTATCAAAAACAAATCCCATTATTGCCAAGTAGAGCAAGTACGCTTCTGTAAATAGAGCTGCTAAGGTCCTAAGTGGCTGGAGATGTTAGAAAAAGTAAAAAGCGTAAAAGTGGAATTCGTCATCTGCATGGACACAAGCTCCAACCCACCAATCCTTTATTTACATATCATATGCATTACGCACAGCCAAATGTACCATCAAATACATCTAATTTACACAAAACACCCCCTCATTTATATAGCTATTGTAGTAGTGGGCCATGTCACCTGTGGGGGTTGGTGCAAATGAAATGCCTTAGAAGCAGTTTTTAAATGTGCTTTGTAGAAAGGACCATTGAACCCTGCTTCATGGTGGTGTAGTGGTTAGCACTGTCACCTTGCACCGATCCCCGGCCAGGCTCGATTCCCGTCTCTGCGTGTATGTTCTCCCCATGCTTGGTAGGTTTCCTCCGGGTACTCCGGTTTCCACCCACAGTCCAAAGACATGTAGGTTAGGTTAATTGGCGTTCCCGAATTGCCCGTAGTGTGTGAATGAATGAGTGAGTGAGTGTATGTGTGTGTTTGTGCCCTGTGATGGATTGGCACCCTGTCCAGGGTGTACCCTGCCATGTGCCCTAAGTCTTCTGGGATAGGCTCCAGGCCCCACCGTGACCCTGAATACAGGATTAAGCGGTATAGATGATGAGTGAGCCATGCTTGCGTGTTTAAAAGACGCTGAAAGATTTCAAGAAACTAAAAATCAGACTACCAAAATGGATCAATACATTAATTAAAATTAATGTCATAACCTTAAACATCACTATACCCATAATAGTGTTCAGTAAGTAAATACACCTTGTACTTAATAAATGGACTAATCAGCTGTTGTCAGGGCGTTATGATTTACATTTACAATTATATGTTGCATTAACCAAACCACTTTATCTATATTTAAGCTAGAGGGAACATAAAGAAGGTGATGAGTGTAAGTGCCGAATATAAGCAGACGAAGAGTTTGAGACACAGGGCAAGACAAGACAAGACCAGGATAGGAAGTTAACATTTTAAAGAAGGCGGACTGGAAAAAAGGCTTTTTATTTGCCGAGAGGATAGGGGAGAGCGAGACCTATAGTTACTGGTAATGCAAGTTACTTGTTGTTTAACCACCGTTAAACAAGAAGGAGAGTGCTGTTGTGTTGAATATCAGCAGGGCCGTAATATGGTAAAAGGCATGGGGTTTAAGGGTTGAATCCTCAAAACTTCCGGGGTTTAAGGGTTGAATACAAAATGAAGGTAAATTGAAAGCTAGTGCACTAGGATGTATAATTCCATCTTCCACACACCAAGTAGTGCCCTTGATTAGGGGTTAGAGAGAGAGAGATTTGGGATCCTGCCTTGTGTTACAGGCTAGTTAGCTTTGTAGCTCTTGTTAGAGATAAATAAACAAAACAACACAGACAGCTCAGTGGTGATTCAGAATGACTTGGAAGTGGCTACTAAGAAGCAAAGATGTTATTTAAGATGAGCTAACGCAGCGGTTCCGGACCCCTGTCCTGGAGGTTGCCATGACCTGTACATTTAAGTAATTAATAGAGCACATCCAGCACATTCATAGAGTAAAGGCTGTTAATTGGCGACTTAAATTGTGTGTGCTGGAAGCTGAAAAAAAAAACTAAAATGTGTAGAGTAGAGGGTCCTCCATAACTCACATCATGTCATCAGAATTATTTTCTTCCTGAATGTGGGTTTTCGGCAAGCAGTTGTTCCAACATTTAGTGTAAATAACAACTTTAACGGAATGCATCTCGTCTTAACGGGTTACTGAGTTTCAACAAACTAATTTACATTAGAGCGACTTACATCTTATCTCGTTAATACATCTGAGAAGTTACTCAAGACCCAGTGACAGGGGTGGTGGGGTGTGAACCTGGGACGTTCCGATCACTAGTCCAATGCCTTAACCACTCAGCTACCCCGGTCCTCTAACTGTTGTATAATAATATTTTACATTACCCAGCTTTGATCTTTTTTTTTTTTTTTTTTTTTTTAGAATCCCACATACATTAAGAAACACACATTTATGCTTCAACTACTTAATAAATGCTCGTTTTAATTTAGCAATCGTATTATGAAGTATCCAGGTTGATTTACACAGTCACGTACAGTTCATGACTCATCAGCTTATAATTTAAATTAGTGATTAATCACAGATTACAACACCTTTTCATTGACAGCCTGGTCTAATATATACACAGCATGTCTCAAGGACTGTTTGTACTCTTTCTAATGAAAAAGACATTTTAGTGGTTCATTAGCACAAACACATTTCATGTCAGCATCTACTGCTTCTATCCAACACTTGACTTTCCATCCAGTCCGTATGTACGCTAAACCTGTTTTCCCGCTGGAGGTGGAAGTGAAAAAAGTTTTAAACACACGTTTCGGTTCAGCAGGCCCGTCCAGCTTTTCTTCTTTTCTGTTTAAAAAGCGGCTCAGGAGGAATAATGCACCCACAGTACAACTTATTCCTGTTTGGCCAGTTTGTATTCTCTTTTGATTCTTGCATAGGGACCGATGCTGTCATTGAACACAAAGTCCCAGAGCACTCGTATCCAAGAGGTGTGCTGCGGCAGTGAATCATAATACTCCGCTGCTATTTTCTTCACCTGGTAATGAAAAGAGAAAAGATTGTAGTAGTAGAAGGAGAATATGAATGTTCAGTTCTATTTATCAAATCATTCACACCATGCATTTCTACACGCAGGGTTTTTTTTTTTTTTTGTACAACTGTTCAGCTGCATGTTAACACAAATATTTAATCAGCCAATCACATAGCAGCAACTCTATGCATTTAGGTATGATCTGGTAAGCAGCAGAAAGATTTGGATAAATGTGGCCAGGACTGATGAGTCGCGAGTTCTGCTGCAACATTTGGATGGTGGGATAACAATATCAGATATCAGATCCATTCTGTCTTGTATTACTAGTTTAGCCCGCTGCTGGTGGTGTAATAGTGTGGGGGATTTCTTTGGCACACCTTGAGCCCCTTAGTACCAATTGAGCATTGTTTAAATGTTGCAATGTATATTGTTGCTGAACATGTCCATCAGGATAAGATGCCAAAAGGTGTTCAAACCCAGTGCTAATAAAAATGTACCTTATGAAGTGGCTGATCAATTTATGTGCTTTAAAAGTGTATGTCAGACCTTATCTAGGGGACACATTCAATTTAACTGTAGTTAAGACCTAAAATGTTCAGTTTTGTTTTAAAACACCATCTTTACATGTTCCTTAAAGTCAAGCCACAAGTGCTTTATGCCCATTTAATTTACATACAAACACACATGCACGCACACACACACGCCCACTTGCACTCACATGCGTGCACACACACACACACAAACAAAGGAATGTCAACCAGGCACTCAGTTTCGGTAACAGCGCATAAGAAGGGAAACTCACCTCAGGTAGCTTACTACCAGGGATGCTGGGGAAGTCATGATGCTCCATATGATATCCCACATTGAAAGTGATCAAGTTCAGGGGCCCATAGTATGAGTAGGTCTCATGACCCTTGAGGAACATGTAATGTTCAGCAATGAAGTGTCCAGAGATAGGATGCAGGCCCATGCACAATATGGACCCTGAGATAAGGTACACGATTGGTTTGAGTCCCCAGGTATAGTAAATAATAATGTCTATTGCAAACTGTATGGATGCATTCATCATCTCCATTCTGGTCACAGGTTTTGGGTTCACCACCAGAGGCCGCAGGGCATAGAATAAGGGCTGGAGGAAGAGCCAGAGCACCTTCCTTGCAGGTGTGCAGAAGAACCAGCCTTCAAGGTCCGTAGGGATGTCCACGTCCAGGCCATCTCCTCCAAGGTAGCGGTGGTGGTCGATGTGGTATTTCTTGAAGGAGACGGAGTAAGGAAGGCCGATGGGCAGATTGGCGAACATGGCGAACCATCTATTCCAGCGCACCTGCTTGTTCCCGAATGCGATATTGTGCGAGATGTCATGGATGGCCAGGGTCAAGGAGTGGTTTATACAGCCACCAAAGGCATATGCCCAAAAAAACACCCACTTCCAAGACAAGTCATGAATTAGGTAACATGCCACTAATTGAGTGAATACCATTCCAGACACAACCCACTTCAGCTGGGGGTCAGGACCCATCAAAGTCTTGATCTGTGGATACTTTGCTAGAAAAAAAAGAGAACAAAGTCAAAATCATTCACTTGAATCTTACTTTTATCCTGCTTTCATGTTTTTAGCAGGTGCTGGTAACCTGGAAACTACATGGAAATGGTACACTGGAAGTCATGCAGTAATTAATGCATTCCCTGCGGGACAGGAAGGCCTCCTGGTGTTGTGCATTTATTTTAATTAGCACACTTGTTGCTCCTGTGCGTTTTTAAATAAACACACTTGTACCTATTAAAAAAAGATGCACAGGAGCATTATTTGCGCAAATTGTGCTGTTGTGCCGTTTTGTTATTTATATATATATTTATTAGCATACTTACTGCTCCTGTGAATCCTTGTCAAACGGCACTAGTTGTAGGCATGTTATGAACACACTCGATTATTCTGGTCTAGGACCTAAAACACACAATTCTAATTCTAGAAAACCAGGTCTTACACCACTTACACTAACACTCACCATTTGCATGCTGTCTGTATGCAAACTCAAGATTTCAGTTTACTTTCTGTACCATGGATGTGCTTACAGTTCAACTCAGCACTCTCAATTTCCATTTCGCATTTCCATTTGGAAAACCCTGGATCTTTTTTTTTTATATATATATACATATATTTCCAACAATACTAATGTAACCGGCAACAGCTTAAAAACAAACAAACAACAAAAAGCAGTACAGTCCGAGCCAGAGTTATCCCATTTGAATAGATTTCAAATCCCTTTGCGAGCTTTATGTCACTGTTAGCCAAACGATCATTGTTTGAATGAACTACTTTGTTAAAAGAGTGAAATGGTTATTTTGTACATTTCCTTCAAGAACGAAAGTGTTTTGTTATCTAAACACTGGATATCTGGGAGCTTTTGTTTTTATCATGAGGAAAACGCTGATACATTAACATTTAGTTTTGGCAATAGTTCACTGACCACAACTTGATCCAGTTTAGACAAAGCATTACTTTGCACACTAGTTGGTCTCATTTAATGAATCTGAATTATTAAGGTATAAATATGCTACTTGTTAGCAGATACGATTGATAAGATGTCTGTGTCATTCTTAGTGCCCTGTCCTATAAATACTTTGGCTACTTCACAATGACATTTTCAAAATAGAGAAAATGTGTTTTTATCTATTATGATTCATCTTGATCGATTGATAATTGCTGTGATTCTCACATGATTTGTGTTCAGATGTGGCCAGAAATATAGGTTTGATTTCACAACACTGCAAAATCTAACATAGTAACTCCTATTTATCAATTTAGGGGACATGGGCTGCCTAACCTGTCTAACCTGTATACACTGATTGGTCACACTATAATGTTCATCACTTTTTATACAAAATACAGAGAAAAGTATAATTAATTAATTAATTGATTGATTTGAAAAATAACTTTACAATATACACACACACACATCGGTGCCATGAATTATGATGCACTTTTACTGACTATGTGAAAAATTAACAGGGCTATATTTTAGTCACATGTTAAGTCAGCACTGATTTCATCATAATTCCTGAATGACTAAAGTACCTCATGAGCACTCATCTGATCAGTAAAAAAAATAATAATTTGGTGGGCAATCATTTCCCTCAAAATGGCCCTTCAGCATTGTGCAGACTCTTAGTGACCTTCAGGCCCCATGAATCAGCTGCATAAGTACTAGATTCTACAGCTAGGGTGTAAAAAGCATTGTGGTGGAAACATTTCTCCCACACCTTCCACACCCTGATTACCGCTGAAAAACATTAGCCATTTTGACTCCTTGGATCTCATTCAGTGTGCAAAGGGATGATAAAATACAGAGGTATAAATATTTGAACAGCCTCAGGTGTCGGGTCACAACGGAGGTTTAATGAAGCCCACAAAAGGGAACCCACTGTGAGTGTAAACAAAAAAATCTATGTTTCAGCATACACAAAAGACATTCATAACTGCATAACACTTACAATGCACATTTATATATATTTAGAATCACAAATATCAGTCAGAGCGGAGTTTATCTAGATATATTACACATGTGATAAACTGGCAAGTCATTATATGCACTACATATTTATATATCCAGAGACTGATAACTAATAAACTGGCAACTCAGTATTGTGGCATTTTTACAAATCTCAAAAGGTTGACCTTCAATCATTAACACCAACAAGGTGTGTGTATGTGTTCGTGTCGACCACCACAGTATTTGAATGTATTCTGTTTCCAAGCAAAGCCTAACAACCACCAGACACACCTGGGCAACTTGGTGATTGTTCCACTTGTCAAAGTGTAATTTGTCTGGAGTCGGTTTACAGATCATTACCGGTCATACACACTGCATCTCTCTGTTTTACAGAGGCTGGGTAAAGAGAGGATTAGACTAGAGGGCAAGTGAACTGGAAATAAAAGATGGGGGGTGGGGGGTGGGGGGGGGGGATAGTGAATGTTACTGTTTAACCGTTTATGATATTTATCTAAGAGGAAGGGAATGACTGAGTGAGCAAATGTGGATCTTGAGCTTTGCAAATGCAGGACTACAGTACAGTACGTTACTACAGGACAAAGTCAATCCAATCTCAGATGCTTTGCTTTTTTTTTTCTTTTCTTTTCTTTAGGAGATTTAGTGATCAATCACCTTCGCTTTTAACACCCTCAGAATAGAATAACGTGTGAACGGGTAAGAATCATCAGGAATTATGTAATAAACAGAATGTGACACCTTAAACAAGCACGAGAACAAGGTGTAGTCGTTTCTGAAACAAAATCCAACACTCGGTCTTACACACTGATCCACACCTTCGGCTTCAAGGAAGTTCATCGAGTGAGTGTGTACTGTAGACAACAGTGTTTGTTTTCTGTGTAGTTTCCTAAACACAGGCTTCAGGAGTCCTGCGGTAAACTTTGAGCACCTGTGTGAGCGGAAGTAACTGTGTGTGTGTGTGTGTGTGTGTGTGGGGTGGCTTTGCGGTTGCGGCGCATTCATCGAGAGCAACTGACCAGACGGTCCACACGATCTGATATGAAACCACATAGAATACCTTCTCTAGTCTTTAAATCACTAAATTACTTTTTTAGAACAAAGAATAAAAATTAAGAAGTCAGAAACAGTAATATTTCGTTGTTATTATTATTATTATTATTTTTAAGTAGACCTACCTAAAATTTCCTTTCTCCTCCATGTGTGCGGCTGCTCGTCGTAAACCCATTCAAAGTCCCCACGTTCACCTGCTTTGCCCATCTTCCTCCTCCCGTAGTGGCGCACTGAGCTCAGGTGGTTCCTGTCAGAGTGCGCTCGTTAGGGACACGCCCTCACTGATAAGACCGAAAAGGTGCGCCAAAGTGGCTTCACAAGCTAAATAGTCATATTCATTGCTTTGCTACACACACACTCACACGCACGTAAAGCCGGTGGAGGTTGCTCAAGGCGTTTAAACACTCCACATGTCCTGCTGAAATAAGTAAAAAGCTTCAAGCACAAGCCATCCTGGACCGCCTTTCTTTTATTTCGTCATGAACAAGCCTACAGCGTCAACCAAAAAAGTCGCGTTGACTTTATTTTCTGTACTTTCAGACCGACTGCATTCCTGATTACAACCACTGGGTGGCGCCATATTATCTCCGGGGAAGTCAAGTGAACGGCGCCCGAAATTTTACATTGAAAATTATATACAGAGTCAGCCAAGAAAATGTATAAATAATGTAAAAGTTTTCATAATATTTTTTTATTAAAATATACATTTTAATACTAAATGTATTTTTACTAAATGTAATACTAAATGTATATTTGTCCATCACATGCGTCATAGATTTTTTTTGCAACTTATTTTCATGACAGCCTGGTCTATTTCCACTTTGGTTAATGATTTTTCCATATTACCCAGCAGGTTTTTGTCTACACCCAACTGAAGACATTGAGGCAAAATTGCTTGTGTCCGTAAGTTCGCACAACTTGTTTATCTTATCTTATCTCTTTGACTGTGGAGGTTACATTTGGTTTTACACCTTCAATCATGAGCAAATTCATATACTGTATATAGTATAGAAAAAAAAGAGATCAGGAGATAAGAATTTGTGAGAACTCGTGGTCTAAAGCAGTTTTGCATCAGCGTATATGGTGTGATGTGGACTAAAATTGATAGGAATAACTTGAACTTTAAAACATGGACAAGAACACTGCTTCTGACACACACCTATTCCATACTTCATGTATAACTCATACTTCTGCTGTCACACACACACACACACACACACACACACACACACACACACACACACACACACACACACACACACACACACCATATCATTACCCTTTTATACCATTTTACATTCATTGCACTGCATATCCTATGTGATTTATACATTTTATATTTTTCTATTCTAATTATATTTCACTGTAACTTTGTACATGTAGGTAGCAGTGTGGCTTAGTCTCAATTCCAGGCCCAGGTCTGTGTGCATGGAGTTAGCATGCTTTCCTGGGGTTTCTTGGGTTTCCTTCCACAGTCGAAAGACATGCAGATTAGGTGAATTTGCGTCCCCAAATTACACGAAATGTGTTTGTGTGGGTGGATGTAGGTATGTACGTGCCCTGCAATAGATTCGCACCCTAAGCCTCCAGGAATAGGCTCCAGGCCTTCCGTGACCCTTTATAAGCAGTTTAGACGATGTGTGTGTGAGTGAGTTTAAATGTGTAAATCTGTAAATTTGTACATTCATCATTTTAAGTTCATTTTTATTTTATTGGAGTAAAATCTTTCTATTATCCTACCCTATCCCATCTTTCCATTTTTATTGCCTCTGACTTGTTTTAAAATTGGGCGAAGTTTTGCCCAATCAGTTGTTGTCTGATGTGCAGTGTGAGCAGGTTTCCAGCCGCTGATTAATCAAATTTTCAAATTCAAATTTTATTCATCACATACACAGTCACACACAGTATGATATGAAGTGAAATGCTTATACAGTATGACTGCTGTTGACCTCCAATATTACAAAAAATAAGAGAATAAAAAAAAACTTACTTAATATACATAATTTACATAATATACAGCAATAAGAATAAAAATGAAAATAAAATAGTAGAATAAGATAGAAATATAAAGACGTTAAAGAATATATAATAAAAATTAAAATATATATATAGTCAAATGAAATATTATAGAAATGCAATGTAGTGCAGTGTAGAACCGTATACAGTTATTGGCAAGATAATGTGCAAGGTTGCAGTACAAAATCAATCACCTGGTTTGATTTTGAACTAATATAATAATCACCTGGATGGAAAACGATCTGCTGTAATCAGATGTACAAAAAAACTAAAAAATTGACACTGTGGGAAGAAACCAGAGTGCCTGAAATGATCCCACCAAGCACGGCAAGAACATGCAAACTCCATGCACACAGACCCTGGATGGGAGTTGAACCCTCAACCCTGGAGTTATGCAATATAAACGTATAGGTATACATATTATATGCATGTATATGGACATGCATTAATGACCATCCTGGAGAAACCAGGAAAGGTGGCAACACTACTTCTGGCATGTTAGAAATTTTAGTCAGCAATCTTGTGGCGTGAGCAGGTTCATTTGCTGAATTTTCATAGTTCTGCCTGAAGTCACTTCGATGAATTTGTAAACACGCTTCAAGTTCTCGCTGCAAGACAGACAGGTCATACTCCACATGTCTTTTCACTCATTGTTGTGACCATACTGATTTTATTAGGGCCCATGCATTATGACCTCAGCCCTATGGCATCATAGTGTGTGAGGGCCCTTTCGTTTTTCCCAAACTATTTTATTTCCAGCATCCGGGGCTTTTTTGGGGGTCATGGCATGCTCAAAATGTCAAGAAGATTGGCAGACAGGTTGGAGTCTGCTGCCATTGGGATGCCTAAAAGTCTCCATGCCACCACGCCCAGGGCCCCCACATGATATTTTGATGCATAGCTCATATTCACTTGCACATAAAACCCGGTACACATTTAGAGCTCATTGATCTGAACAACTTTCACATTGCATGATCATAGACTCCACGCAACAGAAAGTCAATTATTTTGGACAATTTGCAAAATGCACCCAAAGGAATTCTCCTAGGGAATTCATACTATCGCCACCAAACCAGGCATATGTGATCTTAAGATATTGAGGATGCACAATTCCAGGGGGATCTCAAACGCGTCAGCCGTGACAATGCTTTAAAATTATGCTGAATAGTGCTTAATAAGTTTTTGTGTGACATTATATTGAGTGACATCACATTGCGTGACATCATAGTGTGATGCTTTTTTTCCAGCGTCAAGGGATTTTTGGAGTCTTAACATAAAATTCCCTCTATTCTACACATTCACACATCACAAATTTTAATGCTCACACACTCACGTCTATCTCACGCTCATGCGCGCACACACACATACAAACTCACTACCACACCCAGGTCACACATTGACTTTATATTGAGTGACATTTTATTGAGGGACATCATAGTGTTTGCTTTTTTCCAGCATCCAGGCATTTTGAAGGTCTTGCATCAAATTTCCACTATTCTAAAGTTATGTCATAATGGTATTAATATGTCATCTTTAAATGCATTTATATTAACATAAAAAAAATTATTATAGTGATAACACCTTGTAAATAATCACTGAAAACTGCACTTTGAAGCAAACCATTGTTATCTCCACCTATATTTCCACTTTTTACACTCAATTGTACAGTATTTGCTCATGTATTTTCCCTCTGTGACATCAACATGACACAAAGTCAATAACTTCTCACTGGAATGACCAATTGACAATTTAATTACAGATTCCTCTAATAACAATGTTCTTATGAATAAGCTGGTTTCTTATCTATCAGAAGATTGCGCACGGCTCCATCCACGTACATCCACCTAATGATAATCTTGCAGTCCCAATAGATTGCTATTACATCACAGTATGACATAAAAGTTAATGATGACGCTGCTTGCTGTTCCATTCATTGAGGAACGCCTATGACACACTCAAATTTTTATATAAAAGTAGATGATGACGCCGCCTTCCTGAAATTCAACTAAAAAAAATTATTTGCGAAAGAGTTAACTGTGGTTTAGCTTTTGGATTGCCAGATTGGAATTTTTCACCCACCAGCTCTTGAATTGATTAATTAAAAGAAAAAACTTTTGGTTTATAATATAATCTTGTACTGGTATATATTTTAATTTACTTTAATTATTTAAGGTTTTTATTTACTATTGTTTTTTATTGAATTTGCTATTTTATCCAGTTCCAAATGATACACACAATCAATGAAATATTTTTAATTTTTACAAACATTATTATTAACCCATTTGTTACTCATTAAACATTATTTCTTCATTCATCTTCAGTAAGCCTTGCCTGGGACTATACACTGGGAAATATACACACAGATGTATACTGTACACTCGTTTTCTGAGCATTTGGTGCACTGCCCCATACTCATTTTCTGAGTATGGGGCAGTGCACCAAATGTCATCAACTTTTATTTTTTATTTCATGTTGTTTTTGTTATTATCCATTTATAATTTTAAGAACCTTATAATTGTATGCTTTCATGGCTAAGTATACCTAAAAACAGATTTTAGACAGATTTCCTGTATAAAAATGGGTAAATAAATAGACTAAAAAAAAAAAGTTTCAGAGAAGCTGTAGATATATGGAGGAAACCCACACAGACACTGCGTCTAACATATAATATATCACACAGACAAAAATCCAAGCTCAGGATCGAACCAAAGAGCTGTGAGACGCTGCAGCATCATGCTGCTCTTCATTGTTTATTGTTATATTATTTAGATTATTAGTTCTGTGGACAAGAATGAACAAAATGTTATCATGTGGTAAATGTCTTGAATAAAATATATATGTAAGGTAAAATAATATTGCCTTGTCATACTGTAGAGCAAAAAAAGCTATACAGTATTAACTGATTATAATTATATGTGCCTAAAATTACTTTACACCTCTTATGTGGCAAATAAATTGATTGCAATTATTGATTTTTAGAAAGATTTTAACATAAATATAAAAAGTTTTAATATAAATATTACAGTGTACTTTCATAAAAGGTTTCAAATTTGAAAATCATCTCTCTCTCTCTCTCATAACTCTATCTATCTATCTATCTATCTCTCTCTCTCTCTCTCTCTCTCTCTATATATATATATATATATATATATATATATATATATATATATGATCAATCTGGAATTGAGGAATGTAGAGCTAAATATATGTGCTAAATGTACTAAAACAAACAATTTTTAAATATTATTAGATATTAATTGATATCAAGAATCTCTCTCTCTCATAACTCTATCTATCTCTCTCTCTCTCTCTCATAACTCTATCTATCTATCTATCTCTCTCTCTCTCTCCCTATCTCTCTCTCTCTCGAGAGAGAGAGAGAGTTTTTTTGTTTGTTTTAGTACATTTAGCACATATATTTAGCTCTACATTCCTCAATTCCAGATTGATCAGAAAGTAAGAAAGGTGGATTTATGTGCAATCTGGCCACCCAGTTAGACAGTGTTGTTAGTATTGTGAGGAAGGGGGTGTTAGTAGGAGGCGACGGAGAGGCAGAGTGGAAGAGCGTGAAGCTACTCGATAGACAGTCAAGTCCCGTTTGGACGGTGGAAAAAAAAAACAATCCGGAATGGCGTCTGGAGAGACATTGTACATAGAGACGGATGGCTCGGAGATGCCCGCGGAGATCGTGGAGCTGCATGAAATCGAGGTGGAGACCATCGAGACTACGGTGGTCGGAGGAGACGACGACGAAGACGACGAGCACCAGTCGATGATCGCGCTGCAGCCGCTGGTCTCTGACGACCCGAATCACATCCATCACCAGGAGGTGATACTAGTGCAGACCCGGGAGGAGGTGGTGGGATGCGACGACTCGGATCTTCACCCAAACGACGGGTTCGAGGAGCAAATTTTAATCCCAGTCCCAGTTCCAGCCGCCGAGGAAGAGTTCATCGAGCAGACTCTGGTGACCGTGTCCGGGAAAAACACGGGGCGCCTGAAGAAAGGAAGCGGCAAGAAAGTGGTCAAAAAGGGCTTTTTAGGCTCCACAGAGGCGAGCGGACGGAAATGGGAACAGAAGCAAGTACAGATAAAAACGCTCGAAGGAGAATTTTCTGTTACTATGTGGGCGTCGGGTAAGTTTTTATGTTTTGAAAGTTGCATTGTTCTTGGTTTTGAAAACAGGGCCTCGTCTGGGCCCTGAGCTCAACAACACACACAGCAGGCGAACGAGTCAAACAGCAGGTCGTGCGGCGTTATTCACAGCCACAAATACACACTTTACTCTATAGTGCCGGCTTGAAATGTTTTTGTTTTGATGGGAAGCCATGTTTTAAGTGTTGATGGGCGCCGCCATATTCGTCCAGACCATTATGGCCGCCCGAAAATGGCGTTTGTGTAGCCGAGGAAAGATGGCGGCGAACGGCGGCTGGCGCCCTGCAGCAGGCTGGAAGAAGGCCTCAGTGGCGCACTTCAGCTCAACGGATTCTCTTCACAGTTGTTATTTTCATACCCGTATTCGAGCGAATCCCGCCCCGCGCGACGTGATTGGCTTGTCTTGTATTCTAGCGAGCTGTTTATTGGTCAGCGGCTAAAAAAGCCTGATGGTTTAACCAGTCAATGAGAACAGAGCGATATTTGGCGGAATACGGGTGAAAAGCCGAAGTGCTCCTGAAGAAGGGGGAGTGACCTTAAAACAACTGTTATATGAATTATTTCGCGTATTTATTATACACAACCGTGTTAAATTTGTTAGTGTATCGTAATAATTAAAGCGTGAATTATTGCTGTATTTTATGCGCCTACTGATATATATAAATAATTTTGAACGTCGTATATGGTTATAATGCTGTATAACCTAAGGCAGCTATTGTTGTTGGTTGGGACCATGATTTTATATACTAACTAAGCAGCCCTTAAGTTATTGATCCCTGAAACCTAATCATCGCACAGTTGATTTGAAAGTAGAAAGTCATTAGTCAATCTTGCTAATACTTTTAAGTAAAATATACATTTAGCTTCTCTGGTACATTTACAATTCCAAAAGCTGTTGCTTTTTCAGTGTGAATCAATATTAAATAGCCATACAACACCAGTGCCTTTAGGCCTTGTTTCAGTCTCATTTTAATTACTTTAGTGACATGATTATACCAGTGACAATATCATCTTTAATCCATGTCTCTTCAAAGGCTGATGAAACAGATCACGTGACCTGATCTCGCCTCGAGTCTCATTCGAAGCAAGTGATGATCAGTTTACAGTGAGTTTTTGTTTGTTCGGTCTAAAGCTTTTCCTTTGGCTTTGCTGCAGATGATAAGAAGGATATTGATCATGAGACGGTAGTCGAGGAGCAGATCATTGGCGAGAACTCCCCTCCAGACTACTCGGAGTACATGACGGGCAAGAAGCTGCCACCTGGTGGTATCCCAGGCATCGACCTGTCCGACCCCAAACAGCTGGCAGAGTTTGCTAGGTAATCATTTGAAGTCTACACAGGGACGCTTTCTCAACTGGTGTTTTGTATTAAAGTCAAGAAAAGAAAAACAACTGCTAATTTTTACATTATGTGTGAACAGACGAATGAATTTTTACACTAGCATATTTGGTCACTCAAAAGTGATATCTAAATGTTCATAAGAAGTTATTGATTCTTTTGTATAATGACTATAGTTCAAATTCCAGGTTTATATTAACAATATTTAATTTCCAAAGTGTTTTGTTCCTCTTGTAGCACAGTAATTACAGTTTTTATCATGCAGTGTCAAGATTAGCATTTTGTTTATTTAACTATTTTTATTTAACAGGATGAAACCACGGAAAATTAAGGAAGACGATTCACCAAGAACAATAGCCTGCCCCCACAAAGTACGTACCTTGTCATAAACAGTACATTTAAATGCTTTTTCTTCCATTTTATCCAGAACACCACTGTTGTAGTATTAAACGTATGGCTGTTTTAGACAGATTCGTATATGTCTGGTTATTTAGATAACCTTTTACTTTTGCGTGTATATAGAGAGAAGGATAAGATAAAGAAGCATTTTTAAGCAAGATTTGATCTAAGTGGTGTTTTTCAGTAATTGTGAACATGTCACTTTTCATTAGGCTGTTAATTTGGAATGTATTCATTTTTATTTCCAGGGTTGCTCAAAAATGTTTAGAGACAACTCTGCAATGAGGAAGCATTTGCACACACACGGACCACGTGTCCACGTGTGCGCCGAATGCGGGAAAGCATTCGTTGAAAGTTCCAAACTCAAACGACATCAGTTGGTTCATACTGGTGAAAAGCCTTTCCAGGTGAGTCTTTCTGGTTTGAGATGTACTGTTTTACAAACAAATTTTATTATATGGTGTATTATATGTTGTTATACAATAAAAAATAAAAGAAAATTGTTCTATTCCATAAAATGACTCTCCTGATTCATTCTTCCAATTCTAATAATTTTGATCATTGGAGCTTGTTAATCAGTTGAGTTAAATTTGATTGGGTAAAAAAAACAATTGCATTGCAGGGACACATCACAACATAAGTAGGATTAAGCATCACTTCATTAAGAAATAATCATCTTAAGACATTAAGAAATCTCTCTTTTTCTTTTTTTCAGTGCACATTTGAAGGCTGTGGAAAGCGTTTTTCACTGGACTTCAACTTGCGCACTCACGTGCGTATTCACACCGGAGACAGACCCTACGTGTGCCCGTTTGATGGGTGCAATAAGAAATTTGCTCAGTCCACCAACCTAAAGTCTCACATTTTGACACATGCTAAAGCTAAGAACAACCAGTGAAAGGACTATCTGAAAAGACATTTCAATAAGGACAGCAGCATTCAACGCTTTAAAACACCCTTTGTGTGTTGTTTGTAGAAGATTTTTTTTTTTTTTTTGGAAGAGAAAGTATCTATGGATGTTTTATCAGAATGAGTATTTAACTGATGAACTGATACCCGACTAGCCCTTAGGACACTTCTTATGGTACAAACTGGACTGAAATTATCTTTGCTACCAGAAGGTGTCTTCTTTCGAAGACGTTCATTTCTGGACCTTCATCCACAACCCGAGATATTCTTTCTCCAGAGCCCAAAGAGTCTATAATCCTTCTGTCTGTGTATGTTATCTGTCCAATAAGAGACATGACTGCTTTTTAGTTGTCTCCAAAGTGTGCATATTGTACACTTTCTAGACATTAGCTTTGTCTTGAAATGTTTTTCCCCCCCCCCCTGAAATTTGATATGTGAATGCTCTTCTTCAAGAAGAAGGAGTTACTATTAAAAATGTTTTTCCAGTCATGAGGTATCCTCCAGTGGTATCTCATTTTGTATAACTGTTCTGTAAAAATATTTTGAAAATCATGTAGATAATAGAGATGGTAGATTTCTGTTTAACCTATTAAAGGAATTTTATTAAATTTAAAATTGCACAAATGCATGCAGAACTACACTTCTTTAGTGTGACTCCTCCATTATTGTTACTAGAGTGGCTTAAGATGTTAAGATGACTTAAAATTTTCCCTGTTTATACGTTTGCTGTTCACTTTATTATAAACACCTGTACACCTTCAAATTTATCTTATCAGCCAATCATGTGGCAGCGGCACAGTGCAAACATCAGACAGAACGGTACATCTCTGTGACATTAACCATGGCGTGTCTGCTGGTGGGCTGGTTTGGGCATTTCAGAAACTGTTCATTTCTTAGATTTTTACACAACATTCTTGGGAACAGTGTGACCTGTGGATGGGTAAGAGGGGTCAAAGGAGAATGCCCAGATTGGTTTGAGTTTCCAGGAAGGATATAGGACTCAGTCACTCTTTACAATGGTAGCATGCAGAAAACATCATCCTTAAGGTCTATGACCTACAACAACAGAACACCACCTTGGTTTCCATGCCTGTCAACTAAGAAACGGCCTCTAAGGTGATCATGGGCACAATCTTGATGATTCTTGTTCTTGACTAACACGAGTAGAACCTGATGTGCTCTAATGCTGTAATTCATACACCTACATATGAGCAGTTGAGGGTTAAGGACCTTGCTTAAGGGCCCATCAGTGGCAACTTGGTGGTGCTGGAGTTTGAACCTGGGATCTCTCTATTAGTGGTCCAACGCCTTAACCTCTGAGGTCATCATAGTTTGATGTGCATGCTGAAATGCTTCTTTGCTCACCATGGTTGTAAAGAAAGCACTCCAAAAAAGTCTGATCATTCTGCGCTGATCACTCACATCAGCCAAGCGTTTGAGCCTGCAGAACCTCAGAGCATGTTTTTGTTTTTCACTCCATTCAGTGTAAATTCGAGATTCAAGGGCATTGTGTGTAGACATCCCAGATCAGTTTGATATACTTAAACCCGCATGTCTAGCCTCAAAACATTAGAGATAATTATCTGAAGCTCATGGCCTGTTTGCATGATTTTTGCAATGTGCTTTTGCCAAATAAATAACTGCATGGATGTACAGGTATTCCCAGTAACCTATAGTAACTTGCGTATATGTATTCAAGCCAAAGCACTATGATTGCCAAAGGATACAACAGCTCATGTCAAAGTCCTGGACATTTTAGTCACTAAGCAGGAAGTCAGTTTTCGTTGGTGATGTATAAATTGGCAGGGGTAAAGACTTGAGTTGGAGCATCATCTCCAAAACGGCAAGGCTTGTGAAGTGTTTCTGGTCACAGTACCAAGTACACAGAGGACACAGACTGATGAAGTCTAGTTTCTAGTTATACGTTTTAGATACAGCCATCGGGTTAGAATTTGTTAATAATACACAGGCCGTAACTATGACTTATCTGAACTAGAAAAAACAAAACAAAAAGAAGACATTTAAGGCTTTGGATTACACCAAGATTGTGTAAGCATATGGTTTCTGTTTCATGAAGAACCTCTTCAAAATATTTTTATTTGACATGCATCAATCACACTTTGTTCATCATTGCGTAAATGATCATGTTCCCTGTATAAACAGACCTGGTTCAACTCAAAACCTATATTTCTAAATATAATATTCAGGATCTCAAACAAAGCAAATGCAGCAATAATAATAATAATAATAAAAAAATAAAATCACACAAATATAGTATTCTAGGGTGATGTGTACCAAAAATGAAAGAGGTGTTCCATACGATTATCAACATCACTGTATTTGCATTTGAAAGTGATTAATAAGATGATGCTGCATGTCAGTGCTAAAAACACAACTCTGTTCGTCTTTGCAGCACAGCTTAAAGCTTATTTGACAATGCCTATTTTTTTAACAGTAAAAAATAGCCATTTTCTTTAAAGTGATGCCAAGTAAACCAAACAATTCTACATTGGTGATGACTCAGATATGACACCACTTTTACTGATACAAAGAACCTAGCTCTTAGTTTCACTGCATAAATTCTAGTGCAATCTGAAAATTGTATTACATTAGTCAGAGGCCCTGAGAGGGTTTTAAGGCCACATATAAAAACATATGTACATACCTCCAGTGCAATATATTTACGGTAATGATTAACAGTAGGGAACAGTAGATTTTCTTCTGGCTTAAACCTCTGTAAATCAGAAAAGTAAAATCACATCTTTAAACACTAGTACGTATTATGCTTATAAGCCTTCATTCTGGGATTTACAAGGGCAGCACTCAAAACAATCGTAACATTCAAAACTTCTAAAAAAACAGGCATTTGTTCAATTTTAACAATCCTAAGAAATTTCAGCTTGACTTGTTAAGATGCATTTGCTCGGAAATAAAATGTAGTTAAAACATTATGACTAACAGAATCAACATTCAATTTTTGTATACAAGATTATCTTTAAGGTCAGCCAATGTAACAATTTTTTTTAAGCCTGTTGGTTTTCTCAGCTTTTATTTCTCCATCAGAGCAGCGAGTAGAGCAGGGTAGTTTGGAGTTCCCCATCCAGTCACTGGATCCCATGAGGAATCAGCACAGAACCCTTGTCCTTCTACCTTGTCATCCAGACAACCCAAGTGACATCCCTCTGTTACCTAAGAATATAAGGAAATTTAAGAAATTGAAACAGAAAATCGTGAGTAACACTACAAATTGAGGAACAGAAATTCTAGTTAAATGCATGTGGCCTATCTAAAAAGGGAAATGCTTCCAACAAATACTATATATTATGTACGTACATACATTATATATACACGTACTGTATATACATACGTATAGTTGATATAGTTAATGTATTTGTATTCTTTCATGAGTATATGTACATTTGATATAAGAGTCTCTTACATCAAAAAGACCAGTGCCTTTGAGTTTATACAGTCGTGGATTGAGGAAGCCAAGAGAGGGAAGGCCTTTCAGGAAGCGGTGATCATTAATGAGTGAGAGGATCCCTCCTACCACTGGAGTTGAGGCCTAGAACAAAACAGATTTTTAAATTAAATTAATGCCTCAGGCGATTTCATCTACCTTAATCATAAACTTGATTAATCAAGGTTGATATGAACTGAGTGGAAAGGCATGAGGAAATCAATTCAATACATAACACGTACACACTCACACCTGCTCATTTGTGCCATTACTCAATCTGCCAGTTATGTGGCAGCAGCAGATACATATCAAACGCTATCCAGTTAATGTTCGGCACCAGACAGGCCGGTTTGACCATTTCAGAAAATGCTGATCTTGGATTTTTATGCACAACAATCTAAAACAGTTTGTGTGCCACAACCTGATGTTTGATTTGAACAACAAACAATTCCTGGCCTGTAACTGCATGATTTTATGCATTAACAGGACTGGCAGATTGGAAAACTGAATGCACATTCCTAATAATGTGACCGGTGAGTAACTAAATTTAGATTCTTTACTAACCGAGGTTCCAGATACCCATGGGATGGGTACAAGGTTGGTAACGACCCAGTAATTGTCTGACAGTGCTGCCATGTCAGGGTAAGCTCTTCCACTGTGGTTGAAGTAAGACTCTGGAGGAAGCTGCTTTGCGCCTTTCAAATATGCACTCACTGCACCAACCTTCAGATATCAGATATGAAAGTCAATATTTAGTCTTAGCATATTATTAGTAAGACAGTAAATTTTTGGAATGTACGGTCTGTATTTGTTAACTTTGTTAAACTTGGAAGGTTACCTGATAGTCTGGCATTGCAAAAACGTTACTGAAGCCACCACCACTGATGTAATCTGTGACCTCATAGGTGAGTTTGAAAGGATTCTTGAAGGAAGTCCCACCCACTGTGGTCACATAAGGACTGAAAATGTGGAGTAAGAAAAAAAAGACACCTTTAAACTTAAAAATTCATACAACAGATCATAAATGCAACTTAGAAATAAAATATATGCACTGATAAGTTGTTGACAGTTTTACTTGTCATGCAGCAATAGTTTTACTTGTCATGACATTTTTAGTCACATCACACACTCTTCTTATAGAACTATCAAATTTGTACTTGCACCCTTTGATGCTGCTAGTTAATTTACCCATCACACACTTTTGCCTTCCCTGTGATGCTGTTAACCATATGTTCCACAATGCCTCGTCTGTATCTGTTTCAAGGGTTTTATTTATTGCACAGTGTGTATTTATTGCCTTGTACTGGTTGTAACTGCACAGCTTGTATTACTGTCTTACATTGTCTTTTTGTGCACTGTTACTTTTCCTGTTTTGTTCTGATGTATACTTCCATATGGCTTGATGAGGATGCTTTCTACTTTCTAGAAGCTTTGTTAAAAATAATAAGGTATAAGTACTTTTTTTATGCTTTCCAATGTGTTATATACAGTATGTAAAATACAATCCATAGTATTTTCTATTCTATGTGGTTTCTTCTTATAAGACAATACCAGAAACATACATAACCAAATATAATGTGTGTATAAATTCTGCATTATTCTTGCCAAAATAAGCTAAATGTTTCAGTCTCATTAAGGACATTTGCACTGTAACACTTTTTTCAACTGATAAATCCGACTAAACTGAAATCTACAAGGCCGCCATTGCGGTACAACATAAAAAAAATAAAATAAAAAAAAAAAGACACTCACCTAGAAGCGGGAAAGCTCGGCCTAAACACATTTTCTTTGGTCAAGTGCCAACAGCCAGCCCCGCTGTCCCCTATTTTAAAAATACAAATATTTATTGAACAATAAATGTTGACAAAAAGCCATACTTCTCTATTTTAGTTGGCATTTTATAAATAAATATAGCAGTTCATATTGTAAATTTAATTACCAGAGGCAAAAAGCATAGAGATTCCTCTGAGCCCTGCCTTCATGAACTCGTTGTTGATGCGGTTCATATAGGCAGCGGACAGACTGTCTTCGTCATCGCCGTAGCTGATTGTGTGCACCCATGGCACGGCAGACATGTTGCTAAGCAGCAGCATCCACTGAAGGAATGGCTCCTGGGTCTCATGTCGACCTGGAACAAGAAACAAAATGTATTAGTTGGAACGCAAAGTTGTTGGTCATAAGACTTATACACAGTAGCACATTTTTAGTCACAGACAGTTTCATACATTATGAAGATGTGGTCACATGGACTGCTCAAAAAGAAAGACTTCATGAAATAGTTGATCTGATAGGCTAATTTGTTCGGGTTCACATGAATACATAAAAAAAAGTTGAATAAAGATCAGGTTTCGTTTGAAATGAACATCAGAATAGCAGACCATTACAAAAACAAAGCAGGTAATTCCATAAACCATTTTTCTTCACCTGGGTTGGTGAAGACCCATGTGGAGATGTTGGCTCCAGTGCTCATGATGTATTCGATATCTAAACTGGCTTCCAGCCCTGCTTTTCCTCCTCCCTGCGTGCCCACCACTCGCTCCACTTCTGTCAAGTGTTTGAAACCTCTTGCATATATGCTCATGAACTCGGCCAGGTCTGCTGGGTGGTAGTACTGCTCCAAGAACTATGAAGAGTAAAGAAAAAAAAAGTTTTTAAATTTTTTTTATTTTTTATAAATGCAATGCATAAATGTAAATAATTTGGCCCGAAACATTAACCACCCTGGAAATTAAGTTTCTAACCAATCCATGATTTCTCCTTAGCTATCAAAACAGACTCAGAGAATGGAGTGCAGTTTGATTGGTGTACCTGTGCCACTGCTTGGCTGTTGTTAGCAGCGTGACCAATATCAGCTGCAGTCAGATTGTAGCGAGCTCTTAGGACTGTAGGAGTCACACCCAAATGAAAAGCCTTTTCATATCTCCTTGGCCCTTTCCAGGCCTTACTGATTTCTTTGCCACTCGTTGGAAAGCGCAGCACTCCACCCACTGAAAGACATGTAAAAAATCAACTCGATTACATCACATGTACACTTAGAATGTAAAATTCCACAATAATGGATGTCTAAGTGACACTATTATTATTTATAAATACTGCTTATTAAAATACACAGCTATGAGCTGCTTTATGAATCTCAAGCCAATATTACACTAATGTTAAACTTGCAGTCAGTCCAAGTTTAGTAATAATTGAAATAAATCCTCACTAACCAAAGTCCAGGTGCTCAAACACATCTTCATGGACTGAGTACTGAGACGAAGACCTGATTATAGTCTGATCTCCTTTCTTATAACGATGAAATTCGGTTCCAGGAAGCAAAGTTTCTGCCACCCTGAGAGAAAAGATAATACATGTTAAACCTAATATTTCCATCACACCAGAGTCATATATTTATACACATAGTATCAAATACCATGGACAAGAATTTAAACATTTTACTTTATAAAAAAAAATAATAATAATAATAAAAAATAAAACCCAGTTTCAGTCCTAACCTACTTATAATGAAAAAGATTTGTTAGAGAAGGAATAAAACATGATGCAGTAAGCTAAAAACAATACCCACCCCAAAGTTAATTTTGCACCTCAAAGCATATAATAAAAGATGAATTGAAGAATGTCATATTATTCTTTATAGCCATTTATAGTTAAAATTAATTTAATGATGTGTGCAAAATTTTTTTTTTTTTTACTTGTCAAACCCTCTAGCCTGAACACTTCCTAGTCTGTAAAGGCAGACTAGGAAAAGAACAAAGTTACTTTTACTGAAATTCCTGGAACACAGAAACGAGATACAGTATGTTGGAGGAGAGGATCAGTATGCTGTTCAACTCGATTTAAAAATGGAAGAGTAGAAACTGCCGGAAATGCAATGCAACCAAGTGGACCAATCACAGTTGTTGCAGTCTGTGGTAATCCTGTGGTTTGCTTTGTAGCTAAAACTGCTAAGTCATGATAAAAAGCCTTGGGATGAGACAGATTTATAGAATGTAAATATATCACTCACTGAGTACCCTAATCTACATTGACCTTCATTAGCTCGGCCTTGCACCACTTTTTGCACTGCTGTCACTTTTAATTGCCATGTCTCAGTTTTTGCACATTTCGATCATACTCTATCACTGATTAATGCATCCTCTTTTTAAAAAAAAATATATTTATGTATTTTAGCTAAAAGTATCTGTAACTAACATTCTTCATCTATACTGGTTATCCTGTACCCTCTAGCCTATTCCAGAAGAATTAGTGCAAAAATACATGCACACAAATGCATGCTAACCGGAAAACAGAGTAACCAGAGAAAATCAACTAAGCACGGGAAGAAAATGCGAATTCCATGCTAACTAAGGCGGGAATTGAACCCTTGACCCTGAAGATGTGAGGCCTCTGAGCTAACCACAACACTGCCATGCTGCCCTGTGACCAAAAGTTTATGATTATGTTCACAAATTATGAGTTAATAAAAATGTAAAAAGAGAGAGAGAGAGCGAGAGAGAGAGAGATGAAGAGATGCCCTTCGACTTGTACTGCAAATGTGCTTCCAGTAATTTTTCCCTATTCTTCATATCTAAATTCTTGTTCATGGTAGGTAAGGTTTTAGAGACTAATATGGCTGAAATATTTCCTCACCTTTTACAGACAGATACACAGCCATTCTGAAATGTAACCATTAGTTGTTGTTTTTATCTAAAGACTGAATGTTTTCTGAGAAACAGAGAGTACATATAACCTTATAAAAAATAATAAAAGAAGAGTTTTCTATTGTACAGATGCTGTGTGTGCATTTGTGGGCCAACAAAGTTAAATGAAAAAGCTTACTGAGCAGTCATAGTGCACTGCAAGAAGTCTCGTGTTTGCACAGTGAGGCAATTTCGGATCCCATGACCCTGCAGCCATGTCCAAACGGCTTTCTCGGTCAGCTGAGATGGCCTGACCAGCGACTCCACTTCCTCCAAGGTCAAATACTTCCCTGTGCAGCACAAAGGGTGCATGAGATATGAAGTGGAAGTTGAAGTTTAAAAATGTAACATATGATGTGTCTCAGTACCATACTGCTGTGAATCCGGGTCTGACACGAGCTGCAGCAGTTCCTGAAGCCGATCCACATTCTGCTGCTTGAGAGCAAACGTGAGCTCCACTTCCTCCTGAAGAGCCACTCTGCCTGCATGGGTCCAATCTTCTGGCACGCTGATGTACGATCATACAAATGCACACTCAGTTACACTCAGACAAATCAAACTAAATGAATTCAATATTATTAGAGGGTGAGGACGTGCACTCTTGGAGAAGACACTTCAAAATAAAGCTTACAGTACAACTTGGTCGAGCTCTAGATGTCCCCCACTGACAAGCCACACACCCAGCAGGAGGACACACAGCACCCTGTCAATAAGAATGGAAATATTTAAACAAAAAAAATAATTAATTCACATATTTATTTCAACTGAATCTGCACTATTAATAACTGAAGGTCGGTCTGTGTGTCTGGGCGACTTTAACTGCTATTAAAACTTATTTTAAATCCTACAGCTATTTCTTAAATAATTAATTCAAATAATAAACGACAATAATGCTCCTACCGCATTATCCTGGCGTAAACGAATAATAGACTACAAACAGAAACACTGCTGTGTGTCACACACACACTCCTGCGCTTTGTGTATGAGCCCAGCGACGCCTGGCCACAATCGTAAGCTTGACCTGTCAAAATAAAAGTCCCGAATAAAACGCTCTACTGTGAAACGTCAGGCTTGACCTCATAGTACAGTATAATATAATAAGGAATAGCAATAAAAGTTTGTTTCCTGAGTTTGTTTTTCTTTCAAATACGTTAAGAAAAAGATTTCAAAATTGCTTAATGGTTGCGTAGGGTCTGATACAAGTCAGAAATTTCAGACCTTCAGACTTTCAGTTCAAATTAGTGTGATTTTGTGTGAATGCACTTTTGTGAATGAATGGTGCGGCATGTAGCGTCCATCATGTGGGTTCTCTGGTTTTCCTCAACCTCCAGAAAAGCATGCTAGTAAATAGACTTGTTCTGCTATATTAGGCCTGTGTATGTGGGTATATGTGTGTGTTAATTTTTGTGATAACAGCTTTAGAGCAGGGCGCCTTAAAAATAAATAAATAAATCAACATTCAAATAAAAATATTTTAATAAAACAGAAATTCTGTTTGTCCAGTGTTTGTGTGTTTGTTTAGCTGGTGTATGTGTTCCTCACAGAATGTAACAGTAGGCAGCATCATCAGACTACAACACATCTGCAGAGATGGTGCATAGGACAGGGAGATGAAACGTTGAAGAGTGTGAGGAGCGGCAGTGAGTTGACCACACACTCCATTCGCAGGTAATGGTAGCACGCAGGCGTCAGGATCTGCCGCAGGTAAACCTATAGTAGACTATAAAAAACAGTAATTAATTAATTTAAAAAATATATCTTGTTGATGTGATGACCCTTTGCTCAAAATATAGTCTCAGATACAATTTGTGCGGTTTTATAAGAAAATTATCTGCTACGTTTTACTGGACATCCTGCAGAACCTTCTGAGGACTTTTTGTCCTGCATGCAAAACACAGAAGAGTTGTTTTGTTTTTAGTCTGGATTTCTCTCTCTCTTTTTTTTTTTTTGACAAAATATGCAGCTTTTTTCTAGCCTACAGATATTTTCCTGTACGATTAAAACAGTCCTATAGGGTCAGAGTAAGTTTATTTATTCTATCTTATAAAAGCTTTTATTTTGACAGAAAAGTCATATGACTATGATTTTAATTTTCACGTGATCATATGACACACTGCAGTCAGCTGATTGACACTTCGAATGGAAAGTTTTACTGTCATGACTATTTCACCACTATTTCCTTATTTGCAGATGATAAAGAAGTTGCAGCATACTTAAGATAACCTGTTAACCTTAGTAATAAACTAGTAGAAAAAAATTTAATTAAAAAAAGTTGAAAAAAAAAGTAATAAAGTAATACTAGTAAAAAAATGTTATGCTTGACTTTTTCAGAGTTGAAGCAGGACATAAATCCAGATATAATCAAGCAAGGGACTTCATATTGCAAGGACATAGCCTGGACCTTCCAATGAGGTGCACTGTAGATAAAGGGAGAGAGTTTATGAAGGGTATTAAGACAATAGATCTGTTTAATAAATATGCCAAGGGGATAAAATAGTCAACATGCATAAGCTCCAAATATACAGTTGTGCCACACTGGCTTCTGCAAGAGGCTGAAGGAGATATTATGGTGAAAAGAATAAAATGTGAAGAACAAAAAAGTGCAATGGAGATCTTGTACAGATTGTACAGATGCTGTGTGTGCATTTGTGGGCCAACAAAGTTAAATGAAAAAGCTTACTGAGCAGTCATAGTGCACTGCAAGAAGTCTCGTGTTTGCACAGTGAGGCAATTTCGGATCCCATGACCCTGCAGCCATGTCCAAACGGCTTTCTCAGTCAGCTGAGATGGCCTGACCAGCGACTCCACTTCCTCCAAGGTCAAATACTTTCCTGTGCAGCCAAAGGGTGCATGAGATATGAAGTGGAAGTTGAAGTTTAAAAATTTAACATATGATGTGTCTCAGTACCATACTGCTGTGAATCCGGGTCTGACACGAGCTGCAGCAGTTCCTGAAGCCGATCCACATTCTGCTGCTTGAGAGCAAACGTGAGCTCCACTTCCTCCTGAAGAGCCACTCTGCCTGCATGGGTCCAATCTTCTGGCACGCTGATGTACGATCATACAAATGCACACTCAGTTACACTCAGACAAATCAAACTAAATGAATTCAATATTATTAGAGGGTGAGGACGTGCACTCTTGGAGAAGACACTTCAAAATAAAGACGCTTGGCCTCAGTAAAATATTTGAATGGTGCAATGTTTTTTTTTTTTTTTTAAAGGCTGTATGTCCAGGGATGACAATCCCGACAGAGGTGCCTCAGAGTCCACTGCAATTGTTCCCATGAACATTCAGTGTGTGGAACGCCTACCCCTTGAAAATAGAGAACTTGTCACCAACTTGCGGAAGAGACGCATCAGTCTGTGGGAACTGTTCACAGAATCGTTCAACAACACCATTTGCACACTTAGCTGGGAATTATTTCCACATTCCCTCTACAGTTCTGTCCTTGCTCCAAGGCATTTCCACATGTTTGGGTGATTAAAGGAGTTCCTGGGAGGCCAGCTTTTCAGATGTGAAGCTGGCAGTCTGATCATGGCTCCACTGTCCTTCACAAACAACTTTGTATGCTGATGGTATCCAAGCAGAAGTGAAATCAGTGCATTAGTGTAGCAGTGGATTATACAGAAAAATAAAGGTATAAAGGCATATAAATTAGGGGAGCTAAATCAATAGGACGAGAACCCCTACTATATTACATGAATTAAGAAGAATTGAAAATAAACAGTGAATATGAATATTAGTTTTAAACCACATATAAATAAATAAATAAATAAATAAATAAATAAATAAATAAGGGAATTACTTAAAGCAAATGTATGGAAACTGCTATTCTCAAACCAGACTGGCCATGCAAATTTTAATTAAATTACTTGGGCAATTCTTTGATATTGATGCAGCTACCACTGGTGCACCAGCTCTATTCATTACAGCCACCCTTCAACTATGGAGTTGATCAAAGCACATAGCCCATGAGATCAGAAAGCTCTTTGCCAAACTGGTTTACAGCACTACTGAGAAAAAAAACGTGTATGCTAAAATAAATCTATGTAAAAGCAAAACTGTAAAACTTCATTGTAATAATGTATATTGCATTATATAATGTATTAACTTTTATAATGTAATAATGTAATGTTCAACTTTCCATGTAATGCTGGCAATCAAAGCTGAATTGGCAGCTGACATTGTCAGCTCTGCATTGGCATGATATTATTTTCTTAATTCTACAATGTTATTGTGTAAATCATTGGAAGTCTTCTGCTGCAATAGCATTATAATTTAGATACAAATAATTCATGTTATCTAAATTGGAATACATCATCATCATCATCATCATCATCATCATTGTTGTTGTTGTTGTTATGTAGTATTAGTAGTCAATTTAATAGTACAAGTGTGAAGTATATTTTTATCTTTACAATATTATAATTTTTTTTTTTTGGCTATTTACTGGAACCTAAGGGTTTTTCTGCCTCTGAGCTCTGCCGTACGTCACCATTATAACTTGTTAACTTACATTAAATAAATTTAGAAGAATAACTGATCATGTTGGGTTGTGGCGAGATCTGGTTACTGTTCACTAATTTTATCTAACTTTTATCTTTGTATGTACACTCACAGAGCACTTTATTAGTACACCTGTGCATTCATTCATGTACTGTATCCAATCAGTCAAACATGTACAGTAGCAGCAGTGCAATGCACAAATTATACAGATACAGACCAGCAGTTTAGGTGTTGATCACACCAACATTCTGAATAAGGGGGAAATGATGTCAGTGCTTTTGAATTTCCTCAAGATGGTGCAATAATGAAAGACATGCAGTAAGCACAAACTGTGGACAGAAATGTCTTGTTGATATCAGAGGTCAACAGAGAATGGCCAGATTGGTTAAACCTGACAGGAGGATTACAGTAATTCATATAATCATTGTATAATTGAGGTGAGCAGAAAAGCATATCAGAATGCACAACACGTCAAAGCATAACGAGATGTGTTACAACGCCCTACCCAGTATTAGTAATGTGTTTTAATAAAGCGATTGGTGAGTGCAACGTTCGTCGGCTACATGTAATAATTTTACAGGCATAAACTGTGATGTTGTGGTTTAACAGTAGAGGGCGACATACGCACATAAAAATAGTGAACAGCGCCGAACGGGAAGATCATTAGCGGTAGACGTGATGTGACCACGAAATTATAGACCACGAGCTGAATGCGGTTCTGTATTCATTCTGTATAACTGACTTATCCCTAACTCAAACAATTCTTTCCCCGGTAGGCCATATTTCCAAACCAATTTCCTGATGTTCTCTCTATCTCGCTCTCTTTTTTTCTCCCCATGTAAACTAATATATAAACACTTTTCTGTTTACCATAATTCTGTATATGCTCTTCCATACTATTTTCTTTCTTTTCTTTTCTTTCTTCTTCTTCTTCTTCTTTTTTTTTTTTGAAAAAAAAAAGTAAGAAATAAAGATAAACTCTTGAATAAATATGTGGTCAAACGTGTAACTGGTACTGTATGTGTGACATCATTCTTTTTGTCAATAAACCTGGGAAGGATTTAGGGTATTCAAGTTAATGAACTGTAAAGGTAATTTTTAAATGTGTTTAGTGATTTATCCAACAGGTCTCACTCATTCCATGGTCTCAGGAAAAAATGGCTATTAAATTGTCAACAGTACCATGGAAAAAAAAAAGTACCCCCCCCCCCACCCCTTCATATTTGTCACACTTAGATAATAGAGATCATCAAGCAATTTTATATTACACAAAGGAAATAATGGAAATTGTTAATGGAATTTTTTTTGTCTAAACCTACCTGGCCCTATCTGAATAAGTTATTGCCAAATCATAAATGTTCTGTGACAGTGAGAGCTACTATCCACAAATAGAGAAAACTTGGAACAGTGGTGAAACTTTCCAGGAGTGACCGATCTACCGAAATTATTCCAAGAGCACAACAATGATACATCCAGGAGTTCATAAAATAACCCAGACCTAGAACAATATTTAAAGGACAGCAGGCATCAGTTGTCTCAGTTAAGGTAAGTGTTCATAATTCAAAGAAAGAGACCGGGCAAAAATGGCATCAGTGGGAGATCTATTGTAAAACCAACAGCATTTCATAAAAAGAAAATCATACCAACAATTAAGCATGGTGGTGGTAGTTTAATGATCATCAGTTTGTGACCCAATATCAAGCACATATTATGTAACAGGACATTTATTCAAAACATATTGGCAAGTCTGGCTAAAATAAATAAATAAATAAATAATAATAGTAAAAATAAAATAAAATAAATGAAAACAGAAAACAAATTAAGTTTTTCAAGTGGTCTAGTCAAAGTCCAGACTTAAATCATGTGGCATGACGTTAAACAGGCCGTTCATGCTCAAAAACCATCCAATGTGGCTGAACAATTCTGAAAAACCCCTCCAAACAATTGTGAGCCAAAATTCCTCCACAGTGATGTGAAAGACTCATTGCCAGTTATTGCAAAAACCTGATTGCATTTATTGCCAGAAAGTGGGCACAACCATTAATTATTAATTTGTAAAAGTTTAGGGGTAATAACTTTTCACATAGGGCCAGACGGTTTGAACCTCCCTTAATAAATGAAATCATCACTTTAAAACTGCATTTTATATATACACTGGTTATCTTTATGTAATATTAAAATTAGTTTGCATGACTATTATGCCAAAAAAGAGAAAAGGAAATACTTTTTCACAGTACTGTATATACACACACATGTTTGAGTATAAAATTATCTGCACTCCATTTATAATAAAACTTATTTTGTCTTATGTTTTTGGATATCTGCAAACAAAATTCGGTTACTCTAAGTAAGGTGTAAAACGAGACATGGATTTATCACGAGGAGTCTGAGAGTAAACAGCAGAGTATGAAACAAAAACATCCAAACACGAAAAAAGTTTTTAAGATTTAAAGTGAACCATCAACTGGAAAATTCATAGATAGAGTTTTCTGGAATTCTCAAGGGACATTATGAGGAAAAAAAAACAATCAACAGCGCTCGTTACAGTGAGATGCTTATAATATATGTATTATAATATATAGTTTACCCCATACCTGTATTCTGTTATTCTGTCCTGTATTTCGAAGTTAGTGTTGATGTCTTCCTTATTGTTCTACCATGTAGAAAATAATAAACAATTCAGAAATAACCTTGAATAAATAGATGTTTTCAAATGTTTCACTGGTATTGTATATTTACCAACAACCTTTTTTTGTCAATAAGCCTGTGAAGGTTTTCAGTTGTTCATGTCAATGGACTGTAAAAGTAAATCAATAAAAAAGTGTTTTTAATTTTTAAACAAGGTTAGTCATTGATCCTATTTATTCACAAAAAAGGTGGTACTAAATCGTCTATATGGGTGGTACTGCTCAAGGATAAACCATTTGTACATTTAGTGTAGATTTTTAATCCTGGGCCAATAAATGTAGGCTACATATAGTGCACATAGTGCAAATAGTGTTTTTCAAGATCAAAGCCTATCTTAGTCATATAATTTAAAGGTATACTTTATACACATTTTCAGGTAAAGGCAAGAATATCATGTAGTGAAGATTTAAAAGCATCTGAGTGCATCATTCAGTACACACAACTTTTTCTTGTATATGAACCACAACTGCAGTGCAAGTCCAAGCGTTAGCCTTCGCTATCGGGGCAGTTTTTTCCCTTCGCCTGTGGGGGCGCTGGCAGTGTTCAGCGCAACAGGCGTTCCCTTGTACACCATATTCAGCCCGTGTCGAGCTATTAAGTCAATTTAAAGACCGAAAGGGGGAGTTCCTCGAGTCACCACTATCGGTCAGGTTCCCCCGCTGTGGGCCAGAGTGTAGTGAAAATGAGCGGCAGGAAGAGCGGCGCTCCCTGGTTGTGGCTAGCCGTGTGCTTCGGGAGCGCGCTCGAGGCCGTGGCGCTGGGCTCGCGCGCGGTGTGGCGGAACGGCTCGGCGGTGCTCGTGCCGGACTACATGCTCAACTTGTACAGGACGCAGTCGCAGCTCGAGCGCACGAGCAGCTACGGGAGCGCGACGCGCACGAGGAGACGCGCCAACACAGTCACCAGCTTCGTGGACCAGAGCAAAGGTGAGGGACGCTCATCACTCAGCACTAATGAGCACTGGGTTTCATGTAAACAAGTTAGACATGTTCGTTCTTTCTTTCTTTCTTTCTTTCTTTCTGTCTGTGAATAATAAGTGAGTTGATTTTAAAGTAAATTATAATCACAAAAACAGAAACGAATGCATTCTCCTTTTCAAGATGCACCGCCGTTCCAGATGTTATCCTACTGATATTCCTTAGATTCCTGCGACAACCCTTTTATGTTCTTACATTACATTAAGTGCACGCAATTGGCATGAAATTAATTAGTGTCTTTGGATTGTATAGTACAGCTGCTGCTCTGTGGTCGGTGGCTTGGTAACACATTTAGGTGCACTTGTCACTTTATGCAGTCCCGAACTACATGCAGTTATTGTCCGTGTATTGTTCTTTTTTTCTCCCACAGAAACTTATAGGTCGATGTTCTGTTTGAGTAATGAAAAGGGCTAATGCGCAAATGCAAAGCAATTATTCAATTATGCTTTGAATAATAATATTATTAATATTATATCACCGGCACAATCCTGAAATTAAGAATGACACAATCCTGAAATTAAGTAATCTAATTGCAAGTTATTATTATTATTATTATTATTATTATTATTATTATTATCATGGCAGCAGCATATCATAAAAAAATTCTTAGGATTTTACGTAGACATGGTCGTAACTCTTTATTTTAAATCCTGACATTTTCAGGAACAAATTGTTACCAGTTTTAGATTTTCCTGATGTTTACGCTTTTAAAATAAATGATTTCAAACAACACCTAAAATCGTGGGCTTTAATGTGTCTAACCTCCACCATCTGTGATAGATAAAGTTCACTGGCGTGTTGAGCCGAATGCTCGGAAAGAGCGTGCGATCTGTGGCCAGGTGTTGCTGATAAAGACAGAAACACTTAATTCAAAACTCATGGTCAGATACACATTATCGCATACAATAGTGACTTTACAAAATACCTCCTGGTTCAGTGGGTCATTACTCTACACAAGAAAACGAAGTTGAGTGGTATGGGCTAGAACACTGTTCTTGGTGTAATAAAGATGACTGGAGCAATGAGGAGGTCAAAGCCTCCTGTCCTGTCTGTCCTGTAAAACCTTATCTAATTGTTATAGAAATGAAAACGTCAGTGCTGATTAAATAAAACGCTGGAAAAAACATTAATATGAATTATATGAAAATTATAAATTATAATTTTATAATCTTAAGAGAAAATACAATACTGCTGTTTTAATCAGCAGTGCTGTTTGTTTAGAAATGATTGATCTTTTCACAATTCAATTATCAATTTGTATTGCGTACATCATCCTCTGACATAATTTAACTCTACGCCTCCCTTGGTCTCAGAGGGCCCAAAAATTCTTGAGCACAAATTAGTCTGCATGTTCGAGACCAAAATAAAAGTAGGGGAGTTGGAATGAACACCCATTTCCAGACTGTCTCTTCACAACATTTTTTTAGATTATGTCATTGTTGTGCCTGGCCGGCATATGTTACCTTTAGAAGAGGATGCTTTGGCCTAAGTTCACCTTTCATTCTAATAGACGTCCTTTTTCTGAGTGTGAGATACAAGTCTGAGACGCAGCTCACACTGGATGCCTCTGTCCTTTTTGCTCCTCTTGAGGACCACAGGCCAAGCCCAGGTTGTGTTGCTGCTCACAGCAGATGCTTAACTGTTTGCAATTACTTGCTTTTCTTAGTTCTGTCTCGTGCTATGCAGTCAACACGATATAGCCAGATCTGGCCTTGGGTTCTCGTGCTACCCACTCATATTAGAAGAATCCCCTTCATGTTTTAACCATGAAACTGTGGTCTGCGTCTCAGGTTGCACAGTGTTCTGGCTTCTACGGTTGAGTTAGATGTCAAGACGTCAACATTGAAACTTGTTTTACTTGCTGGATCTGGTCCCTCTTAGCAAAGCTCTTGTCTGCATTGCTTCAGTCACGGATGGCATACTGCGACATAGGCTTATGATGGATCTCTTTGGAAAACATCTTAATGAGAAAAATAGCATAGCGCAAAGATCATCATGAGATGTTCGAACAGGACTCAGATTTAGGCACTCTGCAGAGGTTAACACTTAGATGCTTTCAGAAAACTTAGTTCCAGGTGATTTCTAGTAGTTATTATGGTGGTCGGAGATGTTCAACCCAAGTGGCTGACATCTAATTGTGTCCCCAGGCCGCCAACCACTCCTCGTAAATGTACAGCCTCCTCTTGAGGAGTATAGCAGAAGGGGAGAGGAGGGCTTTGCTGGAGACCATGAGCTTTTAGTTTGTCACATTCAATCTGCACAACTAGGAGATGCTGCCAAGGACAAAGGCAATCTGACAGGTCAACCCAACACTCTCCACCTGGCCTTGGCTGGTGTTGTGTGCCTTGCATTTGGAGAATCCATTCCAGGCCCGTGAATGTTATTCTCTTTGAAGAGAAGAGCTGACAGTGTCGGTATGGCATTTTCGGCTATTTGGTAGACTGCTCACAACGGGCCAAGGAATGTGAGATTTCTACCCCAGACAGATGGCTCCTGTAAGCACTGTTGAAGTTAAATTAGCATTGAACCATTATTGAAATTCCTCCCAGGCAGTACATATTTGAATGTCTAAGACTGAACTGTTCATCTTCTTGTTGTTGATTTTTTGTTTTTGTTTTTTTTTGTACTTACAGATGAGCCATCGGCTGAGTCCCACCAGCAGTATGTATTTGACCTTTCGGGTCTCTCGAGAACAGAAGAACTAGTGGAGGCTGAGCTGCGGGTGTTGCGGAAGGTGCCGTCTGATTTGGAGAACTTACGGTCCTCTACAGGAAACCTATACCACCTACTCCTTTACAGCTGTTCCTCTACGGGCTCGTCAGGCAAGCCTCTACTGCTCACTTCTAAAACCATCAACATTCTGGACACCACCTCGGGCACTTGGGATGTGTTCAACATTGGAACTACTCTGAGAGTCCACCATAGGGTGCACAGGACAACTCAAGACAGCAGATATGTGTGTTTCAGCATAGCTGTTGTTTCAGTCTTAACAAATGAGGTTGTCCCTCCTGCTTTATTTGGTTTGGGTACACAGGGGCAGCAGAGGAATGAGAGGGCTTTGCTTGTAGCCTTTTCCCGCACTCGCAGGAAAGAGAATCTGTTCAGAGAGATCCGTGAGAAAATGAAAGCCATGCACATGCTCAATCGGAGCTCTGAGGGTCGTGCTAGACCCAGGCCCCGCCAGAAGAGGAGGACCGCATTAGCAGGCCGCGCTGGAGGAGCAGGGACAGCGGGTGGGGGCGGAACAATTGCGGGAGGTGGAACGGGCGGAGGTGGCAAAGGAGGTGGCAGGAGGAGAACCCGATGCAGCCGCAAACCTCTCCATGTCAACTTTAAGGAGCTGGGATGGGATGACTGGATCATTGCACCACTGGACTACGATGCATACCACTGCGAAGGTGCATGCGACTTCCCATTGCGCTCGCACCTCGAACCCACCAACCATGCCATCATCCAGACGCTCATGAACTCAATGGATCCAGAGTCAACACCGCCCAGCTGCTGTGTGCCTTCCAAGCTCAGCCCTATCAGCATCCTATACATTGACGCTGGAAATAATGTGGTGTATAAGCAGTATGAGGACATGGTGGTGGAGAGCTGTGGTTGCAGGTAGCAGCATGAAATTGGGCTGGACTACAGCCCTTGATTTGAAACCTAAAAAAAAATTAAAGAGCCCAAATGCAGCACTGCCAGCCTCACAGAAATGAGCATTAGTGCAAAAATATTTTAGCAATCACTACAATGGATAAGTGTATTCGCACATGCATGTGGTGTAGTGGACACCAAGAGACAAGAGGTTGTGCTCAACAGGGCATTTTTAACAGTGTCCGTAAAAATGGGCTGAAAACCCAGCGGGTAAAAATGCGGAACAGCTCTCTATGCAAGATAAACAAAATAAACACCTCCTTAATCAGGAAAAAAGTAAGACCAGAAATTCCAGAAATAACACTGCATCCTGATAATGTAAACGGAATGATAGAGCACTCAAGCCTGCTCACAGTGACTGAGAAAATGTTGAACTGTTCTGAATTCCCAAGTCTGTCAGAGATTCCATGCAAGTCTAAGAGCGGAAGTGCTCTTAGTGTCGGACAGTCAGCTAAAGCTGGAGAAAACATTCATAAGAATTTTATAAAATATTTAAAACTATAAACACGAGAAAGAAAAAAAAGTGACCTTAATCAGTGACAGCAATGCTTGTCTGAGCGGTGGAGGTTTTGACTTTTTCCTTAACGGCGCAATGTGTTATTCCAGTTGGAGCATGGGTTGTTTTTATAATCAAGAGACTCGTTGGGTGATTTATCGAGCATGACAGTTCTGAATTTTATATTAAGGTAACCCACACACAGCTGATGCTCCCATGAGGTGACATCTCGCTTCCTTTTCTCAGCATAATACAAAGTGTTTGACTGGCCCACAGAAGGAAAGTCACAAACCATACGTTGCTAGGAACGTCAGTCATTATTTGTTCCGCTCAAAATCCTAATCACGTCAAGTAGTTTAAGAATACTGTAGTGTGTAACCAAAGTCATTACAAAAGAAATAAGCTTTTTGGACACCCCACTTGGCGTCTGTGGGACGAGATACAATAACTGTGTTATTCATGATGTCCACATGTGTAAGAGGTAAATGACTTCACTCAACCTCAGGACCAGGGGAAAAAGCGGTCTGAGAGCCAACGTCAAAATGATTCTTGGCATTGTGCACTTCTGTGTGACAACCCCTCGTCAGGTCAGACTTCATGTGTAGGTCGGTTTGCTTTTCCTTGTCTCTGCTGTCCTTATTTTCAATTTATTTTAGAATAAACGTTCCCATCAAGCACAGTCTCCTGAATGCAGCTTCACTTTTTACACCTGGAATCACGCCAGATGAATTAGCCTTTTAAATTTCGGGTTCAAATTATTCAACACCAAATTCTGTAATCCCTGTGATACATGTAACTTTAAATAAATAAAAAAGAAATATATATAAAATATGGACACTGGAATATCGTGATGCATGAAAAAGCAATCTGAAAATGGTTGCATAATAAACCGCAGCATTTCAGCATAAATAGACAGCCAGAAAAGATGCAGCCATCAAATAACTGCTGTGCTGCGTGCTTTATGATCGGCCTGACCTAGTGAGCTCAGTGTTGTGCGAGTTCTGCTGGTTTTGATAACAGACTTGTGTTATTCCGTTTTTATGTAAGTAAAGACAATTCGTTTTGTCAGGGGGAGAAAACATTTTGGTTGCCATTTATCAGGGTTTTTAAGGATACAGAGGCACATAGTGAGGAAACATTGCGAGCCGTGAGTATACATATTGAATATATATATATATATATGAATAATCTTTTGGCCTGTTAATAAATTGTGTAAAAGAGTGACATCAGAACTCTCCTTAATGCATATCTAGACTGATATTATATTATTATTATTATTATTATTATTATTATTAATAATAATAATAATAATAACAATAACAACAGCAATAATATTAAGTTACTACTATTTACATATCACTTGTCACAAATAGACAAAGCTTCATGCCATTTAACATGGGGTTCTAAGAAAATAGGGTCATTAAACACAAATAACTATAATACAAGTAAAAAAAAAAAAAGTAATAAATCAATAAATACTAGTCAAATAAAAGGAACACCAGAATGTACAAATCTAGACATAAACATTTTGAGCCTTGATCACAACTACATATCACCAATTTCCTTTTAACACAGCTTACGAATAGCAACTTACCTCATTATAATGAACCTTGCTCTCTGTTATATCTGAAAGTTATCATAAGATAAAGGATAAGATTTCCTTAGACTTAGCATTGGACTTATGCTTTGCTCTTGTGTCACCGTCGTTGAGCACAAATCTGTCCTCAACGAAGTGTATGCTGTCCTATTTCAGGAGCATGGTGTAAGTCAAACTTAAAGCTGCAAGAGTTACGTTTTCATGCCTTGGCGTTTTAACTTAAAAGCCTTCCGAGACATTGTGCGGAGGTATTTCAGCCGGCCAAGTACTTTCAGACACTGAATGTAAATCCTCTAGCATTGCTATGCTTCAACTAAGGACTTTGGCAACCTTGCTGTATACATCAACGTTAGACCGTGTTCACTTCGTACGAATCGGACATCTGTTTTACTTTACCATCCCCGTTTATATTTTGTTGGTTTTAAATGGGAGATTGAATAGAAAAAACAAAAAAAAAGAAAAATAGTGTTTATGTTCATTTTGGAAGTACTAGCCTTATTTTGGTGCATTTATATTTACTGGTTAACTCAAGTCCCTGTTTAGTTGTGAGCCGTGACAAAAAAAAAACGTTGTTACGTTATGTAAAACAGAACGGAAATGCGGTATGAAGAGTAATGCGTGTCCTTTGACTGACCACAATTGTCTTAAATGCAGAAACCATGTTGGAGTAATGTCATTGCACTATGTGCGAGTTTTCGTGTAACATACAAGGAGTTGTACATAATTGAGCTATAAATTATCTGTAAACAGCTATGCATTTTTATCTTATGGAAATATTTTTCGTAGTATAAAAATATTAAAAAAACATCAATACATGTAAATATCTATACAAATTTCAAACCCAAATTTAAGCATGCATCGTAGCCTCTTCCTTTCATTTCACCCTTTTTACTTCATCATTTCCGTACGGATAACTTTATTTAAGCAAAGAATTTATTAATAAGGAGGTAAATAAAAAATGGACTCCATCAGCGATTCTTTGCCAGACATGCAAATAAAAGTAAACTCTTATTTTACTAAATGTGTGTTCCAACCTTGGTTTCAGAAGTATTATTGCATTTTTGTTTGGTTTAAACTGTACTAAGCATATTTCCAAAAGGCAGATTTCAAAATGCAGAAAGGGAGGAAATATTTTTGCTCAGTGTGGGCAGGGAAGTCATAATACATTCTGTGAAGTTCTATGCTCAGAATACTTTAATGCTTGTGTTTGTAGATGGGTGTGTATTGGACGTTTTATTAAATTCGTTGACTTCATGGCTTTATACTTTTGAGTCCATGCCCTCGAAAGGTTGTGATGCAATAGTACATTTATCTTGTGATGTTTTCTTAAAAATAGTGAAAGAGACATCTCTAATTCTAAAAAAGCACTTTTGTGTATCGCCGTGACTCAAACAGATTTGACTTTACATGCTGCATTTATGTATATTTTTAGACTATGTGGCCTTAACCTATTGAATAGTTAGATATGATCATACAAATTTAACTGTTCATATGTTCCTAAAACATTATTTTATAATTATTATTACATTTCTAAGACATTATTAACATTTTAAATTTAGAGTACTATATTCTGACTTCAAAACTATGAATTAACACATATGGAATTATGTAATTAATTAACAACAACGTCAGCCCTTCTGGCATAGTTCTTGCAAGAACCGTACTGTCAAGTGCATTTGCAAAACCCACCAAGCACCATGATGATCACAGTGGCCAAGAAACAAAACTTACCTGTTGTAGAGAAGTTCGTTTAGAGTTACCAGCCTTAAAAAAATCACCAATTAACAGCACTTCATATTAGAGCCGTTAACAGGAAGCAGACACATCTCAATATAACTGTCCAATGATGATTATTGCATATTTTGGATGCTATCAGTATTGTTTTAGAAAGAAATAAAATGAGGAAAGACGACAGAATTAGAAGGTTAGTTTTTGACTGGTATTCTTTACGTTAAAGTGAGATATTTATTGGATCATTTGAACATAAAAAAAAAACACTTTGTACTTCAATGCTAAAGTAAAACATTGAGAGCTCAATGAAAGAAAGAAAACACAGTTTGTGAGAACAAGAATGTTTAATTTAATAATTTGATGACAGGGACACTTTCTGTGGCTTCTTTAAAGAATATGGAAGTACTGAGTCAAATGATTTTTTTTTTTTTTTATAGAGAAAAGGTATCACAAAAGTGTATTATTTTCCATATAATCTCCCTTCTATTTAAGGTAAGTGTTCCAGGTAATAAAAAAAATCCTTTATAAATCTGGAATTCTGGAATGGTCCAGAATCCTTTTATAAATAATTTAATTACACATCAATTAACATTACACCTTTAAGGTTTTCATTTGACGCACCCACTCTAATAAACGTATGCCCCGAAACAAGGATCATTTCTAGAAAAGACATCTCACTATTACAGTGCAAACACTTATCGATCAACGTTTATTAGATAGCGCTATACGGGTACAAAAAAACTGAAAGAGGGGACACAGAGTAACTACTACTAGACCTAACAAAGACCAGTGGAACAAACTTGATCCGTCACAGATGATATTTGGCAGGAAAAAGCATTTATATTATCTGGGCCGATTCTTCATTGCCGCAAAAAAACCGAGCCACTTTGAAAATGTAAAACAGTAAAGCTTGTTTGCTTTGCCACAATTCAATCCACCCGGACGGGATTACTCCATTTCCTTCTCTGAACTAGCCCTGCCTCCTGGTTTAAATCAAGGATAAGCAAATTAAGGGGCTTTGTCATTCTTTTCTGAACAGACAGAAGAGGGAGATTAAAAAGGCCTGGGTTTACATGACGAGGGTTTACATTTCCTGTGGGACGTCCAACAGACGGGATCAGCTGGAGATGTTTTACTCTATATTTGTTCAGCTTTTCACCAACACAAGAATCGTTCCCTAGTATGATACCTATGGGACATTCCTGTCTGGGATATTTCAATATGAATCATGAAATCGCTAATCCTGACAGCATATTTGATCAAAATGATACAAATCCAAGCAGCATCTGATTCAGGGGTGACAATGTTGGAATCTAAAGAACATTGTCTAGTGCAGTAGACAATAATATAGCCACATCATACACAAGGATGAGATGGTTTATGGGACATCTTTTATGATTTATGGGACTTGCATGTTCAACCCATGAAAACTCTAAAAGAAGGTCTTTCTTTAAAAAAATAAAATAAAATAAAAGAGTCCTGTTTTGGACCACATGATTACTCGTACAAAAAATTTACTTGACAGGCTGTTCCACTCTGTTCCAGAGTGTTGATAAGCTTTGAGGGAAAATATACGGCGAGTGCTGCAAATACACCGAATGGGAATTCATTGCACTGAAAAGTGCATGAAATCCATGAAGATACTCAATGTTCTCAAAAGGTTTACTTTGCCGTTATACAGCCTGGAATATTTGACTCCTGTCAGTATGTACTTGTGCTGCTTTCTTGCCATCATGCCAAAATTCTATTTTTGACCAAAAAAAAAAAAAACCCAAATCAAACCCCTTTTAAGGTCTTCTTATGATCTATGTTTTTACCGGGAATGGAAAACACATGCTTACAACATATTTATAGTTGAATAAATCACTCTAATAGTCCCCATTACTTTATTTAAAAAAAACTTTCCACATCACTTTTTAGACAGGTGTTTTATACCCATCCTTCAAAATGTTCAGAATGAATCAAAATGGTATTTATAAACAGAACTCCATGACAAATATTGCACATACTTGAATATTTTACAATAATTTATTATAGATTCATATTAAACACTAGTTTAACCATTAATATTCCATTAAACATTATATTAAAGGTTCCATATTTTACAACTTCTTTGACGTGTTAAAATAAATCTCAGAGGTACCCAAAAGTCTGATAATGCTCCGGCTGAGCTCGAGTCTCTCAGACGATGCATTTTTGTGATACCTCAATCTCATTCTGTTTCAGTCTTATTCTTAACTTGCCATTTTTAAATCTATGTAAATGAGCTACTGCGGAGGCATGCACCACCAGAGAACAGCAGAGCTTAAGCAGAGTTGGAGACGGAGCTGAGCAACAAGAAGCGGGAGAGTATCATCTTATATGAGGTCACATTAGGGGGAAAATCTAATTAAGCTCCATCCAGTACAAGTGGTTTAGTTTGTACACATACACACACCGGAGGGCCATCTGAATGTCTAGAATTACTAAAAAGTAAATTTTGCATAAATAGTTCCACAAAGACAAAATCTTTTTAGTGGAGACAAACCCAGAGATATTTTTGCAATGACAACGCATGCTTTTTTTTGGTCCTTTCATTTGATTTGTAATCAGTTTCAAGAAAATGTTGGTATTAAAATGTGTTTCAACACCTGCTATTATGGTTGGATTTATTTTGTAACTATTAGAGAGAAATTCCAAGTACTGTATTAAAACTATAATGAACTTTTTAAAAAAAGGTTCATCGTAAATTTCGATTGAACAATCACAAAAAACAGTGGCGTAATAATACTGTAGTTCTAAATTCTCTGTTTAAGCCTGTGATCTTAATAAAAACAGAGTAATTACATGTAGATGTTTAAGGATCTGTGCATTTTCAAATGTTCATTGAGAAGCATTGAGTTTCAGCACCATAATAAAAGCTTTAACATTTAAAAAAAAATGAAAAGTCTGTTTCCTTCAGCACTGGAATGCTTTGGACTGGAATACAGGGTCTGTGTAGGTCAGTGGTCAGGATTGCTTTGATACAAGTAGTGCTGTTATCCTTTTAGGTCATCACCGATCCACCCTGTGATCATGTTAGCCACCTCTTCACCCGCATCCAGGACGAACGCATGGCGCAGGCCGCGCTCGCACAAGCGTATGTCTCCATCAGGAAAGTCTCTTCGGATATCCTGGTAGTACTGCACGGGGCACCAGTGGTCTGCGGCTCCGTAGTAAAAAACAAGCTACGGACATGAAAAAGTGCATTAGTTCTATATGCACATGCACATGTATATCCCATTGATAGTTAGACACTATAAACACACTTATACGACTGGAGGTTTGACCTCTCGAATGTGATTAATATTGTGGTGATTTATTTCCCCTAACAGCATGGCTCTGGCAATCATTTTAGCTTCAAAGCAAATAACAAGGTTATACCATGCATTAATGTACTTGTTCTAATCCTGTATTATTCTAATACATTATCACGGAGAATGTGCATGCCGGACTCTCCCATTAAATAAATTGAATTAACGTGTGTAATTGTTGATATGGTGAAGTTTTCTGTGACGAGACGTTCGCTCATTCCATTCAGACTCTCCAGGGTCTGTGTTTTGTAACAGTCAGAGGTTAAGCTGTTTCTTTACATTCTCTGCCATGGGAAAGTGTTGTGTTTTTTGGAAACATAAAAAGCTTCTTTTTTTTTTTTTTTTTTTGTCTGGGAGAGTACTTCAAGGAAGAGAAAATGAGAGGGTGGTGACTGTTTATATCTGTTATAAGTAATAACAGGAGCTAACTTATTTAGCAGATGCTCAACAACATGAAACATACCTATAAATGGATGAAATGTATAATGTGTCATTTTTTAATCTTTTTTTTTGTTGCTTTGGTATAAGGAGAATAAAACAGTTTGGCATGTGCTGTTTTTAGAAAATAAATTAACTCTCTGTCAATGATTATTTGTCTAGAATAGCTGTCTTGTGTACTTATGCATGTAATGTCTTGTGTACTTATGCACATCTTGGGAACTGTGTGATTTATTTAAAAGGAATATTGAGAAATCTAAATCATTCACATCCACATCAACTGAACAGAAATAAAAAAAAGCAAGATGTTTTAATACTGCGAATTTTCAATTGTCTTTGCCACTAAATTGAAACCACATAAAAAAATAAATAAAAAAACATAAAAAAAAATACATAAAAATAAATAAATAATATATATATATATATATATATATATATATATATATATACTTATTTTTTAAATGTTTTTTCTTTCCCACATCCCTGATAGGATCTCAAAAAACAAACCAACCACAGAACAGGACATCACAAACCACAAATGACAGTCTCAGTGACCGTATAGTTTACTTGCGATTCAGGCCGAACCAGATCGGGAATGATTGACAATAAAATGTTTCTCATGGTGAGTAGCGGTTCAACAATGATTCGATGCCTCAAGCGTTTCAAGTAAAAGAAAAAAAAGCTCCCTTATTGACTCTTGAAAGCGAAGCATCTTCGCGCTGTGCATGATACAATGATCGCATTTACTTGTCAACTGTTTGACTCCGCTCTCCTGACAAATTGCATAATGCTAGGCCTCTGCTGCCTGCACTAGTTAATCATGATGGCTTCTACATCTGTCTGGCTGATTGATTTCTCCACAGCTTATAAATCTAATAAAAGACTGAAGAGGGGATGAAACATATGACCTCCTGTCTTCACCTACAGCTCCTTCAAAAAGAATGACTCTGGCGAGGCTGTTGGCAAGCAATAAGCCGGCGAGGCTTGATAGTTTCAACAAAGTGCATGAAAGCTAAATGGGAATACACACGCACATACAGAGCCCAGAGCTGCGGAACAAAGTGAGGAGTTCCCTTTGTCATGCAATCCGTGTCAAACAAAATTAGGACATCCAGAGATAAATGAATTTGATGTTAACAAACAAACGAGCGAATGGATAAATAAATTTGAACACTATTTATCAAAACTTTGACTTGCTTTAAACGTGCCTCCGCTGTGCCATCTTTGAGCTTTGTCTTTTCAACAGAACATAACAGGAAGGTGCTGTATGTCTCGTGACACTTAGGGTTAAAGTATGTGGTGTGTACGAGAAGCAGAGTGAGAGCAGCAATGATATCACCTTTTTAACTGATGACAGATAAAGTGCACCAGTCATTGACATCCCAGCCAGTCATGTCCCACCTCTCTGCATGCATGAGGCCTCTGGTTAGCATCAGAGCGAATGCATCGAAAACACACAGGCTGACACACATGCTCGATACGTTCTTCATGCCTCCCGAGCGAAGCGGCACGGACGCTCGCTCTGATCTTGCACTCTTTCAACTTTTTGCAATAAACTCTGGATGGTTATAAGATAATCGAACCCCTTTGGCCACATGGGAATGTCCGAAATCTGTACGAACTTCAGAGGAAGAACCATAATGCTAATATTTATAACGCTGTAATAAACATTCATTAATCAGTGGATTTATATATGCTGATGATTAAGTACCTTGTCGAGATATTGCTGTATGGTCGAGTTATCGCGATCTTGCACCATCCTCATTTCTTGACTTCCCATATACATGGCATTAGCTGTGAAATGAAATGAAAAAAAAAGAGAGATTAAGTAATACAATACTTTGAAACAAAAGTAAACATTACCAAAAAAAAAAAAGAAAACAAAAGCTTTTCTTAAGATGATAATGATCTGTCCATTAAACTGTTGCATTTTCATTTTTTAAAATGAAAAGTAGAAAGGTCTGTGAGTGTTTATAGCTATATATCCATTCTATTAAAAAAAATTAAAATTATTGAAAAAGAAAAACTGATACCATTGACGCATTGACTATACACTGACTTGCTGTGGAATAAGAGGAATAAACCCCTCAGAGCATGCTGAAAATAATAAACTCACTCTCACTCACTCTAGGCACTAGGCAGGGTACACCCTAGATGAGGTGCCATCCAATGTAGGACCCACACACAAATACACACACGCACACACACACACTACAGGTCATTTGGAAATGCCGATTAGCCTAACCTGTATGTCTTTGCACTGTGGGAAGAAACTGGAGCATCCACAGGAAACCCAACAAGTACAGGGACAACATACAGTACAAACTCCAGGAAACCCAAATCTCTAACCCTCGACCCTCAAACCATTGCGCCACTGTACCATCAATAATAAATTCCCCACCGTATTTGTTTTCAGTAAGGCTCCAAATATCCACATCTATGTCTGGATTTCAGTCCAAAGTTGGCCAAATGTAGATTTATTTTTTAGTAATTGAATATGAATCCTGAACCAATGTCCCTGGAAACAGAGAAAAATAAAAATAAAGAAATGCCAGCACTGTCAACATGGTCTGTAAATTCAGGCTCTGACAGTTCCTCAACTTCACTTAAGATCAAAGTGGTGCAGTACTATGCTAATACACATTGTGAGTCATTTACTTAAAACATGTAGCTGAATGTCAAATAATTCAACCGAGGGGGCTTCTCCACTTCTCTTGATTTCCCGTTTATGCAGATGTGTAGATATGTTGGAAACCCAAAGGGTCAGCGGGATACATTCCATTCCATAGATATGTACTAGTAATTACTGTGCCCTTAACATGATTAACCATGTTTCCTACAGCATCACTTTTGATATTCGGCTTCAAGAAATTTAAGAGAATGTCATGTTTATCGTCTCCCCAGTCTCCGCACTCAAAACTGGGATGAGATTTTCCACCTTGTGCACAGAGTTGCTACATATCTGAGAAGTAAAGGGAATTTAAAATGGGAAAGGACAGAAAATGGGAAGCATCTGTGCAGGAGAAGACAAAAGAGGAAATACGCAAAGTCTTTTGGAGTCACAGCGACCCAGTTGCTTTAATCTTGCATTCTGTTAGTCAAGTCCACTAGTGAGGACACTTGATTAAAAGCATTACTTGAAGTACAGGGTTTTTGGGCCTACATAAAACATACTACAGTTGATATTTGGTTCCACCTCCCCTGAACATATTGTAGAAGGCTTTGACAAATACCCAAATGCACGATTTATGAGCTAATGTGTATCGCCTGACATGATGACCTGGCAAATGATCAGGGAAAGTGATCCTGTTGCCAGGCTGCTCAGCCAGATGAACCAAGTCAGCCACCCACAACAGCTATCCAAATAATAATAATAATAATAATAATAATAATAATAACAACACTGTACTTTAAGGTTCTCACAAAAGAGAAAACACATTTTCAACATACAGTACAGACCAAAAGTTTGGACACACCTTCTCATTCAAAGAGTTTTCTTTATTGTGTTCTTTATTGTGTTCTTTAGCCCAAACACGTCTCTTCTGTTTGTTGCCTGTCCTTAGCAGTGGTTTCCTAGCTTATATTCAACCATGAAGGCCTGATTCACACAGTCTCCTCTTAACAGTTGTTCTAGAGATGTGTCTGCTGCTAGACCTCTGTGTGGCATTGACCTGCTCTCTGATCTGAGCTGCTGTTAACCTGCAATTTCTGAGGCTGGTGACTCGGATGAACTTATCCTCCGCAGCAGAGGTGACTCTTGGTCTTCCTTTCCTGGGACGGTCCCCATGTGAGCCAGTTCCTTTGTAGCGCTTGATGGTTTTTGTGACTGCACTTGGGGACACTTTCAGAGTTTTCCCAATTTTTCGGACTGACTGACGTTCATTTCTTAAAGTAATGATGGCCACTCGTTTTTCTTTACTTAGCTGCTTTTTTCTTGCCATAATACAATTTCAAACTCTTTGAATGAGAAGGTGTGTCCAAACTTTTGGTCTGTACTGTATATATTTTCTTGAAGCACTAAAAAAAGGCAACAAAAGCATATACGTGCAACCACAAACAGTACCCATGCTATATATATCGACATAAGCTGCAATATTTCAGTAAAAAATTAATCCTTTGAGGCAGGTTGCTAATGTCTGAGAGATCAGTTAAGCATCGACAGCAGTAGGGTGTAGGTAACGGGGTCTTACGCAACTGTTCAATAGATGACTTATGGAACAAGGAAAGAGGTGAATATAAACCTTGTGTATAAAAATATCAAACTTAAGGGTTGGACATGAGTAGACAGGGAAAAAAACAAAAACAATACTAAACGAAACACACACACATATACATATACATACTGTACCTATATACAGTATATACACAAACAGGGTGAGTCAAAAGTAACTAGGCATTAAAAATTTGTATTAATGTCCATTTTTCAAATACAGATTTATTGAAACAAATTGTACTTGCATCATACAACAAGTCTGTGGTCATCAGCTTTGCTTGACATTTTTTTACTGTATCCAGACGGACACTGTGTCGCATTCCTCCCTTTCACTGCACAAGAACAATGTAATTCCACACTTGCAATATTAGTTCGCTCATGAACAGTCAAATGTTCGGCCCTCCTTGTTTATGTTGCATGTGCTGCCCCTCACGGCCGATGCCTGTACAATCAGCATGGGAAATATGAAATCCTGTTTACTATCGTCTATTTATGGGCTGTTTTCATTACCACTCCAGTGACACTAAAAGTTCTATAGCCATTAAATATTGCCTAGTTAAATTTCACCCATCCTCTGATCATTTTTCTGTGTACCTTTATATTCACTTTATATTCTGAGGCTATATATATTCTGTGGTATAATAAAAATATTACAATGTTGGTTCAAGTCAAATTGGGACTTGTAATGAAATTTTTCATGAATGAAGACATAAACCTGATTGACTGTAGCATCGTACGGTGATGTATCTGGTGCAAATGTTTTAGCAAGTGGACCACCTGATAATTGAAAATCAGCAGATTACAGGAATTTGATTGGGATTTCCACACGTATTGGCCATTAAATGTATTCTTGGGAGGCCAGAGATTTAAACGTGTAGCAGGCAGTTCGATCATGGCTCTGGTGTATGAAGAAAAGCTTTATACACTGGTGGTATCCACGCACTAGTGAAACACTGGAATAAGTGTATTAATTTAGCAGGAGATTATATAGAGATATATGAGGTTTTCTGTTATTCTGTACTACTAAAGTCCCTGTTTGACTTGACCGTACCCTGTACATTGTAGCTGTGCATTACCGCTTGAATTCACATTGAATATTCAGTCAGAGATTTCACCGTCGTCAAACAGTGAAAAAGTCTAGATGCCATTATTATGTCTGTGGTCCAAAAAAAAAAAAAAAAAAAAAACACAATATTTCTATAAGATGTCACTGAAAATGTCGCATTTAGTGATCCAATGTTACCATATAAGGTATGTGCACAATCATACAAAAAGGGACATCACTGGTCCGAACTATTGCACGATATGGACTAAATCTTATAATGTGCAAAGCTATGTATTGCTTTTGTGATATGTCTTGATATGTATTAAAAACACATTGGTAAAGCCCTTGACGTGCAATGGGGGAAGACTGGCCTGCATTATTTTGATCAGTATTATTTACGTTTGTCGGATCATGTAAATGTGATTCATCAAAACAGCCACGGGAACACTCATCTGCAACATCTGAGATCGTTCAGGATGCTCACAGCAAAAAGAAACAACAACAACAACAAAAAAAACATTTAGGGATTTGTTTGAGCGCTCAAGTGCACGTTTCTGAGATATCAAAGGCCAGTATTGCAGTACCGTCGTACAAACAATATATTGTACTGCTCCAGTGTAAACTGCATTTGCTCCATATGGTACAAAACACCTTTGTTTACTCTAACGATTTTCACATGAAAAAAAAATTCCTACAAATAAAAATGTCTAAAAACAGTCATATAGATTTAGGCTGATTGCTGTCTTTAGAATAAAAAGTGGCTGCTTCTTTTCAGTGCAAGGAAAATGTCTTTCTCTTGAGTTTAACGCTATGTACTATGACCTAGAACATTTAATTGCATTATGTTAAAAAGGGTAAGCTTGGATATGAATCAGTGTAAATAATCGAGATGACTAGACCCTAGAGTTTGTCTAAAAGAAAATTACTCAGACCTTGTTTTTTTATTAAGTTTTAGAAATCGGTTGGCTTCTCAGGTTGAAAATTGACGACAAGTTCAGACATGGATTAAAAAGGATAATCTTCCAAAGACGCCAGAAAGGAGTAGCAAGTCTGTATGTTGAGCGACTGGGCATATTACCCAGTATATGGACTCAACTTGCTGACATCATTTAAAACCAGTAATGCTGCACATCCCAATTTTCAGAGTAAGAGAGCAACAGACAAAATGGGACACAGATTGAGAACTTTAACAACTTTAAAGCAAAAAAAAAAAAAAAAAGTGAGACTGAGACAGACAGAGAGAAACAGAAGATAGAGAGAAGTGTGTGTGCCAGTCTTGGGGCAGTGATGAGAGAGACATCCCCTGGTCTATCTCACTTATCTCTAGGGGGGTGTCTGGACTCTGGGGTTTGGCAGGACATAGCATTCCAGCCCAATTTACACATCCTCACACATGCACCCAGTTAACATCAGAAAGAAGACATAAAGGAGACACGAATGCATATGCGCTGTCTCATCTAGAATAATCTGTGACAAAAATATCATCACCTTTTACCGTTTATTCATTTAATAAACATAAAAACTGAGTCTACGCAAAGACTTTCAAAAGTCTATGCTTGTGCCGTTTACTGTATGTGATACATTAATTGTACATTTCCTCATAAGTGCCACAAATCAATGGTTGTGAGGTAATTCCACTGAGATAATTATTAATATAGCTAATGTATGGTGGGGCTACAGTATGTCTCAACCCAACATTTTACCTTAAACTCACTGTCAGAACTCTCAGATATTCCTGTCCTTGCAAGGGCAAAGACACACGACGATGACAAACAACAACAGGATTATTATTAGTAGTAGTAGTAAGGGATGTAAGTAAGCAAAACCAAGGGAGCTGTCTGCTGTTTTGCACCACATTGACTGTTTTATGTCACTGTTCATTCCTCATTTTGCTTCGATGAAATAGAAATGAACTTGATGAACTAGACAGTTTTACCCTCCTTTTTTCAGTTCAATAACACATGTCTTGAAAGAAAACCACAAACCGGTGCAACAAAGTGCAGATTTTTTTTCCCACCAAACAGAACCCAAGGTGGGTGGGCAAACTCTGCAGTTCCTCATACGGAATTATCCTGCCGTTTAGAGAAAAGCAATTGCATGAAATAACAGAAATAAACATGTCTTTCATCACATAGAGTTTAAGGGATTTATCCATCATCACTTTTTAATTGTGGATTAAAGTTGATTTGGAAGTGCCTGGGGAAAGCTTTGTGGCTTTTTCTCCATGAGAAATAACACCTGTGGTCAAAAACCAGAGTGACCAGGCTGCACAAATCTGTAACCACATCCTTCATTTAGCTAGAATATATCTGACCTCTGATTGGTACTTTTCTCTATCATGCTTGTCACAGAATTGATTTTTGGTTTACGCAAGAATTAAAGTTAAAGATATTACAAAAACGAAACCATACTACTGCAAATAATACAACAAATGAAAAACAACATTGAAGGAATGCTGGAAGGTCTCTTCAGAGTGGATATTTCTTAGACCTCTTTACTAACATTACTGTCTTGACTACGGATTGAAGCAAAACCTCAATATCATTCAATAAAACCATTCATAAACCAATCCACAGCATGAAAAATCAGGAATCTGGTCAGCTATGATAAGATGTTCTAGAATTACTTCAAAACAGCGAATATATTTCAGCCCCTGTATGACTTTCATTTTGATCATTTTATTGCCCTCGGGTTTCTATCCAACGTTCTTATACTGAGAGGTTTCATGTTTAAATGCTTACATGCCTGAACTCTTGTTAAGCTGCCTAGCTTATATTTAGAAATGTGCCAACTATTTCTTGACAGAGTAGGCCACTATTATCAGGTGCAGTTCACACAGGTGATGTTAATATAACATGCACAGTGGTGTGTAAATGAAATTGTGTCTCGTCTTCTAAACAGCCAAAGCTTACATAAGGGCATGCTTGCCTCTATGTTCCAACACGGTCTGATCAAATCCCATAGAGCAACGGATTTAGGCTTCACAGAACAGGATTTAGTTTCATGTTGTGTAACTGCTACTGGATAAAATTACTTTTTAGATACCCTCCTTTAAGCGAGAATAGTATTAAATTTAAAGAATTTAAAGATTAAAGAATTTGAGAACAGCTGTAAATTTATTAGGTTAAAAAAAGGAAAATACACTTATCCACACGCTTAACAATGAGGTTGTGTAGTAGTGTACCTTTTCGAGGCATGACTCTTCAAAACCTCTGGGGTGTGCACTGGGGTGTCTGGCACCAGGATGATGCAGCAGATCCTTTGATTGCTGTGGGTTGCAGGGTGGGGTGGATTTGTTTGTCCAGACCATTCGATGCTCAGTTGGATTGAGATCCAGGCAGTTTGTCTACTGGGCCCATGTGCGGCGGGCTGCGGTGCACTGGATGTAACGGTGCCTTTCTATTGTGGCCAATTTTGACTTCTGTCAGCAAGTTGCACTGCATTGTTTTTTTGGGGGGAGATCAGACTGGACAGGCTAGCCATAAGCTCCCTACAGAAATAAATGAGCCTCAAGTGACCATGAAGGAAAAGATTTGGTACAATCAATAGTCTTCTCAGATTTGGCCACTAAGCCAAACTGCCTAATCAGGGACAGAGGTCCTTGATCAGGCAGCTTAACTAAAAACACTGCAGAACATTACAAATGAGCTCATATGTTCCAGTATGGAGATGGGAGAACTTTACAGAAGCACAGCCATCACTGCAGCACTCCACCAATCTATGGTAAAGTGAACAGACAGAGCCATTCCTCATGAAAAGGCACATGACAGCCCACTGGGAGTTTGCCAAAAATCCAATGAAGGTCTCGCAGACCCTGAGATACAAAATTCTCTGGTCTGATGACACAACTATTTGAAATCAGGAAATCAGGCACTGTGCATCACTTTATTTAAATCTATAGTCAAACATAATGGTGGCAGAAGCATGCTGTGGAATGTTTTTTTGTGACAAGGACTGGGAGACTAGTCAGTATAAGGCAAAATGGATGCAGAAAATAAAGAGCTCTCCTGAATTTCTTCTCAGGTTGGGGTGATGGTTTACATTTAAACAAGACAACATTCTGAAGCATACTGCCAAAGAAAAAATACACACAGTAGCAGCTTCAGAACAAGTCTTTGAAAGTCCAGAAGAGGCACAGGCAGAGTCTGTCCCTCAACCAAATCGAGCATATCAGGAGAGACCTGAAAAAGGATGTGCACCCATGCTGCCCATCCAATCTGGTTGAGCTTGAACGATTCTGCCAAGAAGAAAGCTTCCAAAAAGAAAGCTTGTAGCATGATTCACAAGAAGACTTTAGGCTGTCATTGCTGCCAAAGGCCCTTTAACCAAGTACTATGTGATGGGTCTGAATACCTATGTAAATGGGATATTTCAGTCTGTATTTTTTTAAAATAAATTAACAAAACACTCCATACACCTGTTTTTACTTTGCAATTGTGGAGTAATCAGTAATCAAGCAAAGAAAACATCTAAGAAAATTGCTGAAATTACTGGAAGAACTGTCCAACACATTAATAAAACCTAAAAAGCATAGTGCTGAACCATCAACTTGGTGGGAAAAAAACCCATGAATGACCATGATCGGCGATCACTTAAATGCTTGGTGAAGCTGAAACATAAAAAATGGACAGTAGAAATCACAACTATGTTAATTAGTCAAAAATAATCACATTTCTAAGATTTGGACTAAACGGCTATATGACCATAAGAAAACTACTCGTTAGTTAGACTAATAATAAAAGCCTGATTTTGCTAGGTACAGTAGCACAAAGATTGGATTAAGAACCAGAAGAAAAAGATCATGTGGTCTGAGCAGTCTTAGATTTACCCTATTCTAAAGTGATCAACTGTAGAAATCAAAGTTACTGATCCCGTAATCAGTACAAGATTTTGGCCAAAAATTAACACAACCGGAAGGAAATAAATACTATGATGTTGCATAGGATAAGTAATGCCATGAACAATCTGCATCGTAATCAAATCAGTGTAACAAAATATTATTGTGTGTCACATTTTTTTTGTCAAAATTGTTTGACAATTAAAATGCAGCAAGACTTCAAATTAATCTGCAGATAAAAGAGAGTGTTTATAAAGATATTAACAAGCTTTTGCGCTCAAGGGCTTTGGGTTCCACAATGGGGGGTTGAGATCTCCAAACATTTAGTTTGTGGAGATTGAGAAAACAAAATAAAAATATGCAAACATAAAAACACTGTCAGGTGTCTTTAAACACATTTCAGCAGTTGTAGTAGACATAAGATACAGTATTAATGACAATAAATGTCATAAAGCATGTTATTCTTGTTTTTTGTTTTTTGTTTTTTTTTACTGTTTAAAAAAAAGTTTTGTGCAATAAAGTAAAGGTGTGATGGTGCGTTGGGGGTGTGGCTCCATTTCTAACTTCTGTGGCTGAAAAAACAAGTTTAAATAGTTGGTTTGGGTCTTCTTAAAAAAGTGGGTCGATGTTTTCCTCTTTTCACTGGGTATTCGCTCGCTGCTGCTCACATGGGTTGGACTCAACCAAGTCTCACACGTGGCAAGAAGTGTTATTCTTTTTTTGTCAAGTATATAGAATCGAGAAAGCCAACTATTTGATCTTGTTTTATAATAACACTTTTAGTTCATCATTATGATGTGATATTTTGGAGTTGTACTGGCCGGTTTAGATTATGCGGGGTTACAACCCCTCATCCCCCCATAAAATCTGCCTATAGTTGCACTTGGTTAATTACAAGGAAATATGGTCCAGACAAGAGAGTTGCCAATTGAAACAAAGAAAAGTATTATAAAACTCCTTCAGGAAGGAAATTCAATATGGAATGTGGCAAAACGTTTTGGTTGCTCCCAGGCAGGTGTGCCTAAAATTTTGCACAAACAAAATCGGAAGGTTATATAAAAAGAAAACATATGGGTACAGTAGAACAAGGAAGGTGTGAAAGGATCAGAATGGAAAAGTCAAAGCAATAAATCTTGACAAGAGGACAGTAAAAAAAAAAAAAGGTATGTCAATGTTGGAGACAGAACTGAAAGAAATCAAACAAAACCAAACACTAACATCACCACTAACACCTAACCGACGGAAAATAGTGACACAGAAATCAGCTTTCAGGTTGATAATGCATTCTGCTACACAGAAAAGATGTAGACTAGGGCTGTTGCATGTGATTAATCTAGATATTTTAACATGTTACTATTTTTTTTATATCTCAAATTAATCATATCATCAAGTTTGGCCCTAATGGCTTCCCACAATCGCAGATTACCCTGTGTGATAATGGCACGTTTAATGCGGATAATAAGATGACTGAGGAAACATCACGAGGTGTGCTGAGCGGCAAGTTCAAGAAATATTTTTCCAAGAATACATTAAAAGTCATTCATGGGAACGTATGTGGCTCAGACTGTAGGTTATTGATTTTTGGACCTGAGGAGCCGGGTTCGAGTAGATGCAGTGCTGGTCCCATTTGAGGGATTTTAATTTAACGTTTGTTAAACGTTAATGTTTGAGATATTCTAAAACTGCATAATTTGTTTCCTCTAACCATTTTTAAAATACTTTGGTTATTCCAACACTGCACGTTTATAATACAAGTAAATTTGAATTGATTGATAGCACTAGTTCACTTTTTATTTAGATTCATACACATTGACATTTCATACAAACTTCCATCAATTCTTTTGATGACAATTGTTAAAAGCGCTATACAAGTAAAATTGAATTGAACTGAATAGTTTAAACTCTTCTTCAGGCAGCCAGATCAACTTATTGACAAGGCCAGCAAAACATCTGGATCTCAATATTTAAAAACTTGTCCGTCCTGCAAACATGATCTGTCACATGGTGTTATATAGTGTTAGTGTTCTTTAACTTACACTATTTAATAAACAGGAGGAATTTAAAAACTCTGTCCCTAAGAACACATTTTAGTGCCTGAAAACAGATGTGTTGTCTAAATAATTACCACAGAGGAAATTATGGTATATATTTTAGAAACAAAAAAATCCAAATGGTTAATAATCTTGACGGAAGGATACTGTGTGTTTCATTCAATGTAATGTTATATTTCGGTGTTCGTTCCCTGGTTTCCAGGTGTCTGGAAAAGGAAAGGGAAAAGATATGCAGCAAGTCTAGTGAAAAAGCCAGATAGGAAGTGTACAACCTTCGTCACTGGACTGCAGGTCAGGCCAGTGTTAACTATGTTTCACTCTGGTGGTGTGAAATGAGTGTTTAGCAATTGTAGTCAGGTTTCACACTCTCACATTCCCAAAAAATGCAAGGCTGAAAGGTGACAGAAAATGTTAAGAATTCTTATTCCCTCAGTAATTTGCCAAAGAAAAAAAGCAGAGTTGGGTTGTTCTACAAGCTGAACTACTTGATGACAGAGCACATTAGAATCGTTTTAATATCTCTTTTCTCTAGGGGGGTTGGTCTCATTTATTTATGTCAGACACCCACGTCTGCTTGGCATGTACTGTGTGCATGTTTCACATGAAGTTAACATGAAAGCATCAACAGTCCAGATTTCAAGGAAAGGGATTTGCGTATAAATAAATCCTTAAAAGTACCCAGGAAGTTCCATCTAATCACAACATGCTTTCCTAATTAAGTCTGTCAACTTGCCATTAATTATGTGTGTAATGCAAGACAGAGAAAGAGCAGCTTTTCATTTACAAATGAAGACCAGCACTTAGTACTTAGCAACAATGTGAGCACACAAACAGACACATGGACACGCGCACAGACACATAAACACACACAGACGCATGCAAAATGTGCCATTAATAATTTGACTCGATCACAGGCCACTTAAATAAAAATAACCGTGCAACTTGCAATTATCCAATCAATTGACCTTGCAGGGGCACAACCATACAGTCATGGAGATACAGGTGAAGAGCTTCAGTCAATGTTCACATTAAACACCAGAATGGGTAAAATGCAATATATACAGAAGTCTGTGAAAAGTCTAGGAGATCAGCAGTCCCTGAAATATTCAAAATTGCCAGAGCTAAAGTCACCATTATCCCCAATTCTCAGGTTGAGGTGACTGATACAATACCTAAATCTTATCTACTGTAAATATCTTGACCTGCAACAGTGATGCACTGTGCTATTGCCACATGATTGGCTGATTGGATAACTACATATATAAGCAGGTGTACAAATGTTACAATATTAAATACACACAGATTAAATTTATGACTTGCTATATAAATTTCTTTTGTAAAATGTAAAGTTTTGAAAATTATTACTTTTGGACCACTGAGCTACATTCCACTCTTTTTCTCCTTAGCACTTGTAAGATGTTTCTGACATTGTCTCATTGGCATTGGTTCAGGAGTGGTTTGATACTAAGAATGCAAGATGTCTGTGCATAGTGGCTCATGACACACTGACTCCAGCCTCACTCCGCTCCTAGTGAAGCTCTTTCAAGGTCTTGAATCAGCCTTGCTTGACAATTTTCTTAAGGTTTTAGTCATGCCTGTTGCTTGCGCACATTTTCCTACCACAGTTTTCTCTTCCAGTCAACTTTCTATGAATATGCTTCAATACACCACCTTCTGTGGCTGATCCTCTTTATGAAGGATGTTGATAATGATCTTCTGGACAACTGTCAGGTCAGCAGTCTTCCTGATTCATGTAGTGAACTAGACTGAGTGATGCAATAGTCTAATATTTTGAGACACTGGATTATTGATTTTAAAACAAAAAAGGCTTCAAATATTTCACTTTACATGAAAGAAATCTATAACAGATGGGAGCTTTTTTTTTTTTTTTTTTCAAATAAAATCTGAAGGAAAATTACCATTATTACCAATTACCAATATTCTAATATTTCGAGATGCACTGTATATACGCAGTATATATCCTGACAATACCTGAAAAGTGTTAATGATTTAAAGCATGTGTCTTGCAGTTGGTTGCAAAGTCTCAGTAGAAACATAGAAAGAAGGACAGTGAACATAAAAAGAGAAAAAGAGAGAGCGAGAGACGCTTATAGAGTCCACTGAGGGCTCTTTGGCAGAGCCTCTCTATCCATCACAGCATCAATCATCCACCTCCCAGGACAGACAGGGAAAAACACTCTGCCTTTCACACAGCCTGAAAGAAGAAAAAGCCATGCAGGTCTGTTTCCCTCAGAAGAGAAGATTCATATCACCCCTCCTCACAACACTTCATCTGCACCATTACTGAGCAAATAGAAAACCCTGGAGATTAGACAAGACTTTTAATAAATAAAAATGTATTCCATTCACTGGGGGAAAAAATGAAGAAGAAAAAAACTGCTCACTTGGCTGCCACTCAAATGCTGATTTCATTTATGCAGGCCATTCCAAACATCAGCATCAAATGTTGCAATAAAATTCTTATGAGGGATAGAAATAGTGATGTATTTATAAAGTTAATCAACAGAATAACATATCAGTAGCATTTATATTGCTAAACATTCCAAAAGTGTCCCAAAGACAGCTTTTTTCCCCCCCATTCCATTCCATTTTTTATTTATTTTTTTTAAATAATGCCATTTCGATGAGGAAACTACGATCATTAAGCTCAAATTTCACTGTGCTCTATTCATGGGTAAATGTCAAGCTGCCTTTAATACAATTGTTCCTGTGTAATCGTGACAGACAAGCTACTGCATAATAATATAGATTCTACATTTCACCATCCTAAAAACTGAATTGCTACAGATGGTTTGGAGAATATCCATCCAGCATTTGCTAATAAATAAAACAGGGTCAACATTTAATGGATATGTATGTCAGGAACAATTTTAAATAAATTTAAAAACCAGATTTCTCATGTGCTCTTACTTGGCAAGACTCCTCTTTAAGTGCTGCTGTAATGACGACTAAAACATCAATCATTCAGTGAGTGAGCAAGTGGTAGGAAGTGAATGAGACAGACTCACCAGCACAGTCCACATTGATCAAGCTGAGAGTGGCTGGGATGCAGGATGTGTCTAGTGTACGCATGTTCCTCAGTACCAGCTGCACCATGCCAGCCTTTAGCCTCTCGGGTAGGAGGGAGAGCAGGAAGATGGGCAAGTAGGCTATGTAGCGCAGGTGGCACAGCACAGGAGTCATGACCTTGCCTTGCGGAGTAGAGGCCATGCGCTCAATAGTGGGAAATAGCAGCACGGACTTCACCACCTGATACCGGGAGAAGGCGCAACAGAGGATGTTAGACATAATGAAAATAAACGTTTGCCTGAGTTTGGCAGAGTGGATCTGCATAATTCATTTTAGACATTAAATGAATATTAAATAATTACAGAATTGCTTGTATGATGGTCTACAATGCTGGCACTACATTTGGCAGACAAGTGAATTTGATAACTTTTATCTCACAAACATATTAATGCAATCCTAAAAAAATATGAAAAGGTTTAATCAGCCAATGACAAGATCAGATTTGCACAAAGATTTACAGGCCATGTTTCTTACTCTTGCACCCTAGATCCAAAAGAATTTTAGTACTACAGAACATTGATCCAACACAACTGCCTTTAGAAAGGCACGTAAAATGAATTTTAGAAAATGGTGAAAAAAGAAAGAATATCAAGACTTAGAGTAAAGAGCTCTGGTCTATATTGAATCACAAAAAACAAATTATAAAAACAGGTGTTGTTGGGCCTAAAAAAGTCTCTCTGTAGCAATAATATCAGTTTACATTCCTTGGATTCATTTGCTCTTGCTCTCCACATTAACTGAACCACATGTACTTCAAAAAAAAAAAAAAAAAACCCACAGAGCCTTTGGAATGACATGTAGTGTAAGAGATGCTACAGGTGGTTTTCTACGCATTTCCCCGCCACACAAATATGATGCACCTGACATGTATTGTTAATTTAAAGCTGCCTCTGGGTGAGCAAAGGATGAGAAATGACATGTAACTTTCATGATTTGTTTATTATGAAACCGATAGCAGACAGAACCATAAAGAATGAGAGTGTGAGAGAAAGGAAGAGAGAGAGAGAGAGAGAGAGAGAGAGAGAGACTTCCAGAAACAGGAAGCACCTGTCTCTGTTTGGCCACCGACTAGAAAGCAGCTCAACTCATTCAGTAAGACAAAGTGAACGTGCTTCGTCTGCCTTTGCGAGGCTTTCTAGCTCAAGCCAAGTATTTTTCAATGAAACTATACAATGCAATATTCATTCCCTGGTGCAAAATATCAAATAGCCAGCCGCATGTAATGCCAGATGTAATTTATTTATTGTCAAACCAATTTCAAGCACTGATACTGCTGCTAGTTGGAATGACATCGCATTTGACTTATAGCACAACATCTGTTAATTCTCTGATACAAACAATAGAAAGCGTGAGGCCCAATGGATGTTCCAGTAAAATTGTTGATTTAGGATCTGTTTCTACTGATTCATATAACTATATCTATCCTCTGTGGGAAGACGGGAAAAAAAAAGCTGGTGAAATCAGAATTATTAAATGCATCCTTTTTGTGGACATTTATTATCAACAGTTTTACTGTTCTAAGGAAACAATCTATAGGGTAAAGTAAATCATGTAGAGCAATTTCCAACATTAAGCACTTGTAACAACAAAAACATTTACAGTAATAAATCCATCTTTAATTAAAATAAAGCATCTGCTAAAGGAATTTACCAAAAAAAAAAAAAAGAAGTAAATTGCTACAAACTATACTAAAAATAATCATGATGTAACTGAAGTGTATACACTCAGCTTTAAATTAAGGCATTAAAAAGACTGAGTTAACCATTTAGAAATTACAAACATTTTTTAAAACAAAATCCTTCCATGTTCACAGGCTCATGATTACTTGGACTAATTCACACTAATATAAATATTATACTTGTTTACAACCTGTAGATGAGTTGCCTCCCTTGAGATGCCAGGCTTTTACTGTAGAAAACGTCATTTGCTGTTTTGATTTGGGTCTGTCCTTTTTCAAAACATTGCATTTATCTGCCTGGTGTTGCTTTTGGGCTTTAATATATTTTTTTAGTAATTGACTAAATCTGAGCTGAATGTATAACTTTAAACCTTTACGTCACATTATCAGAAAACAACCATACCCCAGGTGTAATGTTAGCCATAGACTCTCATCCCATAACACTTGACCATTAAAACCAGATAATGTGCTATGTCATCGATCATGAATGCTTCGCTTTCCTTCTCCATACTCTTTCTTTTCCCATTATTCTAGTACAAATTCATCTTGTATTAAAAGTAGACAGGTTTTTTTTATAGCTTAAGTCTAATCTGACCTTTCTGTTTTTTATGTACTGTATTACATGTAGCTTCCATCTTAAGATAAAACATCAGTATTTATTTCACAAAGGTGTCCCTGCCTCCTCAAGAGTGTTCCTGACATACAGTAGTTACAGTAGATGTCCCTTTTTGAAGAACGCACCAAATTGTTCATCTGACCAATCTGAAGGTTCCTACTATCCCTCGGATAAGTCCGTTTTTTTTTATTTATTGGTGGCCTCCTTCACTTTCAACAGTATTCCTAAGGACTACAAATAGAATGTTTCCATGAACAACTACCAGATGCAAAATTATGAGTTGAAATCACCTCCAGACACTTTATCTTCTTATTTTTTTCATGAAATAATTAAGAAACAGGTCATACCTGTCCATCAAACTGCTTAGCAGTCGATTGTCCCATTATATTAAGCCCGGAAAAATGTCTGTCATTCCTAAATGGTAATGTTTTATTTTTGTTAAATTGCCAGAATGAAAGCTGGATGTCTACACTTCTATCACATTTTGGTTGCTTAACACTGAATGCATTGTAGTGATATACAGAGGAACAATATCATAATAATTATGTCGCTTCCCAAATACATATGCACCTGAATGTACTTGATTGAAAATTTAAGAATTGAACACCTCCGGCTCATCACAGTGCTTTAATTCCAAAAATCTCTTGTTTTTGTTGAGAACAACTTGCATGTCTTATGTATGAGCTGTGAGTGAATATTCAAACCTACATCTTGATCACTGCCCTTTTTAGTAGCTAGTTTAGTAGCATTAGCGTTGAAAAAAAAAAGCAAAAATTATTTCACTTCTTTCCACTCATGACCAATACTGCCTGCTGCCAGTTTTTTTCCCCACATGCAATAGTTTCTAACAAGCCAACTGTTCCCCCAAACATCAACAAATTAGTCATTCAAACTACTGTGACCCTTAACATGATAAATCAGTTACTGAAGATAAATAAACAGATGCACAAGCACGCAGCATGCTCCCGTGTTAACGACGTGGGCTTTTTGTCCTGAGCAAGTTATATCTGACTGCCTGCTCTAAATCCATTAGAAAAGTTAAAAAGAAACAAAACCACTCCCTTTCATGCACTTTTTGTTGGTTCCTGCTATTCAGTCCTGATGCACTTACTGTATGACAAAACATACTAACACAGGAGGTTTCTTGCTTAAATTAAATTTGGGTGCAGAAATAGTACTGTAGCCTAAAGAAGAAGCTTTTAGTGACTGTCTCTGGAAGGGAGGTATTTCGTTGAGAGAGAGCTCAAGTGAGTGTGAACAGGTGATCTTTGATGTGTAAAGTACTGGGGTTGATGAGAAGCAGCTTCTCTTTATGCAGGTCACAGGAATTGAACTCTGGGAGGGATTCTCTAATCAGTAAAACTGATTGCCAGTCACCCGCTCCCTCTGTTCCTCTCTCGCTCACACACATTCACACATGCTCCAGTCTAACCTGTTGCAGAATTCAAAAACTTCACTCTTACTCTCTTACACACTCACCCTTCACCACATGGAAATAAACACTTGCTTTATTTGTAGGGATAAGTCCTCCTAAATTTCCTATATATAAAAAAAAAAAAAAAAACTGATTCTTCTGTACCAGCATCTGGAGTAGGTGAGATGAAAAAAAAAGGCTTATTTTTACTCAGAGGCACAAAATCTAGGCTTTGCAGAAATACTCTGTTTACCTTCTGGATCTGCAGAGAGAGGTGCTTGTAACACATTAATGCTGAGAAATACGCAGTTTGTGAGCAAGTGTGCAGGTCTATGGCTCATAAAGGCAAAATAACAAACAGTGTAATGTAAATAATAAGTGTAATATAATTACTACCAATGTAATGTGAATAACTGGTGTATGACTGGCATTACCTTGTTAGTCCACCATATAAAAGACATATATTTAACCAGATCAAGTCTGTTCCCACATTTCTTTTTTCTTAGCCACATCTGACGTGTCCATCTTACTAGGAACCTCATATTTCAATGAACCTTTAAAGCCTTAAAACATTCCAAGTCTTCTACACAGAACAAAAGCCAAGAATTCCTAAAATGCCAGTTGAACATGCCTTAGCCAATTGGCATATGTTATACTCACCTATGGTTTGGAAAGCCTTTAAACAACTTTCTGCCCGATTTATCTACTTGTGTTTGAAAAGCGAGGTACACACTTGTAAAAACTAGGTCTAAAACAGCAATTCGAAAGTAGTCATGGAATGTGGCAAATTGTGCAAGTGGTCATTTGAGTATTTGAATGTGTTGAAGGTCCGACCAGTCTGCAGCGTGTTAAGCAAATTTTACTATTTGGGTTTATAAAACCTGGAGTGTATCGGGCAGTAACTCGAGCCAGCTATATAATGTAATGTTTACACTTTTACTTGGCGCACACGGTGACTGTAACGATGTTTTATTTAAGTGAATTATGAAGTAATGCCAACACTTTTCGACCTCACCCCTGTCTGCCCTAACCTTTACTCCATGAATGAAGGCCCACCCAATGTGCTGCCATAGAGATACACACACTCACAGGAAGCGGCAGGCACATTTTTTGCATCGGTGGAATTTTGGGGACGTGCCATCGTTCCACTAAGGCTAATGACACAACCTGTTGAGTTCTTTCCTTTAAACATCTGTAAGATTTCCATTACCTCTCCCAGATAACAACTCCATTTAAACATTTAAAATACTATTATCTTTTACTTAACAGACTGTAGTGCACCAATTGTCCAAGACCTCTTTAAAAACAATTCACGTTCCAAGGCAATAACAAAATTTCCTCTTTTAGTCATTTAGCCGAGTCAAACTGCTGTCAAAATAATGATCTCCGGTTTCAAAATTATGTCTGACTACAGTACGTACTTGTCCAGATAAAGAGACTTGAACATAGGAACTAAACTATATATGTTGCTTTATCTGTGCTTTAGCATACAAGCCAAATGATTGATCTGATACATTACACGAACAAACTGCAAAAACGGATTTGGCTCCTCCTCAAAGTACCGATCTTACTTAAATTTTACTTGTTTGTATATACTGATTAAGTAGTCTGAAGTGTAAGGAAGAGTTCATACAGCAATGTGAGCATGAGGTCAGTGTGCACCAGCAAAAAATGGTTCGAATTAGCCTGATGAAAACCAACAGCGCACCATATTTTCCCATCCTCACTCGCAGGACACATGGTTTGCAGAAGGTACACATTTTAATCATGCATATAAATAAAGTCAAAAACAAATGTAGATGGTTGTACACATCTGTTTACATTTATCCATAAAGACCATGTCGGGCAACTAGCCTGCATTCTGTAAATGACTATAACTAAATCTTATACGTGACACGTGAAAATTCTCCAGTAATTTCTGTACCAGAGAAGGAATGATGAATGATTAAAAAGAAACCATACAGGATGTAAAAAAAAAAAAAAAAAGGTTCTGGCTGAGTGAACGTCAACAAAAGTAATAATAAACTAAAAATCTAAAATCACTTGAAGAAATATAAACTGCACATCTTTACTTCAGACTCTTAAATCAAATAATCTGACACCGATGACAAATGATAAAATGATTTCTCAGCTTGTGCACTGGCCCCCTGCAAAAAATAGCTGCTATCGTCGGGGACATGGAACACATTTCTTGCTGGGTTTTCTTCTCATAGCACTCAGTCTAACTGAGAAATGTCTGCTGTGCTCTTGGAGTTGTTCATTAGACCAGCTGGAGTCTAAACATTCACCTCAGCGTCTTAGAATGGGCAGAAATCCCAACAATGCTGAGTAGGCTGAGGTTACACAATTTAAGCACACATGTGCAGCAGACCAGAGAGGATATTCATCGTGTCGAGTAACCTTGATCTTTCTAAGACAAACATGTCTGTAATAATGTCTAGTAGCAGTCAGTCTGAGTGACTGGACAAGTACTGATGAGTATTTATGCTGCAAGCCCAGTGGCCTTGCCATTTTAAATTACCCGCGTGACAATAATCTTCCATAGTCTGTAAAGGCGGGCCAATCAACAGTGAAAAGGAACTGGTGTATTCATGCATGACGGAATAATCGTCGCATTGAGACATGGCTAACAGAATCATTTTAAAGTGACTGGCTGAAATTCGTACACGCTGGTGTCGTCCCCCGGTACAAGCTGAAAAGTTATGTCACCTGTCCACTTTAGAAGAAAAGCGGAGCAAGACCTACCATTGCCTCTTCAGACCTCAGCAGGGCCCTTTATTCTAACCCACATAGCTACAGCAGGAGTTTCTGATTATCACATATCATACATAATCACCATGTTGCATTTTTGGCAGCCTACAATCTGCAGCAGTGAAGGAAATATTTTTTTTTTCTTTTTTATATTCTTTTCCCCCTATGAAGATATGGCATGCCACGACTTCAAAATCTTTTAATATAACCTGCTTTAAAAAAGGAAATGACAGACAATAGTGCACACTTAAAAATATGAAGTTAACAAGACTGGAATTAAATAGCACATTGCACTTTTAAACATGTTCGGAAGATATGCACTAGATGGACTATATCAATATTGTTTTATATAGATCATTTTTGTATATCTAGTTCAAAAATTTAAGTGTAAACATTGTCCAGAACATACTTTAGATATTATTATAGAATTGAATGAGCAAGGTTTTTAAGTACTTGAACTTTACATGAAGAATTATGATGTAGCTCTTGCATGTTAATATGAGTTATATGCACATCTGTATAAGGCCCCTGAGTGGAATTAAATATTTCTACAAAAGAAAACAGAACCGAAACAGACAGGAAGTTAGAGAAAAGAGGTGAGGGATAAGGAGAGGAAGAAAAAAAAAATCCCACAAGAAGCAAAGCCTGAAAATAAAAATGACAAAGTGCACATCTTAGTAGCAGAAAAAAACCCAGAGGGAGAAAGAAAATCAAAGGTCTTTTCCACCTTATTTAATCTCCTGACCTTTTTTGCACAGCAGGCACAAGGGAGCACAACTGTCTTATTATCCTGTTCAGCAATGGCATCTCAGGCCACTTCGAAACTGTTCATAGTCCCGCTCATGTTTTGCTGAACATTTAAACCATGCCAGACACACACACACATTAGCAAAGCAGTCTTCAGAGACCGGGCAGACAGGGCCAAGAAACTCAGGCAGAGCTAGTCATTATTTACATGCTTTAATAAAGAGAAGCAGGCTGAATGAGCAAACAATAGCCTCTAGAGACAGCTGTGAGTCACTAAGCGAAATTCACTCTCCCAAGCTTAGACTTATGCTGGCTCATTGTTCTTCAGCTTTAGATAAAAAAAAATTACATCCATTTAATCATGGTAAAAGCAGGCTGTCTTCTATGGCTTAGACTACCAGGTCTTTAATGGTCAAATTAAAAATGTATTGCAGACATGCATACTGTAAATAACTATCGAAACGAAACTAAAATAAAACCACAGCTCGATGAAAGAATGATTTTACCACAGAATGATTTTAAAACCTGATAACATGCACTTAACTAATTCCTTACCTTCAATTCTGGGTCCCTCTTCATCATCTCCAGAATGATGTAGCAGCCAATCGAGTGACCAATCAGGACGAGATGTGTGTCTCGGGGCACATATTCTAAAAGGAAGCCCAGTTTGTGCTCTATCTGTCCATTCAATCCAAACACATCATCTGACTCGGCCTTCGAAGCATCTTAAAAGTACAAGACAGGACAATAAAATAAGCCTGTGTTATAAAGAGGGCTGTAAGTACATTGTCGATTTTAACAATAATCAACATAGCTATCATCATAATCACCTAACAAACACAACACGTTTCCTGGCTGTAGAAGTCTGATTACACCTTTTAGAAACAGTTAATAATCTATGGGGCACTTTAAATTGGCAAGTTTTTCATGTGCTGAGTTTTCTTTCAACATCTTGTTCTTGTTTTTCATTATGTCTTTGGACAGGTAAAATAACACCCTATCAGCAATTCCAGTAACTTGCAATCCTGAACAATGCTTGGCAGGCATCAATATTAATGTCATCCAAGCAGCACTAAATGAAGCAGTGTTAACTTGAGAAAAAGTGTGAATCTACGTAAGTTTGTAAGGTGTTGCAACAGGGAAAGAAGGAAAATACTGTGACGATCTTAAACAGCAAAGTGTAAGCTATAGGCACTTTCCCTCATTTTGCTGGTACAGTAAATCACCACAGCCTGTTGGTTACATAGCTTATCATATAAAAATAACAAATCAGGTATTTAACGCAAATTAAGCTGAAATATTAAGATACTTTAATAAACAAGATAGATCCGAGCATCATATCAAGATTCAACAGACTGCATAATCAGATCAATTTTCACCGCGTCACAGGTTACACAGTTATTAAGTAAAGTATAAAATAAAAAGTGAGTGAAATCCTATGAGAAAGAACCAACAACAGTGAATCATAAATAAACACTGCATTGCCAAAAAAAAGTCAAAACAATCCAAAGAACTGTTTAAATAAATACTTAAGATATAAATACTTAAAAACATTGGATTGGATAATTACTGAAGTGAATAATATGTTTTAAATGGGAACATGCTTGATAAAGGTCCATCCTAAAGAATGAACAGTAGGAAATTATAGGTTCCCTTTCATAAGCTACACTTGATGCTGCGCTTGAAAGCGCTATGGGAATAGGTCTCCGCTGACCGGTTGTTGAAGCATGTGTGTCAAACACGCCAAAACTTGGCCCATTCAAACTCAGTCAAGTGACGTCATCTGACCAGGTACACCTGGAGGTTATAAATAGGTCTGAACTGGAAACACCCTCAGGTTTTTTGTCTTCAAGGCTGAATTGTGTTTGCGTGTGTGTCGAAACGAAACTGCGCGGCAGTTAAAAAAAAGAAAGAAAGAAAGAAAAAATATATAGAAAAGAAAGTGAAACTAATGGCTGAGTTTATGAAGAGATGCTTACCTCCGTGCGAGAGGCTTCTCTCCAATGACGATTGTCATGCTCTTTGTTTTGAGTGTTTGGGTGAAGATCATGCTTTCCGCGGACTCGAGGGACAATGCGAGCATTGTGATCTGCTTCCGATCAAAGCGCTTCGCGTCCGGCTCGCATTCTTTAAAGAGAAATCGCGAGCCGTGCGTGCTTCACTCTTGGGGTTCAATCTTGATCTGGCGAAAGCGCATGAGATGTATTTGCCCTTTTCTCTCGCGCTCTCGCCAGATCAGGAAATTCCCGCGTCCACGCCGGAGACCTCCTCCATTTTCACAGGTGAGTTTACCACTCCAGGACGCTCCTCTCGTGGCGAGTGAGAGTATGAGGAATTACTGGAGGTGGTAATTAGGGCAGTCGAACGCCTACATCTTGATTGGCCTCAGGAACAGGTGAGTCCCAAACACTCAAAATTAGACGACAGGTTTCTGTCCGGTGGCCGAGGTGAGGGACCTCAACGAAGGTCCCTCCCCTTTTTTGGTGATCTCCATGACGAGGTAACTCGTTCATGGAGCAAACCTTATTCGTTCCGCATATTTGTGCCAACGACGTCAATTTATTCGACGATCGTTGATGCAAGCACGCGGGGCTACATAATGATGCCCCAGGTTGAGGAGACACTTGTGAGCTATCTCTCTCCTGGGTGCTTATCTTCATTGAAGAAGCCTAAACTCCCCACTAAGCCGTGTAGACTAACATCTTCGCTAGTGGGGAAGGCTTTCCAGTCAGCGGGTCAGGCCGGTACAGCGCTGCATACTATGGCTGTGTTGCAGGCATACCAGGCTGAAGGACCTGAGCATCGGCGGGTCCATCGACCAGCAAGCCTGTTCAGAGCTTTGCCGAGCCACGTATTTTGTCTCTCTGCCACGGAGAGACATCTGTGACTGAACCTCACTGGCATCAAGGACAAGGAGCGTTAGTTCCTCCATGATGCCCCTATCTCGCCTTCCGGCCTATTCGGTGACACTGTGAATACCGTCCCCAATAGGTTTCGGGAGGCGAAATGCTGCGAGGAGGCGTTTGTGAGATTTCGTCCCCCGCCGTGCTCAGAAATCGGGACTGTCGGCCACCCAGGTCCGGTTCTAGTGAGGCGTGAAGCACAGAAGGAGAGTGTGGCGACGCGAGCACCCCTTATAAAGACTGGGGTACGACTCGCTGCACTTCTCAGTTCGCCTTTAAAAGACTGGACCTGAGGAGCATGATCTCCTCAAAGAAGAGGTCCTGAGTCTGGTGAAATGCCAGGACCATGAGGGTGTCTGTCGCGTGGTATTCCAAGGGGAATAAGCACTCCTTCCATGGCCCCCTCAGGAGGCCGCCCAAATCTCCGCCACCACTGGTGCTCGGAAGAGTGGTCACCAACTAAGTGTTAGGTGTTTGGTTTGCCTCTTGCCATGTTTTCAGGACACCGAACATCTAATAACCCCCCCCCCAAAAAAAAAACCTTAGCGTTGTGCTCCTTTCAGAGAAATTGGTAGCGTGGAAGCTACTGCCAAGTATATCTCTTTGGGCTCAGAGGATCCAACCTGCGCATCACTTCTGTGAAACCGGAACGAGCGCATTTTCCTAATTACAGACTTTGCTGGGTATTGGGGCCATAAAATATGCAAACAGGCCAGAGGGTGACTGTTCGTTGCTTTCAGAGAATTTAGGTCTCATAGCAGGTGCATCCATGGTAATACCCTTGGGCCCTCTGCATATGAGATCCTTTCTGTTGTGGCTGAGAGGCCAGGGGATTTCATTCAAGGGCCAATCCCCTGAGCAAACAGGATACACAACAGGGGCTTTGTACCCTTTCTATGTGGTTCAAACCCCAGGTTTTTAACTTTGGGTCCCACTCTAGGTCTCTGTCATCACGAGATGCTAACAACAGACACTTTCCTTTGAGTTGGGATGCGGTCTTGGATGGCCTTCCAGCTCAAAGGATCTGGAGAGGTCATCTTTTCGCATGGCACACCAGTTGCCTCAAAACGATGGCTTATTTCTGGCCCTGAAATACTTCCTCCAGCTAAGAGGCTACCATGTCCTAGTGTGGGCAACACAATGGAAGTCTCCTATATAAATTGCCATGGTGAATTGCGTCCACGCCGTTTGAACGACATAGGACAAGTTCTTGTCCCACAAGGCGATTCACATTCCTGCTCTGTCTCAGACGCGGGGAATAATATTTCATCCCAGGCCCGAGTGTTGGGACCGTCAGGCTTAGCCCCTGAATGTGGCCAATTAAGAGATCCTGGTCTTCCAGCTAAGCTAATAGAAACTATTCCAAGCGCTAGGGCTCTCTCTAACAGAAGTACTTATGCCCTCAGATGGGATGATTTTGGATGTATGGCAAACCATGTATACCCAGTCCACTGCCAGACTGTTTCAGTGCTGGAGTTCCTGCATGAGAAACTGTCCTCAGGCCTAGGACAACAGTCCCTTCAAGGGACAAAGCTATTGTGTTCAAAGGTTGGCTGAGGCAACTTTCGAACCTCTAGAACTTGTGCCTGTTAGGCTTTTAACCCTTAAAATGTTTTATTTTTCTAATAGCCTTTATTTCTCTGTAAAGAATTGGGGATTTGCAGGCTCTGTCAATGTCGTCATCCTGCCTAGATTCTGCCCCTGGGTTGGACAAGACTATTCTGCATCCTCACCGAAATTATTTTCTGAAAGTTCCATTTTTGATTATGCAACCAGTTGTTCTTGAAACCTTCTGTCCTCCGCCGTCTAATGCTCAGGAGTGGGAAGGATTTTACTTAGTGTCCAGTACGTGCTCTACAGATTCACATCTACTGCGCTAGTCAGTGGCACAAGTAGGAGCACCTCTTTATATGTTATGCTGCAACCGGGTGGGCGGCCGCCACTAGACAAACTATGTCACATTAAAAGGGTGAGGGATGCTATTGCCCTAGCCTATGAGGTGCGTGGTCATACTTCACCTCTAGGAGTTAGAGCCCATTCAACTAAGGGGTTTGCAAGGTGTCCCCTTGCAGCAAATGTGTGATGCGGTAGGCTGGTCCCCTCCGCACACTTTTCTTAGAGTCTATAGTTCGGATATTCATGCTACTCCATGCTTACGTCCTAGAGTCAGCATCCCACATTCAGGTCTAAACAACTCTGGGGTCCAGACACTTCCAGTGCGGCTGCGTTGGTATTCTCATTCCCATAGCACTTTCAAGCGCAGCATTGAGTGTAGCTTTTGAAAGGGAACGTCTCGGGTTACTTTGCTGTAACCCTGTTCCCTGTAAAAGCGGGAACGAGATGCTGCGCTCTAATGCCGCACTGAAGGCACGACTGGACGTCCTTTCAGATAAATTGACCTGACGATGTTTCTGGTTCACACCTATTTATAACCTCCAGGTGTACCTGGTCAGATGACGTCACTTGACTGAGGTTGTACGGGCCAAGTTTTGGTATGTTTGACACACATGCTTCAACAACCGGTCAGCGGAGACCTCTTCCTATAGCGCTTTCAAGCACAGCTTCTCGTTCCAGTTTTTTCAGAGAACAGGGTTACAGCAAAGTAACCTGAGACGTACTCCATGTATGTGTGTACATTGCTGGCAAAAGTATTTAACTTTTACACAGTTTGTCACTTTACAACCACAAATGTAAATGTATTTTCTTAAGATTTTATGTAATAGACCAACACAAATTGGCACATCATTGTGAAGTGGAAGGAAAATTATGAAATTAAATTCCGGTGGAACCACTTTCCTTCAGAAGTCCATCTGTGTCTAATTTAATCTCAGTATAAATATAGCTGTTCTCTAAAAAGCCCTCGGAGCATTGTTAGAGAACATACTGCTGTTAGTAAACAAACTGCATCATGAAGCACAAACCAGACAGATCAGGGATAAAGTTGTGGAGAAGTTTAAAGCAGGGTTAGGTCATAAAAAAATATCTCAAGCTTTGAAGATCTCACAGAACATTATTCAATCCATCATCTGAAAATGGAAAGAGTGTGGCACAATCGCAAGGCCGAGGCAAAACCTGAATCCATTTGAGAATCTGTGGAAAGACTGCTGAAATCTGCTGTTCACAGACGCTCTCCATCCAATCTGACTGAGCATGAGCTACTTTGCAAAGAAGAAAGAGCAAAAAATTTCACTCTCTAAGTGCAAAGCTGGTAGAGATACACCCCAAATGACTTGCAGCTGTAATTGCAGCGAAAGGTGGTTGTACAAAGTATTGACTCAGGAGGTATATTTTTCAGATATTTTAAAAATATTTTGAAAGCCATTTATCATTTTCCTTCCACTTCACAACTATATGCTACTTTGTGTTGGTCTATCATATCATAAAATCCCATTAAAATACATTTACGTTCATGATTGTAACGTGACAAAATGTGGAAAAGGTAAAGGGGTATGAATACTTTTGCAAGGCACTGTATATATACAGTACATACACACGTGGACAAAATTGTTGGTACCCTTCGATCAATGAAAGAAAAACTCACAATGGTCACATAAATAACTTTAATCTGACAAAAGTAATAATTAAAAAAAATTCTATGAATGTTAACCAATAAAAGTCAGACATTGCTTTTCAACCATGCTTCAACAAAATTATTTTAAAAAATAAACTCATGGAACAGGCCTGGACAAAAATGATGGTACCCCTAAAAAATACTGAAAATAATGTGACCAAAGGGACATGTTAATTCACGGTGTGTCCACTAATTAGCATCACAGGTGTCTACAATCTTGTAATCAGTCAGTGGGCGTATATATAGAGCTACAGGTAGTCACTGTGTTGTTTGGTGACATGGTATGTACCACACTCAAGGAGAACACCATTGTTGAAAACAAATCATAAAAAAGCCAGACGGAATATGCCAAACTACATTTTGCCACAAAGCTTCTGGGAGAATGTCCTATGGACAGATGAGACAAAAATTGAACTTTTTGCCAAGGTACATCAGCTCTATGTTCACAGATGGAAAAATGAAGCATATCAAGAAAAGAACACTGTCCCTACTGTGAAACATGGAGGAGGCCCTGTTATGTTCTGGGGCTGCTTTGCTGCATCTGGCACAGGGTGTCTTGAATCTGTGCAGGGTACAATGAAATCTCAAGGCTATCAAGGGATTCTAGAGAGAAATGTGCTGGCCAGTGTCAGAAAGCTGGCTCTCAGTCGCAGGTCATGGGTCTTGCAACAGGACAATGACCCAAAACACCCAAGAATGGCTAAGAGGAAAACATTGAACTATTCTAAAGTGGTCTTCTATGAGCCCTGACCTCAATCCTATTGAGCATCTTTGGAAGGAGCTGAAACATGCTGTCTGGAAAAGGCACCCTTCAAACCGAAAACAACTGGAGCAGCTTGCTCATGAGGAGTGGGCCAAAATACCTGCAGAGAGGTGCAGAAGTCTCATTGACAGTTACAGGAATCGTTGATTGCAGTGATTGCCTCAAAAGGTTGTGCAACAAACTATTAAGTTAGGGGTACCATCATTTTTGTCCAGGCCTGTTCCATTATTATGAAGCATGGTTGAAAAGCAATGTCTGACCTTCATTGGTTAACATTCATAGAATTCTTATTTATTATTACTTTTGTCAGATTAAAGTTATTTCTGTGACCATTGTGAGTTTTTCTTTCATTGACCGAAGGGTACCAACAATTTTGTCCACGTGTGTATATACAGAGAGGTAAGATACCACTTAATCATTAGATTAATTAACTGCACCAAATCTTTTAATGAAGGTATAGAAAACATTTATAGAGGGTGAAAACAAAATTGGACATTTATGGATGACCAAAAACTCATTCAATTGTCACTCAACAACTGTAGGATGACATCAAGTAACCTTCAAACACAGTGGCAAACTGAGCCTTGGGCGAAGTGCACAGCGAGGACAGTTCCAAGCAGGCTCCTAGAGGCAGGACTGAAGTCATACAAAGTCAGAAAGAAGCCCTTCATCAAAAACAAGCAAAGAAGAGCCAGGCTGAAGTTTGCAAAAGACCATAGGAACTGGATCGCAGAGAACTGGAGTAGGATCATCTTCCCTGATGAGTCCAGTTTTCAGCTTTGGCCAACACCTGGTCATTTTATGGTTAGACAGAAACCTGCAGAGGCCTTCAAGCCACTGTGTCTCGCACCAACTGTGAAATGTGGAGGAGGATCAGTGATGATATTGGGGTGCTTCAGCAAGGCCGATATTGGGCAGATTTGTCTTTGTGAATTAAATTACTTACAAGATTATCCTGGAAGAACTTTTGCTTCCTTCTGCTCTGACTATGGTTCTCACCTTATAGTCCTCCACACCACATAGCCAGATCAATCAAAGTGTGGATGGAGGACCATCAGATCAAGACCCTGTCATTGTCAGCCCAATCTTCAGACCAGAGCCCCACTGAAAAACCCTAGAACAGGACTCACTTGATGGCGGACTGGGTGACAGTTCTATCCGGAACCTGATGCATTTCTGATAAATGAGAATAATGTGGGTGTGGCTATACGCATTACTTAACAGAGCCCACCAATACAACAGTACACAGTGTATAGACAGTATGAATGAAGATTCACTAAAGACTGATTAAAAATTGTTGTTTGTATCCCATACAAATACAAAAAAATATACAAGGCCATCAAAGTTCAAATCGTCCACATGTTTAACATAGTTACTGAAAACCGAAAATAAATATTACTGATATTCTATGAAGGTTTTAAACTGCTAATTTTTTATAGATTTAGAATAATTTCATATACAGAAATCTGAATCCTAACAAAAAAACAGGAAATTTGGACCTCGCCTCGAAGAAAAGTTTATTGACTGGGCCTTCATAAATTTTAATTCAAGACCCTTGGTCTAGAAACTGACCAAGACGAAGATGGATGGTCACGAGTCATCAGACTAAGCTGAGCTGCTTACATTTTAGTGCCAGGAATGGCATAAAGTTACCCAACAGCAATGTGAAAGACTGGTGGAGAGGATGCCAAGACGCCTGAAAGCTGTGATTGCAAATCTGGGTTGTTCCACCAAACACTGATTTCTGAAATGTTCCTTAGTTAAAACCTTAGTACCTTATTGTTTTAAAATGAATATGAACTTGTTTTCTTTGCATTAGTCAAGATCTGCAAAAAAATATTTTTTGTTATTTTGATATGATGTCATTCATTCTCATTAACTCATTGTCTATACCACTTTATACTGTATACAGGATCGCGGAGGCCTGGAGCCTATCCCAAGAGACTTAGGGCATGAGGCGAGGTACACCCTGGAACTCTGTGCCAACCCATCGCAGGGCGCACACGCGCGCACACACACACATACACACACACACACAGTCAGAGACACACTACGGGCAATTTGGGAACACCAATTAGCCTAAGTTAACTGCCTTTGGACTGTGGGAGGAAACCAGTAGAGTTTTTTTGTGTACTTCTTTTTAAAGTATTTTTTAAGATCTGTAATTTTACTTTTACTTAAGTATGTTTTGTTTGACGTATTGTACTTCACTACATCTGAAATCATATTGGCTACTGAGTAAAAAAAATATTATGCTTTGTATAAATGCTTTGTTGCTCTCGCGTGTGTGTATTGTGTTCTGGCCGTGCACTGCTCCAGACTCCACTCCAGGTTTTCTGACTGTCCCCACGATCGCTTCCAGCCTGAGAGTGACGTCATCAATCAGCGCGACCATATATAAACCGGAGAGAGACGAAGAGGGAATTTATTTAGGGAGTTTGATTATTTGATTTAGGGAGTCAAGGGAGGTATCTGTATTTGTTTGTGTTTTTTGTCTTTGTTTTCAAGTAATCTAGCTACTAAAATACAGATACTGTACCCTTTTGTTTATTATTTTGGCCTAGGTCCACCCTGAAGGTGATCCTGGTGGTGTGTGTTTTTGTTTGTGTATACTTTTATAAAGCAATATAAACCTCACTATTTCATCATCACATCACAATTTCCTTACAGTGTAAAATAGTACCCCGAACCATTCTTTTGCTGGACGGCCCAACCATAGACTGGAACGTAACAAGGGTCGGGTACCGAAAACCTATATAACCGGTATGTACTGGGCCGATATAGAACGCAAATTTCTGTGCCTCATTTCGGTGCCACTTAAATGCCTGAACTGTCGATTGAAATATTTATTCTCTGGGGCTATGATGACACAGTTGTAATAAGCATTAGACTCATCAACACACATGATCGCTAGTAAAATTTTAATACTGCATTCATGGGGAGTCAGAAATTATCGGAAAAATAAATTATTTCCTTAATTAGAAAAATCTTGAGGACTTCGGAAAGCTTTGATAATACAAATCCAAAACATTGTTGCAGTAATATTACTGTCCATTTTATTTTTGTAGATTAAAAGTTTATTAGATTAAAAAATTAAAAGCACAAATCATCGGTAAATGAGACCATACCAGATGCGCGTGAACGCAGCAACTAACGTTACTTGACGGCAGTAGGTGGTCTACCGCTATCTTAACTTGCTAAATTAAACAACTTTCGTTAAAATCCCTAAAACTAAACGGTCGAAAGTGTGGCTATATTTCACAAGAAAGGATTCCGACATTGCGACGTGTATTAAAAATGTTTTACAGGAGTTGCATGTAAAGGGGGAAACACATCGAATCTAATGAAACATTTGAGGGCACACGGAATAAACTTAAAAGCAGAGGGATGCACCGTGTTTGACAGCTTGCGCACAACAGCTGGCACTATTGGTGTGGACGAGCCCAACCCCAGTCATACCAACCGTAGCAAGTCCACCGTCCACCGATTATGATGACGACAGCAGCCTTTCCGCAGGTTAGTAGTAGGCTAATGTAATGTTAATTGCAAAATGCAAATCTTGCATTCATGCTAACAAATGGTCAAACGATTTGTAAAATACTAATGTAACATGGATTCTGTTTATAATTATGGCTTTCCAGCTAGTACTAGTAGTACTACAACAGTGACCCCATTTACCATTGCAATTTAATTTTTTGTTCAATAAAAATGTATTCTTGAGTCATCCACCATCGCTTTGTGGCTTTTTGTGGGGGAATCGAACACTTGACCCTGGAGATGCAAGGCGACAGCGCTAAATAACAAGATTCTAATTTGGACTTTGGAAGAACTATTGAGAGAGAGAGATACATAAACCGACCTCCTTATGCATCTCCTTACCTCCTCTGTACTTAAAAGTGAAGAGCAAGTGATGTTGCGATTTGGGATGCTCTCAATGATAACATGATAGAGTGACCTGAGGGCCACAGGGTCTTAGCTACCGTACAGATTACATGTGTTGCCGTGCTTTCTTCGCCAAATCTTCAGCGTATAGACCATGTGATGTCCTCGTAGATGCAAATCCTGAGAAATCTGAAGCTCTTTCTACTGCTGTCCCATTTTTTGAGTGTCTTGTGTGACTGTGCCTGCATCTTAAAGTCTATGATTAGTTTGGTTAATTAAGCATGCTTTTGATCGTAAAATACCACATGGTTTATGTACGGAATAATTAATATTTTAACTTAATCAAGCTCATACTCCCTAAAACATGGCTTTTATTTTTTATTTTTCAATGGACTTAAAAAACGTCATATAAGCACACTGCTTTTCATAAACGAAACAAGATGGCTAATATGGCTAATAATCTCTGTCTCTCACTCTCTCTCTCTCTCTCTCTCTCTGTCATGTTTTGTAAGACGGCATTTACCAGCTGAGTAACTGGGAAGTTAATGTTTAAAAAGTGAACAAGAAATTCAAAGACATTTTCATACCACAACTCTAACAACTGATTGCAAAATAAAGTGCTCCATGCTTCAGACACACCCCCACCCCAGGAAGGTTCAGGATTATGCTGAGCTAGTTTGGGTTTTTACACTGAGGTAGTGTTAAATCAAATATGCATCTGCACCACAATGAACTTCTTTTAAAGGCAACTTTTTTTTTACCCCTAGGATTTTTTTTGGCTGAAATGTGCCAGCCTTGGATGCCAGTATTACTCAAACATTGAGTATCACCTAAAGGAGGATAGGCTCTCTTTACTGAAGATTTCTTTCTTTTTTTTTATTAATTTTTGTTTTGTTTTGTTTTATTTCTGCTTTGTGACAATGTTCAAGTACTACACAAATAAATTGTATTGAACTGAATTGAAGTGAAGTGAACTGGAAGGAATTTAACTGAATTTAACTGAAGTAAACTGAATTGGAAGGATTTGAACTGAACCAAACTGAGCTGAAGTGAACTGAACTGAATTGAACTGAATTGAACAGAAGTAAAGTGAACTGAATAGAACAGAAAAGAAAAAATAGAACTAAACTAAACCTGTGCATATTACCTTTCTTTGCCAAAGAGATAGCATGCAATTGCCCATGTTTAATTTTGTTGCATTCTAATGCACAGCTTTTATTTCGTTATATTATCATAAAAGTCTTAATTACAATTACAGTCTTAAAAACAATTACTAATCAAATAAAAATTAAGTTAATTTTCACACAAGGCCCACGTTTGCCATGTTAAAAATTTATTATACTCCATAGCAAATTTGATTTCTGTGTAGCACTAAACTCCCACAGGACACAGTGATCTGCTTTTTACTGTATTTGTTCTTGAACCTGCAAAATATTTGAACAGAAACATAACTTCTCTCATCAAACTTGAGAAGCCTCTATACTGATAAGAAGTAGTCCTATTCATCTCTATTAATCTGAAGTGCTTCCCTTACACATCAGCAAGCTTTCACCATGTCATGCAAGCTACACATAAAAATAAAAATCCAGACAATGATAAAGAGGCTGATTGACCTGCAAGACATGAAAAAATGTGAGAGATAAAAAGAATCTGCAAACTACACAACGAGTTCAGGACATTAAATCATTTTTATAGCATAAAATACCAGTATATAAATGAAACGCTGATAAAGCAGTGCATATGTTACAGAAGGAACAAGTCAGCATGGTTACTCAAGTGTCTGCACGTAGCACTAAAAGTTCCACTCTTTACATGTCTTGCACTGTTATTACCTTGTACATATGATCAGGTTTAGGATATACTGTACAGTGTAGAGAAAGATATAATGCTGATGTGTCATTGACATTGTGAAGGCTTTATAGATTACTATGTGTTAGTTAAAAATTTTAAAAAGAGCAGTATAAGGAATTATGCCACTCAATTATATCATAATAAAAAAGGGAATAAAAAATCTATATGTTTTTAGCATAGTGGCCGAACATCAAGATGTACAAATAATCTATAACTAAGAACATATAACTGCATATTAACTTCAAACAGTAGCCTAGTTAAAAGGCTATAACCACAGGTGGGCAAAGTACAGCAAATTCTGTACTTGAGTAAAAGCAGAAATTGCCTAGGGCAAATATTGCTCAAGTAAAAGCAGAAATCCTCCATTTATTTGTGTACCTGAGTAAAAGTACAGAAGTACTCACTTTCAAATCTACTTACTGTAAATGTTAAACATACTCGGCTTAAGTAGCTAATACCGGGCTTGTATTAGCTCAACAGTAGACGTGTTATTTTCACAGTAAATCACCCTAGCCAACAGATGTATTGCTGGTTCCATTTCAATTCATTTGTCTGCAGTGGAACCCACAGAAGTTACAGGTCCTAAAAACATACTGTTCAGGTGCTAAGGGAATGTGTTCATATCATCTACATTTCCCTGAGTCATGTCTGTGTGCTTCACAAAACCCCAAAACCTACAATAGAGGGACAATAGGAAAAACCAGACCAGCTGTCTCCTTGTGTCGTATAAAAATTGCATAGATCCAAAAGACCTCAGGATCCCACAGTTAATTGTGGGAACAGCTAAAAATATCATCAGGGTTTCTCTATCCACCACTGACACCTCATATAACAACCCTGCAGAGCCACCAGCATTCCGGATAACCCCTCTCACCCCAGTTATGGACTCTTCACTCATGTTAAAGGAGCATATACGTCACCACCAGCAGACTGTGCAGCAAATATTTTACTGAAGCCTTTGATTACTCAATACCCTGCTGCAACCCTCACCTGGGCGAGTCAGACACCTAACCCGGTATGACTAAATACAACTGCACACCCACAGTTTATAAAGCTGAAACATACTTTATGGAACAATAAACCTATTACTGCTAACCTTAGCAATAGTTTATAGACCATGGTATATTTATTATTCTGTTTTGTGTATTTAGTGCTCTTCACACGTTTCACACTGTTGTGTAATTGCACCTTTGTAGTCTTTGTAGACATTTTAAGAATTGGCCAGTAATTCCACTTGCTTTTATTAAAAATACCAAATATTAAAAATATTTATTAGCCAAAGAAAGGAAAGGTTAAAAATAAACTTAATTTTGACATGTTCCTTAACACCTTGTGTACATGTACCTTAATGCCAAATTCTTTAAAAAAAAACTTGTACTTTGGTTTTTAAGGTGCAATATTGCTGTGGTCATATTGACATACAGTATTAAAGCAATAGTTTAAAATTACAAGCAAACCTGCTAGTTAGTTAGGTTTCAATGAACCAGTCACATACAGGGAGGTCCATAAATTTTGGAACTTTTTTTTTTTTTTTTTTCATTTTGTCATTTGGCCTCGGAACACGAACACACTGAACTTTAAATGAAACAAATGAGCTAAATTGTGGCATTAACCATTTAGGATTTACAACCAATTTCATATACAGTACATCTTTTTTCCAGGCTCATAAATAATGGAACAAATGGCTGACAAACAGTTGCACGGCCAGGTGTGGCCTGTCCCCTTATTACTCCATGACTAATCAAGCAGCTAAAAGGCATGGAGGTGGTTCATTTGAAGTGTTACATTTTCATCTGGTAGCTGTTCACTCAAACTCTCAACATGAGGTCCAAAGCGGTGTATATGCAACTGAAGGTGGTCCTCATTGGGCTAAAAAAATACATCAATCAGATTGATAGGAAAAGTACTTGAAGTAGCCAATACTAGAGTATTGAGTACATTGAATACAGAATATTCTTTTAAAAAAACTGAACTAACTGGCATGCTCAGCAACATCAAAAGACATGGAAGAAGACCACAAAAGACAACTAAAGTATATGACTGCAAAATTCTATCCATTTTAAAGAAGAACCCTTTCACAACATCTAGCCAAGTCAAGAACCCTCTTGAGGAGGTAGTCCCTACAGTCAAGAGGCTACTGTATTAATACAGATACTTCACAGAAAAGTGCAGGCCACTGACAACGCTTAAAAACAGAAAGTCAAATTAGACTTTGCCAGATCATTTCGCCAGATTCTTAAGACTGATGAAACCAAAATGAACTTATACCAGAATGATAGGGAAAGTATGGAGAAAGAAAAGAACAGCTCATGATCATCTGTCAAACATGGTGGAGGCAGTGTTATGGGGATAAGTGTTAATGTTGTCAATGGAACCAGATTGCTGGTGTTTACCGATGACTTGAGTGCCTACAGATTTAATTCTAACCTGGATAAGCCTATACTCTGTCTTCAGATTCAACTGATAGGAAGCCTTATATTGCATATGAATAATGACTAAAAACATACAGTGAAAGCTACCCAAGAGCTTTGCAAGGCGAGGAAATTTGATGTTCTGAACTGTGGTGGCTAGCCCAAACATCTTGCAGCAGGACAATGCCCCTGTGCACAAAGTGAGATCAATGAAGACGGTTTGGAGTGGAAGTACTTGGTATAATTTGGAATGCTGCTGTGTTCACAGACTCCCCATGGCAAATGCACATTTGGTTTGAAAATTGAATGACTGCCAGCTAGTCTAAATAATACACTAGGTGCCTAGTTCGCTCAGCAAAGAATAATCTGCAAGCTCACTTTTATTACAAGTTGGTAGATCAGTTGTCCAATTCACAAAGTTAAATGATACAACCTTGGGCAAGAATCCTAAATTCTAACAAAGGGTTGCCCCAGTGTAACTGGACCAACAATGCATGCAAGGCAAGCTTTTTTGGCAGAGCATGCAATCTTTTGCAAGAACTGATTACTATTTTGTGTAGGCTTAGACAAAAGGTAGTATATAGATATTCAACACAACAGCACAACCTTGAATGTGATATATTGTTTTTATACAACAGTTCCCCATAAGATGATTATTTGTTTGTTTATTTAGCCATTTATTTTGCTCAGCCAAAAAACATACCCTTCCACAACTGGTAGAACTAACTAATCTGGCAGAGCTTACCAGTACTACGTAGCCAAATATAAGGAGAATAAACAATGGAAGTGGTGGACAGTCCTTTAAATATCAGCTGTTAACTTTCAGCTTCTGTGGTTAGATCCCAAATAGCATTGAATGGAAAGCCAGTGCACGGGGTTGTACAATCACTAGTTCCACACACCGTCTAGTGCCCTTGATCAGGGGTTAAAGAGGGATTTGGGATAGTCTTCTGTTAGAAGCTATTTGGCTTTAGGCATAAATAAAACAATACAGATAGTTCAGATGCACTTCCGAACTAATTAACTTCCAAAACTTCCACTAAGCAATTACTAATGATACAAAATGTTATTAAATATGAAATAACGTTATCAGATGACTGATTTTGAACATTTGCTTTAGCAGATACAGTAGCTGCTGTCACCTCAGTATTGCGGAGTATACTGCCCTACTTTCATCCATGATGGCACCCGTCAGTTGAGGCGGAATAAAACCTACTGTATAGTTAAATGGTCTTACCTCTGTTACCTTCTATTATCACTCCTTGTTCAAAGCCTCTTGTAATATCAGTTGGAACTAACTATTAAACAATAATGCTTATATCATCTGACTGGGGTTGACGACTGTTTTACTGATTATTACAACTGGTTCAAGTCAAGGCGGGACATTTTTTTAATGAACTTATGCCAGGGTTTTACTAGTGCTTGGCTACCATCAAGGAAGAAATTTTTCTCATTGCACCGGAGATATGATCGGACTGCCTCCTTCACATCTGAAATGCTGGCCTCCAAGGAACTCCTTTATTGGCACAAACATGTGGAAATAGCTTGTGATGTGGCAATAACTCCCTGCTGAGCAAATGTAATGTGGCAGTGGTGTTTGTGAATGACTGTAAGTACAGTTCTTATCGACAGATGAGTCTCTTCTGCACGTTATCTGTCGATTTTCAAGGATCGCTAAATGATCATAGGAATAATTGCAGGGGGCTCTGAGACATATCTGCTGGAATCTTCATTTAAGACATTTGCACCATTAAAAAGTTTTATTTTATTTGATGAGTCTCATCAACACACTGTGCTTGAAGTCTTCTGTAAATGTCACTCGGTTTTGGGCCTTCATTCAGGAGAAATTTCATCACAAGTCCCAGTTTGACCACCCCTCGTACATCATGAAAGTCTGATTGCGTATATCGTTTCTGTCTATCATTCAACTTTAACAAAGGCTAGATTTGTTAGAAAGCATTTTAATCGTACTACTTAATCAGATTGCTATAGAAAATAATAATTTTCTGAATTATTGTGGAATAAAAAAAAAAGTGGTACATATTAATATGGTACATAAATAAGAATCAGAAATGTATAGTCGCATTTTTTTTGTCCTGTCTACAGACCTGATATGGCCAGCTTCAAGCTCTACTGTCCAATCCATCAAACTAGCCAGTGGAAGTGCTGTTTAAGTTGATCCAAGCCATCTGTATGTGGTTTGGCTTATTACAGGTGGGCTTGGCTAATGTCTTTCCCACGTAGCAAACTCAATAAAAACGTCCACACTGGTTCATGCTTGAACACACTGGACGCATTCATACATTGGCATGAGGAAGAAGAAAGAGAAGCTGCCTGGTACAGCTCGCCAGTGTTGCACACGTTCAACATTCCTCCCTACTGTGTGCTGAGGAGAATCCCTTTGCCTCAGATTTTTCTGGCAACTACACACCGTGACACAACAACAGCTCAGCAAGATGTCCATAAATTGTAAGTGTTATACATAAAAATTTGACAGCCACATTACATGAAGAGCAATGAGAAATTAAATGAACACTGAAAATTTAGCTGTAGTCACAATTTTCTTATCGTCTTGTGGATATTGTGACATACTTTCTTGATGCCCCACATATTTTGTGGGACAACTTCAGTCTTAAAACCTCTTTAATTGTCTGCTGCCACCTACTGACTTGATGAGAATAGTGATCTTGTCAACTTCTAAATTGTGTGAAGGTGATAAAGGGAATGTACATTTACAGCATTTGGTTGATGTGACGTTCGGAAAATGCTTTGCAGTCTGCGTCAAAGATATATACAGTACTAAAATAGGTAGGTGAGAACATACTGTATAACCCCTGTTTCGGCATCGCTTTCAGTTTTATATATGATTTTAAAGTTCTTATGATTGCCTATAAATCCTTGCACAATTTGCCTCCCAAATACCTTGTTGACCTTTTACAGCCCCATTTTTCATCACGCTCACTTTCAGATCCTCCCATCAGCCTCTTTTATATGAGCTGAGGACTAAGTATAAGAACAGACAAGATCGAGCTTTTCCCCTTGCTGTGGAATCATTTGCCTTTTAATATAAAGTCGGCCTTAAATCTGACTGGTATTAAATTCTCTTGGTTAAAACTTTTTTTTTTATTCCTTAACGATTTTAAGTTTTAGTTGTTTTCTTTGGTGGAATAATTATTTTATTATGTAGTTATTATGTTATTATTTCTGTGGAATAATTAGCTTTTTAATATAAAGTCAGCCTTAAATCTGGCTACTTTTACATCTTTGTTCAATCTATTATTTTTATTTGGCTTTAATTCCTAAATAATGTTGAGATTCAGTTGTTTTCTTTTGTTTTTCTTGACTGTTATTTTTTGTAAAAGGTACTTTTTTGTTGCTTTTGAATTGCTCTATTGTTTTAATTTGTATGTTCTTAATTGTAAAGCAGGCTTGTTATGAAATGTGCTATATATATAAACTTTTCATTAAATTTGGTAGTACAGACAGGCCAGGCCATACCAGAATACTATCAAGCTAAAATAATATTAAAGAAGGAGCTGACTATGCAATCAAAAAAAGATTTAAGGGTTTTAGAAGGAGCATACGACCAATACTGTAGTCAGCAGTACAAGACTTTCAATAAAACAAGCTAGTGTAGGTGTCTTACCTTCAACCATATCCAATGTGTCTGGAGGCGCACAGTGTCCAGCATGACTCACAGCCCAGACTGGGTATCGTTGCTTAAATGCCTGATACAATGTCCACATGAAGCTCTTATAAAATCCCACGACGCCAGGATTGCCTGTGGTAAGGAGAGAAAAATCACACTGAACATTCTGTTGCCTGCTTTACTCTGAAGTTGCAGAAAAAAAAGAAGGCAACATTAACGAGAGCAAAAAGTAGAAAGGAAAAAGTGTGTCCATTTCATGCCTTTTCACTGTGCTCAAATAAAAAAGCTGCTGTGAAAAACGTCAGTGTGGCAAAAAAAAAAAAAAAAGGGGGCTCTTTGTCAATAAGTTTTGAAATTAAACGGCTTGGCTTTAATGAAAAGACAAAAAAAGGAAAAGAATAAAACTGTTATTTGAACTCATAACCCTATGATAACTAGTACACAATATTGAACAGAACGTTATTACTGTTATGTAATAAAAAAAAAAAATAATAAAAAAAAAAAAAAAATATATATATATATATATCTATATATATATATATATATATATATATATATATATATATAATATATGTTTTTCCTCTAGTTTATGCAATTAAGTGGTATTTATTCAAGGATTTTGTGCAGCCTGATCCTCTGGAGTTCAGGTAGGTATAGAGGGTCATGCTGTACTTTGGCAAAATCTTACTTACCCAATGTGAAATTTATCATGTGATTTTATCATGCACAAGAATCTTCTTAGATATCATAGCTGATATCCAGCTGACAATCTTGCTCATGTGCCTCAGTGTTCCACAATAAACCATGGATGAGTGTCTGCGTGTTTAACGGTGAGGCTAAAAGAGTTTCACAAAACCACTGTCTTATGCACAATTTATGAGCCAAGTGTGGTGTGAATTCTAACTTGGAAAGAAAATCACCTTGGAAATACTGCCACTAAATAACTAAAGGCAGTGAGTGAGACGTTAGAGGTGTAAATTCCGTCCTCAGTATCCACTTAGGTAGTAGATAAATCTCTGTAAACTGAGTCATTGGCCTGTTTGGAATTCAGTGAGGCTGCGCAATGAGCAAAACTGTCCCAGATGCAGGTTCTTCTTCATGCGGGGGAATACACATGGCGCATAAAGACTTTTCTAAAAAACAAATTGGAAAGTCCTGCCTCAGTAGTTTCGCACTACAGAAATTACCAATGAATAATTTATAGTGTAATTTGAAGCAAGAAAAACTTATGTGAACTCTGTGTCTGAGAAACCTGTGTAGTCACAGAATAAATAAAGTAGCAACACACATGCAATTCTTTCTCTTTGAAGTAGTGGAGCAGCTGGCTTTGGTAATCAAGCCTTATCGAACTGATGCCTTAGAGCAAAGTGAAACACTTTACAAGCCATTTAACACCATTAATGACTAAATACAAAACCTCTAAACAAGAGCATGTGAGGGCTGAAGGAACTGGTGAAACCATAAAAACAGCTGTGGCGAATGAGTTGTAGTCTGCACATGAACTGAACCTATTGTGCTTCTTCTTCTTCTTTTTTTTTTTTTGCTAGAAAACTCACAACACTCTTGATTTTCATATTTGTCTTCATTTTTCATCAGTCATTAATGCTAAAACAACACAGCTGCTTACGGTTTAATGCCTTGATGGCTTGCAAAGATGTTTATGTGAACAAGCAACTCTTTATCCATGTTACATTACGTATGAAAACCTGTGAAGTTTTGGGGAGGAGACGACTGAGAAGGAACTTTCAAAAACCCAATGGGGAATAGGAATTTTTCAATTAAATTAAATTCCAAGAGGAATGCTATTTTCTTTATCTTTAGTTTTCAAATAAGGCAATTAATGCTAAGGGTGAAATCACTGTCTCTTTAATTTAATACTAGTGATTTTTCTTTTCTTTCTTTTTTTTTTGTGTTTTATAGGCAATGTTTTAAACATGCACCAAATACCAATTCCACCCTATCTTCATTTACTTGCTTATATATGCTTTGCCTCACTTGCTTATATTTAGGGTGCAGATACATTATAGGTGAGCAGACTCTTTTACGCTATATGACAGAAGACAAAAACGCAGTTTGTATCAATTAATTACAGCCATTATGTATATTATTTCGCGTCTATTAGTTTTATCCATATTTTCATTTACACACCAGTCAGTGTCTCATTTTTTTTCTCTCTTCCTATTAATCTTCCTGCAAAACTTTGTGTAAAAATCACTCTGCCTGGACTGTAGCATGAACGCTTCATAACAGGACAAATATGATCTGACAACTAGACTTTTTCAAATTTCAGTGAAATATTGTCAGCATTTATGCATTCTGATAATGTGCTTTAAAATGTGCCAGGAATACACTGCCTGGACAATAAAAGTTGCACACTCTAATATTTCATTCAATCCCTTATCTTTGATTATGGCGGCCAATTCATGTGAGTAAATGGTTCCTCATGCTCCAAGAACCAGTCCTCTGCCATCAGGGAAGAACAAATCAACTGATGTGATAACCTGGTCATTCTGTATATTCAGGTCAACAGCTGACCACATACTGTTGATAGGCCTAGACCTGACCAATTACAGCAACTTCAGATCATGACACTGTCTACAGAGGCTGGTACAGTGGGTACTATGCATCGCTTCATGTGATTTCCTTCTTACCCTGATGTGCACATGACTCTGGAGTAGGGTAAACCTGAACATCATGAGACCACTTGACTTTTTTCCATTGCTTCTAAGTCCAGTTTTTATGCTCCCTAACAAACTGAATTTTTTTTTTTGTTCTGATTAGTCTCTCTAACAAGTGGTCATGGCCAAACAGCTGTTTATTCCCAAACCTGTAGGTTCTCGGCTTATTGTGCATGTGGAAATGCTCACAAAAAGCCGTGATTTCTACTGTGATCTCCATTTATTTTTTTGGAACCCCTTTCTTCGACGGAGCTAATTTTCAGCCATGTCCTTCCAGATTTTCAGAACGTGCTAGACAGTTCTTAATCCTGTTCCAGTAATTGTTGTTTTCTTTGCTTGATGCGGGTCAATCTGACCCTTCCGAAATGGTGACTGTTTTTGGCGGGGCAATATATAAAACATATTATTTTAATACCAGAAGGGCATGGGCTGCTTTCGAGCAATTCAGCGCTTGTTGTTTCTGAGTCTGTGGACCTGAAACTGACCAAATTTAGATAGTACTGTCAGTACTGATATCTGGACAAGAGACAGGCAGGCAGCCGAAGCCAAAAGCAGTCCTTCCAAGTCCTCTTCAGCCATATTCAGCATGATTAATGATTGCTTCAAGTCACTACAATAAAGTCATTGTCACGCTCTATCAAGAGCCAGACAGAGTAAAAAGCCTTCCCAAAACATTGTACTGTTAAATCATCAGCTGTAAGGGGCAAAGTGTGAGGGAGCTGGTAAAGAACCGAAGTACTACTCCACCCTGGATTACACGATGTAAGCCGCCGATTATATAACCAGGAAACTCTTCTGTGAGGAATTCGTGATTATAAAATGAGGTGTTTATCTGTGTGTTTGTGAGAACAGTGCAGTCAGGAAGTTGCAAAGTCCTTTCTTTCCCATCATTTGTGTTGTAAGATGGGAATTCAAACGGAAGCTCTCCATTTAGAGCGGTGACAGTAAAGACAAGTTTCGTCTGTTTCTGTGCGAAGAGAAAGAATGTAAAGGAGGGATTCCTATATTTGAAAAAAAGGGCACAAAAGCATGAGCTATCTTCTGCTCTCCCTCATGTTATCATTTCCCTCTTTCCACAGGGTTCATAAATTCAGCACTGTTCACTGGAACATTAAACAGATACCTTGCCTGCCGTCTCTGACCCCGAGGCTGCATGGACTACCACGCCACTGACGTAGCCTTGCAGGTGCGGAGCCCACTCTCTCTCCGAACAACCTTCCCTTCAAACGCACACACACACGCCTCTAAATCTCTCTTAGGCTCGCCAAACAGTGATGTGCGACCCTTGAGGTTTTTCGTAGAATGAAATACGTTGTCAAGTTTGGCATAAGTGAAAAATTTTGCACTGTATACTGGGGATAAGACACATTCGAATTCTGGGACACAATCCCACATTCACCAGCTGAACATTAACTGTCAACTTTGATTGATATCTTCAATACGGAATCACTATCGCAGATTTGGGTCACAAAAGAAACGCGTATTTTAGACGACATCATCCCTGAAGGTGCTGGAATTCTTTATCGCAGACACTGTGTGGAGTATACTTTAATGGATTGGGTCTTAACATGCCAAGATGTGTATCCATCTTACGAAAGAGGAAGAAGTGAAAATGATTTATTGACCCTGGCGAACATACAGACGAGGGTCAGTATGGCCAGATCTTCTGATAGACAGCTTTATCTCTGAGGGCTCTTCTTTAAATTCAAAATTCTGTATGTTTCCAGATGAGAGCAGGGATAAAGGGGATTACTTCAGAGGTGCATGATGTGTCTATTAAAAAATAGATCACATCCCCCCCTGAAAAGCATCCTAAAATATAAAATAATTACAACATAAAGTCATATATTTTCAATAATACTTACACTATAATGGAAGTTTGGTTAAAGTAGACCTGTTATGGGAAATTCAGTTTTTAATCATTTTTGCACCATAAAACATGTGAGGGGGAAAAAAAAACAATCCCTACTTTTGACCCGTTAAAATTTTTGTATTAGCCTTGGTTGTTTAAACAAGGCAATTAAATTTACCCCCTAATGTGATGTCATATACAGTAAGTAGATCTCCTCCCCTAGCTCTGCTCAGCTGTGATGTTTGCTTTGATGGGACATCGGTAGCTCAGCCACATACTGTACATACAGAAACAGCATATTTCCCTTTATGACGAACAGGGTTGTTTGACGTATGAAAAAAATGCAATACCTGAGGGTAATCACCTGGAGTACTAACAAACACACGTCTAAGAACCATGTTAGTGTGGAGAAATAGTAAGGGCAGGGGTAGCTCAGTGGTTAAGGCATTGGACTACGGTTCAGAAGATCCCAGGTTAATGTAATGAGATAAAAATGAAAGTCGCTCTGGATAAGGGCGTCTGCCAAATGCCTAGATGTAGATGTAGTAAAATATGGGACCTTGTGTGTTTGACCTTATGGGACCATAAAGTAGGATATTTTATTTATTCCATTACCCAGAAGAGAGAAAACTCCAGTTTCAGAAAACTCTAGACTCACATCAACTCACTGTTCATTATCCAGGGTGTTTCTCATTGCTATGTTTACTGCAGCACCACATTTTGCAAGAACAGATGGATGGTAAGAATTTTATTTTAAAAAAAGGAAAAAAAAAAGACCAGGAACAGAAAAGTGTGAGGCTTAAGCAGAGAAAAAAAGAGAAATTGGTGGGAGGAAGGACCGCGAGGAATGATGAGGGCACTCCATATATTTTCCATGTTCTAGGAAAATGAACAAGAAAAAAAGAAACAGGAGAAAAAATCTCTTCATGCTTCAATCATTATTAAAAGACATTACTTTAGTTAGATTGATTGAGCGGGCCCTCGATCCGTAGGTCTTCGGTGATTGGAAAAGAGGAAGGAGACCTCATAGCGACACCCTTATAGGTAGTATATGGGGAACTGAGGAAAGACTAGAAGGATTCTTTGTAAGATCATTATGAATTATCAAACAATGTGATACTGAAGGTTATTGGAAGCAGCTGGTCGAGAGAGTGCCGTGCACATCAGGTTCTTATAAATGTAAACCATCTGTAGAGGCCATTCCAAACTCTCTGAACATCTTTATGGCTTTAATATGAGCTATAACAAGTTACTCTTCTCTCACATCCCCTCCCCACTACCAACAAATTATGACTAGCTTAACAACGCTTAAAGATTTTAAACTGCTTAATTTTCAAATGATGGAAAAAAAACAAAAAAAAAGTAAAATAATAGTCATCCATCAAGTATGCACAACATATGTTGGCAGCATTTATTCATGCTGTTAAGGGCAACAGTGAAATTATTTTAATGTAAAACATTTTCACACACACACACACACACACACACACACACACACACACACACACACACACACACACACATTGAATTTCAGTACTATGCTACAATACTTATTACAAAGACCAGCTGTGTCTCGATGGTAAAACTATCAGCATTGGTTATCTCCCAGTAGTGGTCATGCAGAGCTAAACATATCTCAAGACAATTATGATAAGCTGCGGCTATTCAGTGATCCAACAGATCAGCATGGGTGTTATGCATCTAAAGTTAACTGCAACCAAAAAGGAATGTCAATTCATCTGGGCACAGATCCTATCGCTACTCTCAGGCTCTCCTGATTAACTGGAATTTGATCCCATTGGGGGAAATACCTGACATCTAAAAAGGTTGAAATTCCCTGTGTTTGGTCTGATAAGAATGGAGATAACCGGAGATACTCTGCACGAAACACAGAAATCTGTATGAAACAAGTCATTAAACTTATCAGTCTGGCAGGGGTAAAACTCTGCATGCTGTCTATAAACAGCTCATTAATATAAAACATCATAACACTTACAAGGAAACAATTATACTACCTCTAAAGTAATTAGGTTTTAACAAGAATAAAGTTCATGCCATTCGATATATTATTAACATTTTGTGACCTTAGTATTACAAGTTCTCCCTGGGTGAAGAGCTGTTTAAAGATATGGGACATCAAAGGTTCAACATTCTAGCTAGCCGAACCCTTACATTTAAAACTTACACAAGACTTACAGTACATTTTATTGTTACTATAAACTTAAATGATCAAAATTGACAGTATTGCATTTTTTGTCTCAACACAGACAAAACTTAATCACATTTAATAACTGATAAATAGTAAGGCACTCAGCAGGAACATTTTCATCTTTTTTATCAAGACATTCACATTCAGGTCATACATTTTGCAAGAAGATCTTTCTTAATGTAGCGTCATGATTTTTTTTTTTATTCTTAAAATCTGATTTTTTTTCCCTAAACAAGATAATTTACAGTGAATCTTTATAGTCGAAACATATACCAATATTATCATATGTTGACCAGTCACTTAATTTAGGAACACCTGTACATGTCTATAGTCACATAATTATCTAACAGAGAAGTGCAATGCTTACAATCACGCATATACAATCATGCAAGAGTACCAGTTAAACTCCATTTCAAACAGCAGAATGTGGAAAAAGATGATTTAAGTGACTTTGACCACGGCATGGTTGTTGGAACCAGATGGACTAGTTTGGGTATTTCACAAACCGCTGAACCACTTGTACATAACGGTTTTTAAGGATGGTGGGGGAAAAAAAAACATCCCGTGTGTGGCAGTTCTGGTGGAAAAAACAGTTGAAAGAAAGGTCAGAGGAGAATGGCCAGACTGGTTAGAGCTGACAGCAAAGCAACTCAGCACGCTTTATAATTGTGGAACTAAAAAAATAATAATTTTAATTCCTTGGTTCCAATTTCCAAGCCTGTTCCTGATCAATTTAAATTTTAAAATCATGAACTTATGGATCCAACCTGCATTGTGTCAACACTTCAGGCTGATGGTGTAATGCTGTGGAGAATGATTTTTGGCACACGGATGGCCCCTTTATAACAATCAAGGATCATTTGAAACACAAAAACACGTTGCCAAAGCGTGCTGAACCAATAGGTGAAGATATAACCGTAACTGTAAAGACACGTTGGCCAATCAGAAGTCTGAAAATTGTTCTCACTCTCTGGCAAAGGCGATACGCCAACTGGGTTTCTAAATATGTTTACCATGGAAGGAGTTTTCCAGGAGGACCAAATAATTTTCAGCCATCTTAAACCATTTACGTGTGAACAAAAGGACAAAAAGCATAGAACAAGCTCTGTTTGTAGACATATGGACAAGGCCAGAGTATTGTTGCTCACCAACAGGGTGCATTCCTTAACAGCCACCATTCATGCATTTAACAGCGTGATTATGCACCCTGTGATAAAGCTGGAAATTCACAGCATAAACATATAGCTGCAAAAATAATGTGATGCAATTAACATAACCCAGGATTTCAAAAAGCTTTCAAACACCTTGTGGAAAACCTACAAAAAATACAAGGTAGTAAGAGAACAAAGTAAGGCCCTACCCACTATTAATACAGGCTTTCTAATAAAGTGGTTGGTAAGTGTACATTAATTCTTTTTTCTTGGTTAGAGTGGAAATCAACTGTAACATCAATGTACAATACTATCCAATAACTGTATCAATCTACAATACTATCCTTCTGCTGTGCCAAAGACATTCTAATTTGCAAGTAAGTACAGTAGGTAAGTAGTACTGTTGGAGTACTAATGGAATGCAAGTCCATTACTGGAAAAGTTGGAATTTTTTCCAAAATGCATGAAAAATAAGAATCATTTATTTGTTCATTATTTTTAACTTTTATGTAACTGTAAGATTTCCTATGTTTTCACTGACCAACTTTTAATGTATTTAGTTACTAGATGTGCCCTTCGTTCACATCAAATTTAATGGCATACAAAATGTATTGCGCCATGAGTTGAATTTTGGAATGAACTTGTGTGAGAAAGTGTGAGATCGCGTTTATTAAGAAGATTTCCACTGCACACTCATACGTGCCATCTGTTGAATTTTTAAATGAACTAATGATTTTTTCATGCTATAAGGGCGTTTTCCATTTAAATTTCATCTTCTCTTCCTGTGGACCAATGTGATGAAACAAAACCCCATTAAAATTCATTCAGTAGTTTTTACGTGTTGCGTGCCTAAACAAACAGAGACAAAAATCATTCTTCATACACCCAAAATATTTTTTTCTCAAACATCTTCAGTGTACGGACACGGCAACTTCACAGTTTTGTTATATGTATAGAAGATTGTAGTAGTTATAGTAATAATGTGAAGCCTTAGGGAAAATGAGTAAAAGAGAGAGACATCTCTGTTATGTAACCTTTCCTTTTAAGCACACTTGTTAATCATTCGGGAAACAATAAAACTGTTTTGCATGAGAAATTTTTGCCCATTCCTGCTTGATATTAGCCCATAGATTCTCAGAAATCTGTTGCCCAATTCTCTTCTTCAAGATGCGCCAAACAATCCATGTCTATGAAGTCACGCTGGTGTAGGGCATGCAGAATGAGGCTTGGCATGGTCTTGCTGAAATAAGCATGAACTTTGTCTTACTGATTACAGAATGTGTCTTTCTTAAATCCCCATACACGCCAGTTGTACGTTCATACATGTGTGAGGGACCTTTGCCACGTGTACGTGATATCCCATATCATGCCAGATGATGGCTTTTGCCCCTTTTCACCAATAACAGGTCTGGTGGGTCCGTGCATTTAGACCTTGGCAGTGAGACCTTGACCTTGACATCCGTTCTTTTTTCCCCAAAACTAGCTGAAACGTATCTGACCATAACACACATTTCCATTGTATTTCAGTCCATGGGAGACAAGCTCAAGCGCCTTGACCCACTCTGTGGCTTTTGTGCTTACAGCTGATGCGTAACTTTACCTTTTATGGCTGCATTTCTTGATGCAGGAGCAGGCAGCCTATGCTAGTGATTGGACTTGGTACCATTCCATAATCGATCATCAGTTTGGGTAAGCCAGTCGATTATCGATTAATAATAGGTTTAACTGCACAGTGCTCCTTCGATAAAAATCAATAAAAAACAAATAAAAATTGAGGGGCATATAAGTACATTACTAAAGGCCTTAGTAGTTTTAGGTTTTCCGGCTCTGCACACCTACCATAAAGTTTGTCACCCAGAATACAAATGCTATGTAAGAAATTAGAGCCAAACTCCAAAACCCTCGTTCCGCGCAAAAAATGCATGCCAAAGTTCAGCTGAGACTCATATGAAGCTCTGAGTCCCATTAAGTCAAACTGAGTTGGTATCTTATGTTATGGAGTATTTAAAACCAATTTAACTCTTCTAATTCAACTCTTAATTTATTCACACAACTATATTGCTAGTTCAGGTTAGCTGTACATAACTGTGTTGTGAACATGCGCAGTTATCTGCATTATACTCATATGCATTCCTGATATCCAGAAGTTGCCCATGTGCACAGAAAAAATATGCAACATGGCTTGTTTTTTTAATGAATTTTTTAGCATTTAAAATCAATTGCTATTTTTTTTATAACCGACTGCTTGAAATGCAGAAGAAATAAACTGATGTTCAACTGATGATTGCTCCATCCTGTGTCAATTGATCACAGGTTCCTAAAGTCCTCCCAAGCCCATGAGCCGTGTTGAGTATATCAGCTTTTTATGCAAAGCCAACTGAGGGCTTGAAGGTCATGATGAGCCATGACCAATCTGTGATTTAGAAGCTCCATTAAGACGTGATCATGACACCAGAGTTTGAATCAAAAATTGTATCATTTATGAACGACGATTCGTTTACGTGCCGATTCATGGATCACCACATTGACAGCCAGTGACAGGATTTGGGTCTTTTTCATTTTTATCAGCCCTGACCGATCACGTTGGATTTAACCGATTCCTTCTGAGTGCGGGAATATCTGAGTGGCGGAACAGAAATGTATTTTTATGGTGTTACATTATCAAAAGTTGCGTGGGTTAAAAAGACTCCGATTTGCCTTTTACTCCAAATTCTGCAAGCGAATTAGTCTTGAAACCCACTCATCAGAAGCCATCGGAACGTCTGCATGCTCACAATTGCTCAACACGCTCGAGACATTGAAGGCCTTTGCGGTAGTAAACCTAATGTCATATTGAATATGCTAGATTTAATTACTCATGTTCAATTCATTTGTGAAGCTAAGGTATAAAACCTTCAACTTATAAAAAATTATATCGAAACGGCACATTTATAAAATTGTTATACTAACAGAAGCGAGACTTTAATTGAACAACTTTGTTTGTTTCACAAACGGGATTTGTAAATTAAACACGAGTATTGATGGGTCTAGGCATGGTGGATGATTGACCAAATTCAATATCATTGAAATTGGACACTGACTTATTTTTCTAAATATTATACCAATAAAAACAACAACAAAAAAACACACATGAGAATAAAGAAACACCTTGTATGAAGTCTATGTGGATAACTAAGTTAGGAAAGAAGCTTATAACACTAAGGTCAAAGATTTGATAAGATAAAATTAATGTTTTTCACTAACTTTACAGCATGACAGATATTTAGTAATGTCAGCACAGATAAAAGAAAAGGAAAAATGAAAGCTTTACATGACTTGATGTAACCCTGACCATTGTTCAATGCCACAAAAAAAATCAATACCTGATAGGTAAGAATGTAACGGTCATAAACTGACAAAGCATGCATGAGTGTTCTACAGTAAAGTGTTTTACTGAGCTTATGTTACTATGTTCCCGTAACTTGTCTTACCCCTTTCAAAAGGGCTCATGCAATGTTTTTGTAACACATTAAAACCTCAGCACATGCACTCCCTCTATGACGGATATGAAACACTGTAAGACAAGGTGAGTTGATACTGGGGAGAAGATGGTGATTATTGCTGTTATCTCTAGGGAAAAGGGCACGGGCTCTACAATAACAGCCCTTCACACACGTTCTCAGAAGGCCATAAAGAGTCCTTTGAGCGCAATGCTCAGTGACATTCAGAGCTGAAGAAAAGCAGGCGCTCGATGCACCCATCGTTAAGGTCATCAGCCTGAGCGGGCTTTCTCTTAATGGCACCTGTAGCCATTAAGAGGCTCACTGCCTAAAAAAGTACTTGTAAGCTGTATCGACATGTGCTAAATGTATATGATCCAGGTTATTACATGGAATTAGAACTGGATAGAGATTACATCACTGCACTTTCTATTTGTTGTTATAGAGACGGACAAAGAAGCCCATCAAAAATGAGGTCTTACAGCGAGGCACAAGGGAAATCACAGCACCGCAATTAGATTGATTTGAAGGAGAGTAAATTGAAGAGCCAATCGAATACACTGTGTAAATGATAGATAGTTATTTTATTTGTAAAACTATAAAAATCTGTGAAATATTTGTCCTTTAAAGATACATCATCTGCAAGGCCTCCCTGTAATTTCACAATCAAGGAATTTTCTTTATATAATACATTTGCTGAGACAACAGATCAGGTAAAGACGATAATTACTAAGCATTAATTAATTCGTAACTGTGTTAAGAATTGAACCTATTATGAATGCAAAATCATCTTCGCAAACAATAATGAAGAGAAAAAACTGACTGAAAGGAGAAAAAGTACAGCTGACACGTATTTAGTGAAGTAAACTCTTCCATTTCGTTCCGTTAATCATGACACGAGGCTCTGCGGTAAATCATACGTGATACGATGAATGGTATATGACAGCCTATCAAGAATTAATAATTCATATTTGTCTGTGGAAAGTTCTTGGGATACGAATGGGTCTGAAAACACTTTAGTAACTTTAACCTGCCAAAAACATTTCCTTCCTAATAAAAGTAAACACAGATTACGTGCTGTGTAAACTCATCTGCGTTTTGTTTTGTCACCCTCCACCACCCCCTCACCCCCCAATAAACTCTCCTGGGTTTCTGGAAAAGCAATAAAAAAGTCTCTTTCATAAAGTTAGATTTTAATAAACTTCAAAGATCACCGTAAACAAGATTTTACATACAATGAGCTCTGATGAGCAATGATTTAATAAAGCTTTGTTTTTACTCTGAACTAAATTTGCATCTTGGCCTGTGAAATGGTTTTTAAGTAGCAGCATCTTGAACACGCTATGTGCCTCATGAACAGGAAAAAAGAGGTACGTGAGCGTTCTCATTGCTGAGAAATTTAAATATCTTTGCATGTAAAGATTAAATAAAGTTACAAAAGTTACGTACTGTAGATGTCTATAAGGAACTGGAGGACTGCATGTGCTGTTCCCTTTGTAACTGTCTGATGTCACCCATTTACTCATTTGCTCACTGAATACTAATAGTATACTCATCAGGCTACTGTATAAGACAGTCAGTCTATGCAATTAGCCTATAAATGCACCTACTGTACTATGTCATTCCGATCAACACACAGGTTACACAGTCTGTCAGAGGCCCTGCACTGTCATCCACAATAGTGGTGGAACGATTTATACTGTAGTTGCAGTTTCGGCCAGTCGCATGTCAACACACCCCAGACTGTAGTGTTTGTCTCTGGCCTCTTCATGACTTATGCTGGACTGTGTACTGTCTAACCATTTCGAGGCCTACATTTACGTCCAAGTAGTGCGATATGGATCTGTCCATAAGGCTAAGATGAATTAAAGTATATCAATAATTTAAGTGTTAAATTACATTTGTAGCCTGTAATTAGAGCTGCAAAATATGATTACAAAAAAGAAAAAAACATATTGTGAATATCCGAACTTGTGAACATTTAGGTTAAGAATTTCCACAGATACAAACCACCTGCAGTTCTATGAACATTCGTAGATGTGAACAAATCACGGCAGTACCTCACATGTATTGTACAAAAAATAGACAATATTTATTCATCACCTAAAAGGTATTTAAAAATACTCAAATAATTAGCAAACATAAATTTCCTACTATGCATATATTACATACAATACATTAGAGCATTGAGATTCAATTAGTGCACAGATGCAAACTGTGATTAATTGTGCAGCTGCATGCTTTTCGACATGCGCACACGTATTGCTTTTTTTGCAAAACTCTTTGACCAGGTCATTAAGGAGGGTGACCAACGCCACACAGTAAGTTTAAAACTAATACTTGCGTTCTTCATGTGCTCCCTCTCTTACTGGCTCAATTATTAATTTCTTATTCTATTACATTTAGACATTTTGGCAGATGCCCTTATCCAGAGTGACTTACGTTTAAGTAAGCGACTTACTTTTTTTTTTTTTTTTTTTACTTTGACATAAAACCTTTAAAAGATTATACTGAATGGCCAGAAGAGTAAATATGGACTTTTTTTTTTCCTACGAAAAATGTACGTACATTTTGGAAACCGGCTTTTTGCCTACCTGGGATAATGAGGATGAGTACTTGTGGTGAGTTAGAGTTTTTGGTAGCTGTGTGCAGGTCTCTGGGCCCATATTTAAGCAGCTCAGTGACAGCACCTCTGCAGTAGACATACTCCACAGCTGCATCCTCTTTCTGGCATCCAGACTTCAGGCTGCCCATTACATTAGATGGACCACCACAGCCAGATGGCGGGCCTAAACACACACACATGCAAAACAGAGTCACGGTTTTTGTCTTCAATTATCGAGTCATGGCTTTAATTTTTTTTTATTAGTTCAGATAATACTATACAAACGCCTTTTCCTTTCACTGAATTAGCTTGTATACTGGGTAATGGAATCTGTTCTCTAAAAACAAGCAAAGCCTCAAAGTTCATGTACTCATTTACATCCTGAAAATGTAAAAATTTTTATAAGAGAGTACAGGTTTTAAGGACTACAGAAAGCATTACATTCATCAATCAAAGAAACCTGAATGAACACAAAGGTGTAAATGTAAAACTTTTTTTTTTTTAATAAATTATTAAGGATAAACTGGCTTTACATGAGACGGCACAGGGGATTAGTGGTTAACACTGTTGCCTAGCACCTCCAGATTCTGGGTTCGATTCCGTCCTCGTGTCTGTGTGCATGGAGTTCGAATTTTCTCCCCTCGCTTGGTGGGTTTCCTTAGAGTGTTTCTAAAGACATGCAAACTAGGATGACTGATGTATCCAAATTGCCCATAGTGTGTAAATGACCATGTGACTATCACTGTGTGTGTATATGTGTGCCCTGCGATAGACTGGCACCCAGCCTTGTGTATTAAGTCACCTGGGATAAGCTCCAGGCGCCCCCACAACTCTGTATACAGGATAAAGCGGTATAGACAATAAGTGAGTGGCTTTACGTGACATTTCTGCATGATGATAGATAGATAGATAGATAGATAGATAGATAGATAGATAGATAGATAGATAAATACTTTATTGATCCTGAAGGAAATTCCAAATGGATGTGACTCATCTACATACAGTATTACATACAGAACGCACTTGAATAGTGAATGTTAACATAAAACCACTGAAAAATTAGTTATGAAAAACTACATATGAAGTTATTGAATCAAAGGTTATTGTTGGCAACTTTTTTTTCTGGTCTGCTTCTCTCTCGTTTTCCTTCTTTTTGTGCTTTTTGATGCTCTGCATAGTCTTTATTATAAGTCTTTTGTAAGTATAGTTGTCTAGTTTATTTTTTGGGGTATCACAAACCATATGAATTATGCCCACTTCTTATACATGGAATTTCCCTAAAACAAAATTTCAGATTTTAGTTGCTTTTAACTACAAATACTAACATTCATGGCCGTTGCCTTTCTTATTTTAGAAAAATAAAAAGTGTTAGCCAGTTCTTATAGTGGACATTTATTACATTGTTATCAATGCACAGATTTAAAAACAGGTCATTTGGTCACATTTGGTCACAGGGACTTGTTATTCTTTTTGCTATTGGCTGTGCTATTAAATAACTTCTCCATCATTTGCAATGCCTTTTATGTTAAACATAAAGCACCTTGGGATTCAGCTTTTCTGACCTTGAGAAGTCACAATTCAAGAAATATTTCTTACAATGTTACAAAGCATTAGTAACATCTGAAAAAGTAATTATGCTTGATAATTGTCTTTATTTCAGAATAATGTCTCAGCAACTTATCATTATGCAGTAATAAAAAGCATCACCTGGATAACATGGGTTAGGGTAAGGGATATGGAATTTGTAGAGTTATTCATTTATTTAATTTATGTTTTTGTAATTTACAATTTTATACCTTAAAACATGTAAAAACTCATTCATTAATATAATAATTACTAAAAAGTAGTCACCTATTTCATTCCAGAAGTGAGCTGCACTCACACTAAATGAGGCTTTATAGGAAATGCCACTCTTGCTCTTCTGTAACATCAGTTTTTATCAATTCTGATCCAATCTTACCAAATTTTAGGATCACACAGACATTTTGTTATACGTCACGTCTCTCCTTACCGTTAAAGAATTTTGCGTCGTTTTGTATGGCGAGAAAGTTTAGTAAATTGGTTTTCCTAAAAACTTCCAGTCTGATCCTTAATACAAATATCATAGCAAGAAATGAAGAATATGTTGAACACACGCTTCCGTGTTTGTCTTCTTCTGGACCCCCGAATTGCTGCTAATCAAACGGTTGGTCTTTATTGCTGCCACCTGCTGTTTGGATGCAGTAAATATACATTGTTTTGTCACATCATACTGTACGTACATTCAAGTAACTCATTATTAAGACCAATAATATCACAAAAATAATATCTGCTTAAAGATAGTCCTGGTGGTCATTCCTATTAGTGCAGCTACTGTACTTCTAATCAGCTACAGTCAGCCCTTCAACTCTCAACATTCATTTAGACAAAATATCAGCATCCGAATAACCTAGGTTGACCATTGATTCCCTGACAAGCTTGTGGAGTTAAATACAAAATTGCAAAATCAATCTGGACTGAATCTTGATCATAAAGATAACTTAACAAATTGAGGAAAAAATTTATATTAAAAAAATTATCAGTTTTAGTTTACTTTTTCAGGCATACCCATTACATTAGATGGACCACCTATTTTACTGTAGGTTTCTGTTGACAAAGATGTTACTTTAAACCTACAAATAAAGAATATTATCAAATTAGCTAAACATACCACTCACTCACTCACTCACTCACCATCTAAACCTTTTTTACAGGGCCTGGGGTGTTTGGAGCCTATCCCAGGAGACTTGCGGCACGAGGCAGGGTACACCTTGGACAGGATGCCAGTCCATCGCTGGGCACACACATACACACATTCACACGCTATGTCCACACACTTTGGACAATCTATCTATCTATCTATCTATCTATCTATCTATCTATCTATCTATCTATCTATCTATCTATCTATCTATCTATCTATATATATATATATAAAACTCTTATAAAGTAACAGATAAGTTTCTGTGGCCGTCTTGTCATATCAGGTCAAGTAGTCTTTTATTGTCATTTCAACCATATACAGTTCAGTACACAGTGAAACCAAAGACCAAGGTGCTACATACAACATAAATTAACAAAACTAACACCTAATTAGCTGACTAGCTAAGACAACAAGTTAACACCATGAATTAACAAAACTGTCTAAGAACTATACAAAAGACAAAAAAGACAGTATAAGAAAACATAACACAAAGTGATTCTCCATGAGATGATAGATTAAAAAAAAAACAGTAAACATTTTTTTTGAAGATCGTCATGCAGAGGCTGCCAGATTGTCAGTGTAATGCTACAGCTGTCATATCTGGGATAACCGAAAGAGGTAAGTGTGGAGTATTGTTGTGTGATCTCTGTATACTGTAGGTGGGATGGTGTTTCTCTTTCCCCTGTTAATCAAAAGAGACACCATCCAATCCTGGAGATCTTTGTGTTGAGCTGTCTGGCTTTACTTAGCCTTCGCTAGCTTTTACCTAACTTTTGCTAGCTTTACTTAGCCTTTGCTAAGCATGATGGGGAGAGTTAGTTAGTGAAGATGACTTAGCAAAATAACTAAATTGACAGAAAGCTGGATAAAAGACTAAGAATATAAAAAAGAAAGAAAAAGTAGTTAAAAAAATAGTATGTTTCACTGAAAACAATCTGATTAAAAAAGAAACGATGATTAAAATCTGATTCTGCAGTCACAGAATTTAATGTTGGTAGTGGGAGATCTGTTAAATAATTTGTAAACACACTGTTAGGGTTTTCTGACATTGTGTGAACTATTCCATATCTCTATCTCTTATATCTCTCTTTGTTCTATGTCATATGTCCAGAAATCCACCCTCTTGCTGTGCTTCCTTATTCCTTATAACGATAATAGTTCATATGGCTCACTAGAACCCTTTTGTTCTAACTGGAACATGTTAATGTGTTCCCTGTTGTCTGTTGATCTCTGGGTCTCTATAAGACATACATTCTGATGACTTTTGATCTTTGGATGCACGTGACGTAATGTACATGACACAGAGGGACTGACCAAAAGTTTTTTTCTTCTACTTTTTTTTTTGTTCCTGAAAATAAACAGAGAACTTTTTAACAACCATCGCGTGTGCATGTTTGACCGTGGCTCCCCCACGTCAGTAAGGATAACAAGACATGGCAGACACATCAAGCAATAATTCTTCCTTTAATTAACTTCAAGCTTAACACACATAAAGAAACTTTTCTGAACTGCAAACAAATTATTAAGCAGTATTTAATTTGTACCAGAACACCAAATGAGAGGTGATCCAAAAGGCACAGCGAGGAAAAAAGTCCTGGAACACAAACACAGCAATGCTTCAAACACTTCACATAATACAATACCATCATTTAGGGCTAATAACATTGCTCTGATGGGCTGTGATACAGTGAGGGATTACAATCACAACACTTCAGTGATGTTGTGTGAGCACTATACTGTAGGTGTCAACTGCTCAATTTATAGGCGTCAACTCCCCAAAATAAAAAATTTGGAGAAAAGACCATTTATATAAATTTTTTTTTACCATTTATGACTTAAATGTTAAGTTTTGTTTTATAATAGTGCTTCCTGACATAATTTTTTCACTAGTGGCATAGACTCTGGTTAGATAAGAATGGGTGGCATTTAGAAATTTATATAAACTCGTCATTAACATGAATGGCATGGCAATATTGTGCTTGCAAAGAATTTTTTTAATTGGCCTTTTTCTCAGGCAGAATGCTTGTACATAAACCTAAATTATAGGGAAAACCCATCATCATACACACTTTTGGTAGCAATCAAATGGCTTTTGGCAGAACCTTTATTGGATATTTGATGATTTCTAAATGGCCTTGAGTTTGGCAAAGGCAAAGATATCTTGGTACTTTTAGTAAAGCTGAATTAAAACCCTAAGTGAATGCACATTTTAAACCCAGTATATATAATTTTATATTTCCTTTAGTATTAGAAAACCCTAAATAAATTAAACCTTGTGCTCCAGTTTCTGGAACTTTTCTTTTATTAAACATATGTTGAACAATGATGCATATTCTTTCATGTGTTCTTTGGTTCTCCTACAGTATTTTTTCATGTATTCGACTTGTTTCACTGAAATACTTTTCTGGGACTTCATCCCAACCATGGGACACCAAATAACACGCATTGGTGGAGGCAGGAATTTTTTATTGCTTTTCAAATGGCCAAGTCCCAATCACAGTTTCTGTTCTTTATGAGTGGTGTGCTCTCAGCCTATAACTGTAGCAGTCAATATTTATGTTGACAAGTGACCCGAGATTGAATTAGCATAATATGTTAAGTACTGTCATTCACTGGTGGATTATTACGTAGTCAGTGAGACCTACCAGGCTATCTATTGTTCCTGGTGGATATAGATGAGTAATATTTTCTGCACCTTTTTCAAGCTACCGACATGATTTTCCTCTCTGCCAGAGAGTCCAAACATACAAACCAGTTTAAAATATCATATACTTTTACCTTACATATTACAGTGATATAACAGCTAATGCACATGAATAAGGATCAGTGCTTACCAGGGGGACAATACCAAAAGTGAAAAAAATGCAAACTGACATGCACAATTAAAATAATAATAATAAAAAAGAATGAAATGTAAGCTTCCATTTGGTTTTTTTTTAAGGCCTCAATTAAATATTTCAAGAATTCCATGCCCTCAGCCTGACATCCAGGAGTCCCTGTCTCATCAATAATACTGAGGTTTTCCTGGAAACATGCATGAAGTCCAACCACACTCAGTCAAAATCATTTTGGCACATCTGTTGAGAATACCGGAGAACGTTTAGGGCACCTGTGAAAACACAATATTAAAATATCAAGAACATTTTCTGGAGACTCCAACATTCAAACATAAAAAGGACATATAATGCAAAGTATTTCCTGCATACTGTACTGTATGTTGATGGGTGACTGTATTAATATTTTTACTGATTAAGTAAAAGTTTAAAAATAATAAAATAATAGTCCATTTAAAAACAACAACATTTTACACCAATGTTTCATATACATAAAACACAACATTGTAACAGTACAGTATACATCTATAACATTAACATTTCCTAATATTGATACAATATACAGTATGACCTAATATGGCTAATACTGTGTAGATCCTCCTTGTACCACCACAACACTTCTAAAGGCATGGACTCCAAAAGAACTCTGAAGGTGTGCTGTGGTATCTGGCACCAAGACATTAACAGCAGTTCATTTATATATTGTAAGTTTCAAAGTGAAACCTCCATGAATTACATTTGCTGTCCAAGACAGATGCCAAGTCAGAATGAGGTCTGGGAAATTTGGAGGCTAAGTCAACAATTAAAATTTTTTGTCATGTTCCTCAAATAATTCCTGGACTATTATTGCAGTGGGCCAGCATGCATTATCCTGCTGAATGAGGCTCCTGCAGTTAGGGAATTGCCTAGGTGTACTTGGTCTGAAACAATGTTTAGGTAGGGGGTACAAGTCAAAGTAGCATCCACATAAGACATTTTTACTAAAGTCAATCTGTGTATAATCAGACCAGACGGGCTTGCCTTAATTCCCCAGTTGTATCATCAAGTCCATAACCTGCTCACCAGTGCAGTGCACACTTTGTCTTTCCTTTAACCATAGGCACCAACCACTACTCCAATACTGGGAATATCCCTCATGATCTGCCATATTGTAGGTACTGTACTCTGAACAAATAATCTAGCCATTATAATTTGGTCCTTGTTGTCAGGGATTACCCCTAGAGGGCGACAAAGCGCCCAGAGACTTCCTTTGTTTTTTCTGTTTTCTTTGTGTTCTTTTCTGTGAAGGACTCTAATCCCCAGAATGCACCTCAGTCAGGTGATGTGGCGCTCACCTGAACTGAGGTTGCTCATTAGTGTTGATTATAAATGTTCCTGAGTTCTGTGTTGTCCTTGTCTTGCATCTGTTCGTCTAGGTTTACTGCTTGTTCTGGTATGTTGTTTAGTTCTGTGTTGCTTCCTAGCTCTGTGTACTTCCTAGTTCTGTGTTCTCCCAGCTCTCCGTGTTCTCTTGACTCCATGTTCTCCTGACTCCATGTTCTCCTGGTTCCGTGTTCTTTCTGGTTCTGTGTTCTCTTGGTTTGTCTGCCTCCTGGTCTGTCTGTCTGTCTCCTAGCCTGTCGGTCTCAGTCTGTTAGTAATGTCTAGTTTGTCATGTTTATAGTTTATCCTGGTTTAAGTTCATGTTCTGTTCCTTTGGTTCCCTGTTTTGTGTTTATTAAAGTCTTTTGGCTCACTTCACCTCTGCTGTCATGCCTCTCTTTCGTCCGGCAAGCAGTAACTGTGACACTTGTCAGACCATTTACTCCTTACACCTATTTTCTTGCTTCAATCAGCTTTGAGAAGTGACTATTTTGTTGATGCCTTGGTTAGGTACCTTTGTAATGAGAGATTTAATCTCATTCACTTCATCTGTCAGTGGTTATAAATTATAGCTGTTTGGTATTTTCAAAAGGCTAGAGTAATAGTTCTAATAAATTGAAATCGAAATTTAGTAATTAAAATTTTCCAATGTGGCAGACGGCTGTACTGTACATCACCCTCACTATTGACTGCAGTGCTCCTCCATGATGTTTTGAGCCATCTGCTCTACATCATGTTCTACACAACTTTGTGATCATACACCAATCCATGTCTGCAGGATATCTACACGAGGGGTGTATGACTGAAGCAGTTAAGATTTCAAAAAATCCCTTATTTGCTTGTCTTGCGCTTCTCTTTAGCTATTATCCATCACTGTTTCCGTCTTCAGATATGCAACATCTCAGTTTAGGTGCCTTTTGTAGCTGCTACAAATGGACACAAATAAGCTATTTGAGTCTTGAATCGTAAAAGGTCATAATGATTTGGGATGCGTCAGGATGGGTGTACCATGTTTAACAGATTGGTCATTTAGCTTTAGCATCTTGGTGATCTTGAGGAACATGAGAACAATTGAACTAAATTCTGTATTGAACCTTAATTTGGGTTTTCCTTTCTAATTTGGCAGCAGCCAGTACAGGTGGATGAAAAGGTCAACAAAGGAATCCAGAGACGCCTTATGCAATCTCTAAGATTATATTGTGGTTGAACCCCACAAACTGCTGCTTTGTGCACTGACTCATTTCATCTACTACCTGCAGTGAGCGTTCTGAACTCCAACAACACATACTCAGCTGGGCTTTTGTCTTTGGGACAGTGAAGAGTTGTTGTCTGGAAGAAAATGTTTAAATGCTTTAAAAAAGATTTTGGACTGATAGCTCAACTGTGCCCCACCCAGTTTGGGCAGTAGTCGATCAAATGATTAAAGCTCTGTGTTACTGAACAGAAGGCTGGAGGTTCAAGCACTAGGACCAGCAAGCTGCCACTGTTGGGGCCTTGAGCAGGGCCCTTAACAGCCTTTGGTCTAGGGGTACTTATCATGATTGATCTTGTGCTCTGACCTTAGCTTCCTAACAAACTGGGTATGTGAAGTAAAGGGTTTTTCTTCTTCTCCTTCTTTTTCTTCTTCTCCTTCTTCTCAGATGTAATTTATGCAGTGAACCTCAGAACGGGTTCACATTATTGGATCTGCACAATATTTAGTGTATTTCCAAATGTATGTGAATGCCCGATCATGACCCCCAAATGTGGGCCTTCACCAAACCTCTTCGTCATATGTATAAGGTACACAATTGCCTAGAATGTCTTTGTATGCTGTATCATAATGATTTCCACTCACTGAAACTAGAGGGCCTACCCTATTTGTTCCAACATGACAATTCCCTTGAGCACAACAAATGCCCAACGCAACAAGGTTTACCGCAGTTGGTTTGAAATCTCTTGAGTGGCCGGAACAGAGCCTTGATCTTGAGACCACTGAACATATCTGGGATTATTTGGAATGCCTACTGTATGCCTGGCCTCCATACCCGACAGCAGTGGCCAACCTCACTACTGTTCTTTTGGATGTTTGCACACAAATCCCTGCAAAATCCTTCCTAGAAGATTTTATTGAGGCGGTCATAGCAGATAAAAATGCGCAGGATGCCGGTTGTCATAAAAATGCCCTTCTGGCCATATTTTTTACGTAATTCCCACAAATGCTTTTTGACATTTGTCAATGAAAAATATTTTAATATAAAGGTGTACACTTTGGCCTATCTCAAGCACACCTGGATTTCCGGGAAAGGTATCATTCTCCTCTGATGGCCATAGGCATCAAGACACTGTACATGGATGACCGATTCGTACGTACTCCTCCTTAGTGACAATACATATTCTCCTTTCTTTGCTGACATCACTGAGCTTGGTCTCACTATGAAGACTGAAAAACACTGCCTTACACTGAGATAGGTCACACGGTTTATATCATGGGAAACTATAATTACTGAGATTATGCTCCACAATGTCACTCCAGTGTGTAACTGCCTGTTAGATTCTCAGGCAGGTATGAATGGTACTGATTCTGCTGAGGATGCTGGGTATGCTAACACCCGCTTCAGTGGTAACTATCTTGGACGGGCTTGAATTAAGAGATTTTCAGTGATGTAATGCAGACTGCACAGGAGTGGGACTAGCTTAAAGTACCTACTAAGACTGTACAACAGAGCAGTGAATGAGGTAAGGTGTTCACTCTGGACAGTGGCACGGACATATCAGCACCTATTGTAGCAGAGTTGGACATACTTTGGGCAATAAATCGATTACCCTGCCGCGTTTGTATAACGGAACAGGGATGGTGGTATAAATACATGGTCTAATCAAGCTATAACCGGAGCTTGACTTTACTGTGTATATACATGACTGATTCTTCCCACATTGCCATAGCATCATACACTTTTCCCTGAAATGCTCTGTTATCTTTGCCAGATCTAGTAGTCAGAATACTCTTGAACTCTCAGCAGATGTTATTCCTAAAGGATGAAAAGATCTAGCACCCCAGTCAAATTATCTTTGCCTTTAGGGTTGCGCTTCAAGATAAGGCATACTTATACGTTGAAATCGTTCCATAAGTGGTTGGAACCTCGTCAAATGGATCCAGTGAACTGCCAAAACTTTCTATCCTTACTTCAGGGACTAGGACTGCTGAGCAGAATCAAGCCTCCTTCTACATTATTATGGAGTGTCACAGTCACAGGTGGACATCAGATCACAGGCTGTTCACAAACCTGTTATAAATTTTCTGAAAGGAATCTGGTGCCTCCATCTGCCGGCCATGCTAAAAGTTTGACATAGGATATCTACTGTACCTTGAGTTAGATATCTACTGTACCTCTTTTAAGGCCCCTTTTATCAGGATATGCAAGATATTGAACTAAAATGGGTTTCTTTAAAACAGAGTAGGAAATATAAATGATTCAGAGATTTACCTTGCATTGTTTTATAAAGACAAAAATAGGTTGTGTTGTTCCCCAAACTACAACCAGCTGACTGTCTGATTAGTTCAGCTGCTTAATAGGAGTTTAGCTATTTCAATAGAACATCAAACTTTATATCCAGTTACCTCATTCTGACTCATATCTTCCCATTTTTACTTTACTGCAATCTCTGTCTGTTTATTTAATTTTACAGTCACCAACATGAATGTGGCAGACGACTGATTGATTGGTTACAGGCTTATTTCTGAGTAATTTTACGGTGCTTTGGGAAACTTCAAAACTTTACATACGTCACAACAATTTGTTTTTGCAAAGGGCAAAGGAGAGTCCCTTGGTTGTCATTGCTTGGTTTTTGTCTGACGTGCACTGTGAATTGTTGGTCCTCAGTGACCATAAGGGTTTGTTCCATTCTAAATGATGTCCAATCACTTACTCACTCACCATCTATACCGCTTAATCCTGTATTCAGGGTCACATGGGGTCTGGAGCCTATCTCAGGAGACTTAGGGCACAAGACGGTGTACACCCTGGATAGGGTGCCAATCCGTCGCACACATACACACACTATGGCCAATTTAGGAATGCCAATTAACCTAACCAACATGTCTTTGGACTGTGGGAGGAAACCGGAGTACCCGGAGGAAACCCACCAAACACTGGGAGAACATGCGAACTCCATGCACACAGACGGGAATCGAACCTGGATGGTAATTGAACCTGGACCCTGGAGGTGCAAGGCGACAGTGCTAACCTCTACACCACCATGCCGCCTACAGAATGATTCACTTTAGAAATTCTGGTGTCCTCTTGTCGTTGACTGCAGTAGATACATTTCAGACACACGGCAAACCATTTCTGAAAGACGTTAAATTGCTGACATCACCTGTGCACACTCTTCCTCTCAGCTGATGCTGACATGTTTATCAGATATGGTCCTCACTTGTGTATGATATGCGAAATGTGTGGGTCTGGGGTCAAGGGTGATGAAAGCGCAAAATAGCAGGTTATGACCTACAAATTTGTGGTTTACGAGTGTTCTGCAAACCAAAGATTTTTAATACATTTTTAATCGGAAACCGAGCAAGTATTAGTTTATGTATCATGTATCACGCATGCGACTCTTATTTTGACACCGAGCGGCAAGTGATCACAACTGAGCCAATGATTTTTCTCTCTCTTGCTCTGTGGGAATTATGGGTAATCGTCTCCCCTGCTGCGTCTTAGTGCTCGTCTCTTACTGGTATAATCAACATCTCCCTCTCTCTTCTGTGTGTGCGCGCGCGTGTAATTTGACACTGTGTACTTTGTGTGTGTGTGCGCGTAATTTGACACCGACACACACACACACACACACACTCCCCGGCTGCACATGCTTTATTTACACAGAAAACTCAGCTCTGTCGCGATTCTTTTCAAATGTAAGGTGCTGGTTCATTTGTTATTTTTTATTTTTTACTTTACAGCAGTGATTCCGTTAGTATGCGCTCACGTGAGTATCATTAGAGAGATTTCCTTTTTTTTACCCTGTTAAAACAGTGTTTGCATTGTGTATGTTAGTTGTGAAACTTAAAAAGCGAGGAGTGGGGAGGGAGGAGGTTTTTACTGTTTAAGACGAGGCCAGGGGCTAATTCCACACACACACGCACAAAGAAAATCACGGCGCCTGCACGCACAAACGGAAACACTTATCTGTCTGGATTTATTTTTACTTTTTTTAAATGTTAAGTGCAGGTAAAAATTTTTTTTAATATTATATGTTGTATTAATTATTTTTATGTATTTATTGTTTTGGGCTGTAAAACAAATAATTTGAGTTTTCATTATTTCTTATGGGAAAAGTCTATTTGGTTTACGAGTGTTTTTGAAATACAAGCCCGCTTCCAGAATGAATTATGCTCGTAATCCAAGGTTCCACTGTTCTGATATAATGAAACCACAGCATGTAGACCGAAGCAATGTCTAAGCATCAGATTGCTAGACCTTTCTGAACAGAGCGGTCTGAAGATCTTAATTGATTTGTCACTGTGTTACTAACATAACAGAATAATGTAATTTATGTTCTTGAAATTTCAGTCCCCAAAGTTCAGAGGAACATGTTGCCGCAGTGTGCCAGGTCAGTAATAAGGCCAGCTGTTGTTTTATGACACAGTACAGCCGTAAATCAGCCCATAGTACATTGAGAGACTTTAAACTCTCTGCTGGAGTGTTTACAGAGTGCTACAGATTGAGCAATATTATCTCTTCTCCCCAGAGTAAAAAACAAACAAATTGTCTATCAGAATCCCTGAGCATCTTAATGCAGACTTATGCAAGCACAAATGTGAAAACAAATATAAAATCAAAATTTCTATCACATGCAGTAAAATAAGAGTCCCTCAACATCAAGTATGTGTTTGCCAATGGGGTGACTTATACACATGGCCTGAGGTAGAAGAATTTACAACAGTTCATAAAGAAGTTGGATTCTTGTCATAGCAGTTTCAAAATCAGGCCACAAGCATTCATCAGACTGATCATTTAAAACAACCACAATGGCTGAATCACATAACCTTGTGTAATTTATAAGCATCTTTTAAATTGATTTTACTTTAGTATTTGAACTTTGAAACATGAACTGTGACCAGTATTAATACGATGATAGTCAGGAAAATGTAATTGCTATGGATGGATTAATTGCTGTATAATGTTGATTAATGTAGATTAAACACAATTTACGAAGCAAGCACATTGCTTTGCAATAGACTGGCATCTCATTCACGGTATGTTTCTGCCTCAAACCCAGTGTTCACTGTAAATCATTTTACAGAAAAGCAGGACAAATAAGATTTTACGGATTTTACTGAACAGAATTTTTACTCTGGAAAAAGTGGAAACCTGGTCAGCAGGAGCTATCATTGCTCTTCAGGACTGTTTTGAGAACACTGACTGGAACATGTTCAGGAAGGCTGCAACTTACGGTGGTTTCACCAACTTGGAGAAGTACACCAAGTTGTATACCAAGGACAGGGGTAGCTTAGTGGTTAAGGCATTGGACTACGGTTCAGAAGATCCCAGGTTCAAACCACCAAGTTGCCACTGTTGGGCCCTTGAGCAAGGCCCATTTAAGGATAAGGGCATTTGCCAAATGCCTAGATGTACACATCATTGCTGACCATCTACATCAACAAGTGCACCGATAACATCACTGTCTCCAAAAGTATCATCTCACGCCTCAACCAGAAACCATGGATTACTGCAGAGGTGCCTGCACTTCTGAAGACCAGAGAGCAGGGGACAATGTGGCCCTAAAAACAGCAATTGACAAACTTTCCCGGACCATCATAGAGGTGAAGCGCGCACACATCCAGAGAATCCACACCCACTTCAAGGACAACAGTGTCACGCGGCACATGTGGCAGAGCATACAAACCATCACCAACGACAGTCGTGGCCAAAAGTTTTGAGAATGACACAAATATTCGTTTTCACAAAGTTTGCTGCTAAACTGCTTTTAGATCTTTGTTTCAGTTGTTTCTGTGATGTACTGAAATATAATTACAAGCACTTCATACGTTTCAAAGGCTTTTATCGACAATTACATAACATTTATGCAAAGAGTCAGTATTTGCAGTGTTGGCCCTTCTTTTTCAGGACCTCTGCAATTCGACTGGGCTGCTCTCAATCAACTTCTGGCCCAAATCCTGACTGATAGCAACCCATTCTTTCATAATCACTTCTTGGAGTTTGTCAGAATTACTGTAGTGGGTTTTTGTTTGTCCACCCGCCTCTTCAGGATTGACCACAAGTTCTCAATGGGATTAAGATCTGGGGAGTTTCCAGGCCATGGACCCAAAATTTCAACGTTTTGGTCCCTGAGCCACTGAGTTATGACTTTTGCCTTATGGCACGGTGCTCCATCGTGCTGGAAAATGCATTGTTCTTCACCAAACTGTTGTTGGATTGTTGGAAGAAGTTGCTGTTGGAGGGTGTTTTGGTACAATTCTTTATTCATGGCTGTGTTTTTGGGCAAAATTGTGAGTAAGCCGACTCCCTTGGATGAGAAGCAACCCCACACATAAATGGTCTCAGGATGCTTTACTGTTGGCATGACACAGGACTGATGGTAGCACTCACCTTTTCTTCTCCGGACAAGCCTTTTTCCAGATGCCCCAAACAATCAGAAAGAGGCTTCATTAGAGAATATGACTTTGCCCCAGTCCTCAGCAGTCCATTCGCTATACCTTTTGCAGAAGATCAATCTGTCCCTGATGTTTTTTTGGGGAGAAGTGGCTTCTTTGCTGCCCTTCTTGACACCAGGCCATCTTCCAAAAGTCTTCGCCTCACTGTGTGTGCAGATGCGCTCACACCTGCCTGCTGCCTCTGAACATCAACGGCTCCTCTGTGGCTCCTCAACAGCACCAAATATCTTGGTGTCCACCTGAAGGAAAATCTCACCTGGACCTTTAACACCAGGTCTCTGCACAAGAAATCCCAACATCTTCTTTTCTTCCTAAGAAGGCTGAGGAAGGCCCAGCTTCCACCACATATTCTAACCATCGTCTGTAGAGGGACTATCGAAAGCATCCTGAGCTGCCGCATCACTGTCTGGTTTGGGAATTGTGCCATCTCGGACTGCAAGACCCTACAGTTGATGGTGAGGACAGCTGAGAAGATCATTGGGGTCTCTCTGCTCTCACACAGACGTCTACACTACACACTATATCTGCAAAGCCACCAGCATTGTGCTAATCATACACACCCCTCACACTCACCCCCCTCCTGCCATTTGGAAAACAGAACCGAAGCATTTGCGCCTAGACTGACACACACATGGAGTTGGGGATGGAGTTAAATTGATTTCTTGCAAGTTAGCTATAACAAGTAAACATCAGTACTGATAATGTTCTCTTTCAGTCAATTCACTCGGTACAACACATATGTTGTATGGGATATCAAGCCGTCTCGTGTCCTGGCTGAAGCCACCTACAGTATATTCACGCCTTCAAACCTGTGGTGACATACTGTAGGTGTAGCCACGCCTATACCTATAAGTCCTCGTCACCATGGTTGATTCTCAGTTCTTATGCTCTTCACCTCGCTGTGAACACCTTTTCCATAGAGTTCTTCTAGGTGGAGAGAATCCTGGGGGAAAAAAACAGTCGTTCAGCAGGATCCCCTCCTTTCATTAGCAGTTTCAGCTTTGCCTGTGTCTGCTGAAGAGGAGTTTTCGTCAGAAGTCCCCGCTCTTAGCTGGGCAGACAAAATTTCGAGGGGTGTCCAGTAAAGGGTAAAGCGCTGTCTAAACATCAGCTTTCCCATTAGATTGTGGAGGCTATTTCATTAGCTTATAGCAGTGAGGTTGTCCCATTGCCTCAGGGCGTGAAAGCACATTCAACAAGAGCTACTGTATGGCAACATCATGGGCGCTGTTCAAAGGGGGGTCTGTGGGTGATATTTGCGCGGCAGCCAGTTGGTCTTCACCGCACACCGGTTCTACCGTCTTGACACAACGGCCCCCTCGGTGGCCCATTGTGTCCTCTCTGCGGGGTCCATGATGCAGTATAGTGGCTATCAGGGTTCTTGTGGCTAACTTTGGTAGATGCTCGGCAGGGCGTGAATATATTTCCCATACAATATGTGTTGTACCGAGTGAATTGACTGAAAGGGAACGAATGGTTATGACTATAACCTCTGAATATAGGTGGCTTCAGCCAGGACACGAGAGGGCGTGATATCCCATACAATATGTGTTGTACCTCGTTCCTCTCCTTCAGGGAACAGAGGTTATAGTCATAGTCATTCGTTTTCGTCTTTTCTAAGAAAGCATTGAAGCAAATCACCCCCACCAAATCATGCCATTCATACAGCCCAGCATGCAGTATTATCATTTATTAGTCAACCAGATCTATCAGCATTAACTTTGTCCATCCATCCATCTGGGACCCTCTGTAGCCCAACTAGTGGAGGGCAGTGGTGATTATCATTGTATTTATTCCCATATTTTATGACCGTGGTAGGAACTTCTGTCAGCATTCACATGAACATTCACTCACTAATGGGCAATTTGGGAACATCAGTTAGCGTAATCTGCAAGTCATTGGGCTGTACCTGAAGGAAACCCACCAAGGACTGGGAGAACATGCAAACTCCATGCACACAGACACCAAGGCAGGAATCAAACCTACAGTAGACCGTAGAGGTGCAAGGCGACAGTGCTAACCACTTATACACCGTGCTGCCATTAACTTAGTAAGGATTTATTATTTAAGCATTTCTGCTTTCCACACTGATTAGTTTACAATAACATAATCATTGATATCGTATTACTGGCAATTTAAAGAGTTTGCTTATTTCATGCGTAACATACATATTTTTATAAGACTTTTTAGCAGTCTTTAAGCCATAATTCATGATCAGAGTGCATAAGGATTTGTTTCATCATTGTTAACATAATAAGTTACAGCCTTAGTAATCTGAACATTAATTTTAGACACACATCAAGCTGCGTTTGCACTGTACCTTCTGGATAGCAGTGTGCCAGTGGTTGCATGAACCAGCTGGAGTCGTGCTGTGAGTGCCCTCTAGAGACGAAAAGATTAAACATGCATTTTGTAAGGTAAATGTAATCATTAGTGCAGAGAATTAGAAAGGTTTTAAAAAAATATTTTTTAGTGATGATGGATATTGCACAGAAAATATTGACAGTGCATTTTGAAGGTATGGTAAACAACTTTACTTTAACAGAATTAAAATTGTGAGAGGTCAAGTCCTCACTCGAGTCTTTGTGCATGGAGTTTTCATGTCCTCCTTGTGTTTGCTGGGTTTCTTCCTGGTGCTCCGGTTTCCTCCCACAGTGCAAAAACATGCAGATTAGGCTAATTCCCAAAATTCTACACAGTGTGTGAATGAGTTGAGCGTGTGTACAGTATGTATATGTCCCCTAGATGGATTGGCACCCCGCTTCGTGTCCTACTATACTGTATGTCTCCTGGGACAGGCTCCAGGAATTGGATAGAATGAACCAGTGTTCAACATTGCATTTATATGTTGTCTCCAGATAATTGCTTTATACAGAAATTATACTCATAGTCAGCATATTCCTGATTCTTTTGAGCACATGATACTGTACATGCAATATGTAAGTGGTTTTCTCAAGTTGGATCTGCAGGTTGCAGAACTGAATTGAATGATGGAGGTCAGCTACATAACTATATTGCCACTGGCATGTTATGTGTTTTTTTTATATGCATTTTGTTATTTATTTTATTTTTTTATTTCCATAATTTTCATTTATACTGTATATATGTATCTTCTTATAATTTTTATTTTAGTCCCCCGATTTCCCCCAAAGGCTTCGCCTTTGCCAGGCCACAGTTGTAAATAAGAAACCTGTTCATAATCTGTCTTGCCTGGTTAAATAAATGTAAATAATAATAATAATAAAATACATGTAATGGAGAGATGGTTCCTGAGTACCACTGCAGTCAGCAAGAATGAATACTATACATATTTATAAACACATACATATTGTTTTACTCGTCATTGCATCTAAAATATTGTAACGCCTTTAGATATTAATTGGCACTATTTGCCATTAAAAAAAAATCCCTAAAATGTACTTTGAAATTATATTGGGATTTGATGACACTAATTAATAGTAGTACGTGAATGCTAAAACTAAAACACCTTTTCTGTTCCTTTTGCTGCTAATATTACTTAAAAGAGGGTGATCATGATTATTAAGCTCACATTAGTTTCTGTTCTTTTTAAAAGTACTGTATATAACAGTCAGTAATCACTAGGTATGTGTTGCCAGATTGATTCCTTCTACACATCTTTAGCATATAAAAGGATTCTAATGCAGGTGTGAGGTCAATTTAAATACAAATATTTATAAAATACACAAATGTAGTTGTTCACAATGCTTAATTTAATGAGAAATTGTATAATTGTATAAAAAATCCAAAGAAAAATATTCACCCATATGCAAAGAAGACTTTAATCATGTTCTGTTACAACTAATACAGTAGTTCCACAGCATATCAACAAATTATACACAAACACTCAAACAAACATTTTTAACACTTAGGTTTATAAAATAAAACAAAATAAAAAGCATTCAAAATCTGAACATTCAAGTCATACTTGGCCATTCACTGAAAGAATTCCAGTAGAAAGGCAGAGGAATATCCATATCAACCTTTTTGCTGGTTATCTTTATATATGGCTGTGTATGCTGTGAAGCATTCTTTGATAATTCAATAAAATTTTCAACGCAAACTCTAAGGTGGTTCTCTAAGACTGAAATTGATTCACTAATCTCTGAGGTAAGTTTCTCCATTGAGATGCCATTGTAGACCTCCTGAACCTTCAACTGTGCCTTGTCTTTGTACTCAGCTGCATTTGTTTTCGCCAGCTGTATCTGCCTTACAATTTCCTGCATTGCTGGTGTGTTGCTGGTCTCAGTGTAAATTCCCTTGAGATGATTCGAAAGCTCATCTAGTTTCTCTGCATTTAAAGAGGTAATAAACTCACCTGCCTTCTGGATACAGAGTTTTACAAAATCACTTATGTTCTGCAGCAGTTTCTCTAGCTTCAGACCTTCCCACCTTTTCATTGCTTGAATAATCCAATCCTGTGTAGACTTCACAGCAGACTTAAGATTTCTCAAAATATCTTTACCGTTAACAACCACATTTGTAGCGGGAACACTGAAATTAATTTTACTGACAAAGCTTTCAATGGTGTCAACTATAGTCTCCATAAGGGTGGTAAATCTACTTGCAGCTCTCCTGACTGCTGCTGAAATAGACCGTCTCATCTTGTAGTATAACTCTTGACCAGAGAGCTTCTCTTCTGACCCTGGCAACTGAAACTTGGTCTCACTCAGGAACTTCATTATAGCATCTAATAGGACCCTGACATTGGACTCATAATGCTGAAGCAGTACTTTGACTTTGGTAGAAACCTTGGAGATCACATCCTGGAAGCTGATCTCTGGGATGCTCTTCATTGTTCTCGTCATCATTTCTTTAGTCTGCTGGCTGAGGTGCTCAATTGAGTTCTGGATTGCATCAAATGCCCTCGGGATGTTACTGTAAGCTCTCTCGATACTGTTAGCTATGGCATTCTTAAGTTTTGAGGCAGCACGATTAAGGTCAATGCCAAAATGAATTTTGTGATATTTGTTGACAAAATCATAAAGAGCCGCTGTCATATCAGGCAGCTTAACCTTAATCCCATTCACCATGTCAAAGAACCCATTAAGATGCCAGCTAGTTTGGAGATTCAGCTTTTTAGAGTTCTTAAGAGTAACCTTGACACTCAGCAGGTCTGTGTCCTTGTCAGGAGTTGTCTGCAGGAACAAATTAAGACAATATTTTGATTACAATAACCGTAACACTTTCAACAATCTTAAAAGAGTTCCCCCTGATTTCAACCATTCCCCAATTTTTTTTCAGACATAGTGGGAACATAGTTGGTGAGGGGTTTAATATACGGTTTAATATAGTAAAATTCTATTACTTGTCATGTAACCCTGAACACATCAACCCAAAATCCAAAAATTATATTAATATGCAAATGAAACAAATTCTTACCAACGATCTGGTGAAGAGTTTTGTATAATACTGAGATGGTGACCTCTTAGTTAACTGAAATCCAATGAAGCCATCTGGGTAGGATACTGAAGATGTGATACCATTATTGTGGGAAGCGTAGCGAAATTTCACATCAGCGAAGGTTTGGCTGGTTACATCAATGTCCAGTGTGTGGCTTGGGGGCCTGTGAAATGAAGTCAGCATTAGCTAATTTGTCTGAAACCGATTCTGATCATTTTCCTGAAGTACGCCATAACACAGATTTAACAGTAAAGCTTGATGGTAATGATAATAATTAGGCACAGGTACCTTGAGGCAGAAGGCTCCTCACGTTTAATTCTGGATTCATGGAAAAAATAGGCATAAAATAAGAAATATAATAGCATTACAGAAATATTCTAGTATACAATATAAAATTAGTATACAATATAAAAAAAAGTATGTCACTCACTCAATTTCCACCAATACCCAATATTTAAGCTTTGTGGTCAAAATTCAGTGTAAAAACTATTTTAAGAATTGAAAGTTGAAAGACTCTATTTAGATCTTTCCAGGAACTGTAGCAGTTCATAAGTGTTGACCAATTAATATACCAGGCATGCCGTATTTTGCACGTACACATATTATTACCTCAGATTCTGATGGAGATCCTGCTTCCAGTTCACCTTTACATCATTATGGGAGAAGGTGCATTTCCCATCCAGACTCATAGCTCCATTATCCAATACGACATTGGCAACAGCTGGATAAAGATTGTACAGAATGATAGTTAGCATGGCTGGAACATATTACTTGGCATTTTCTGTACATATATGATAATATGTTAATGTGTAAATCAAACAGTCCTTACCATCCAGGTCATATGCTAGGAAGGTCATGGTGGATGTGCATGAGGATTGCAGTGTGTAAACAAAGCCTGGGTCCTTGTTCTCTGCTTTTGCAGTCCATGTATTGTTGTAAATTGGAGAGGAAACTTTCACAGAAGTAGAGAGGGCACCAAATGATGGTATAAATACACTGATAGGGATGTTAAGTGAAATCTCTGGGATCTCAATTTTCTGTTCTGGGATTGTTATAGCTGGCATCTCAAAACTGCATATTGCTTTAATGGGGTCATCCAGACTAAATGTGTATTCACCAATGCTGAACGATTTCGGGAGAGTAAATGGTGAGATTGTGATTTCATATTGAGGTACTTTCAAAAGCAGGAAAGCCACGTTGTCCCTCATGTATTTTGTGTTGATTTCAAAGCTGGGAACTTTGACTTTTGGCAGTCCGGGCAAAGTTATATCAAAAGAATCCATGCTGATAGAATCTGGAATTTTCAGGTTTTGTAGATCTAGGGTAAAGGATGGCACTTGAAGAGTTGTAAGCGGCATGCCAAAAGTTGGAACAGTGATGACAGGTGGGATAGAAACAGAATCAAGCATGTCAACATTTTCAAATCTCTGATCCACTTCTCTTATCATCTCTGGAATTTGCTTCATCCAGTTGGGTATAGTTAGTGTTGTTTTTGGAATATTGAAAACAATTCCATTTTCGAATATTTTTGCTGGCAGTGAAAATAGTGTTCCATCCATACTCTTGGTGTATACCAAGTGAGTAGCAACATTAAGGAATTGTAATTGGTCAGGGCTGGTAGCCTCATCAAACTTCATCACATCCCATACATTCTTCTGATAAATAGGCAGTTTGATAGACTTTAAAAATGCAAGATGACCTTCAACAGATTCTGCAATCTCCATGCGTATCTCAGATTCATCGTTGGACAGCATGATATCACTGGAATGTTTAATTGTTCCTAATTGTTCCTTGCCACTACAGGTTAACTTCTGTTTACTTGAGGTGACAGATAGCTCCACATTCTCCATTATATTTGCAAGTCCAAGATTAGATGGCTGTGATATGTCAATATTTAGAGTAGCAGACATGGTTGTCAGTGGAACAAACTCAAAAGTTCCCTTTGCAGTGTGCCTTCCATTAGTTGAGAAAGAAGCAATATTCACCTCATTATTATTTGTATAATTGACTGTGGCATAAATGCGTCTAAGAGAAGCCTCAAGTTCAAGGTTCTCTGCCATGTCCACATTCCAGATTTTAGCCTTTTGGTAATCAAAATCAGAGATTAATCCTGTTTTTACAGTGAAACGTAGACCATTGGAATTTAGATATATTATACCATTATTGTTTAAAGATTCTGTAAAATGCCCCTTTTCCATCAGCGTTCCATCTGCCTTTGCCATCAAAGAACTCTCCACAGAGAAATAGGATGAAAGTGCCTCAAGCACAAGATCATGTTGCATGTTTCCTTTTCCTTCAGTTTTTAATGCTGGGAGAGTGTAAGTGTACTCAACCTTCACGTTTGAGGCAAGATTAGGCTTGGTCTTGGTATTTCCACGAAGTTGCTGATTCAAATCCATTGTAAAAACAGGCAGGTTGATTTTCATAACATTTGCAAGGGAAGTCTCTATACTCCTCTTGGTGAAACTGACACTGCTGTCATGGGTGTATGCTGCATTTTTGTGCTCCAGTGACAGAGTTGTAGCCACTTTCAGACACCTTTTCCTAGTGATGCTGGTTGTAGCATCAAGTTTACCCTTAAGTAACTCGAACACAGAGGTGGAAGATGCTCCCACTTTGACCACAATGTCAGACTGGTTGTAGAGGCCACCGTTAGAATTTACAGTAATCACTGGTGACTTGAATGAGAAGTCATAGGTCACATTTCCTAGAGCAGGTATCATGATGTGGTTCTGAATATCTGGTAAGGTGAAAGTAGGTAGCGTCAGCTCCCTGAGGGTCTCAGGCACATACAACACAGGCAGTTCTAGAGATGGAAGTACTAGGGTATAGGAGGGAACTGAAAAACCCATCATGGGGACTTTAAAACTAGGTGTGCTCACTTCTTTAGGGATGAAATAGCTGGCTGCAGGCAGTTCAGCTCTAAAGGCAGATACTTCAATATTCAACAAAGGTACAGTGTATCCAGGAACAGTAAAATACCTTGGGGGCTGTTTGGGTGTGTCAATATTGAATTTTTTTAATTGAGTCCTGGCTTGGTTATAAGAAGATGTTAAGGCATCAACGATTTTGTCACGTCCAAGTTCAAAGTGTGCAGCCAAGATGTGAGCATTTTCATTAATATATTCATAGACAGGTTTAAGATCCAGGTTAAAAGTGTGTTTGTCCATGTTTTTCTGATATTGCAGATTAAAATCAATGTCAAATGATTGACGAGGTGTGCTCAGTAGCTTTTTCAGGCCAAAATCCTCCCACAAAGAAAAGTCTCTGATCATGGGTGTGGTAGTTTCAAACCATGGTAATGCCATCTCTGGAATAGTTAGTGGGACAGTCAAAAAGTCAAGATTAGCCTCACCATCCACTGATATATAGATTCCTGCATCTTTTTCACCGTTATCTAAAGTGAGGTTGTGGTTATATTTGTACTGATTAAATCGAGTTAGACCCATCCAACCCAAATGTTGTTTTTCAGAATTCAAAATCATATTATAGTCTTGCTGGAGATCAAGCTTTCCAGTTAGTTTAAGGGGCAAGACTATTTTAGAATTTCCTTTATTTTTGCAGTCAAGGGTGATCTCAAATGGTTGGGCCAAAAATTCACAAGAATTTGACAGAGTTCCACTAACTTTTCCAGTCAGTTCTGCATTGTGTGATGCTGTTAGTTCAAATCTCAGACCCTCCATTTGGGCTTTCCCTGTCAATTTCAATACACTTGTCTTCATGAAGGGAGTCTCTGTCTCAGCACTGACATCAATGATAATATGACTCAAGATGACAGATTCAGCCTTGACTGATTGTTTTGCTTTCAGGATTTTGCTGTTTGTCTCACCATCAAAGGTTAGCTTTGCAGTACCTACATTGACACTAAGTTCCAGGTTGCTTTTGTGGATGCCTTCATCAGCATAGTCCTTGATTGACCATTTTCCACTTCCTACATTTCTGCAAGTCACAGAGATCGTTCCAGATTCAAACTGAGCCTCAGCCTTTTTCGTAAACCTGGCCTGGTTTGAGATTTTCATAGTGGGGATGTTTAGGTCGTGGTTGTAGGTAGTGTCAATATTCACTGATATTCCATTCTTTAGCACAATTCCTACATTGTGTTTTAAGTCAGCCTCATATATTTGAGTTGTAGCCTTAGCATCTGTCTTCGCTGTTGCCTCTGCTGATGGGCCACTGAAAACAAGTGAACCTTCATGACTGATAGTAAAAGCCACATGGTTGGCTTTTATGGTCTCACTGATCACCATTTTCTTCATGTCAGGGGCTTTAATTTGAAGCATTGCATCCAAAGAGTAACCAAGGACTTCTAGAGTTGACTTAACCTTTGATGTAAGTGTAGCTTTGAACTGTGGCTCCAAGATTGTAGTTGTTGTATTCTCAATTGCTGCCACTGTCATTACTGTGTAGTGTGGGGAATTTAACCGGAATTCTCCATACAGCTTTCCAAATGCAGGTATGCATGGTTCTAGTGTAATATGAGGCAACTTGACTTCAGGAATAGGCAACATGGTGATTTCAAAATTTTCCATATTCAATTTTGGGATATGAATTTCTGGAAACTTGAGCTCCACAAGTCTGATCTCTTGGAAACTAAAGTCAGGCAGGTAATACCAATAAAGTGCTTTTAGGTCACCAAATGTGGCTTCGGGATCCAGCTCTGGGATTTCAACTGTTTTGATTCGGTCAATAAATTCAATTATCTTCTGTTTAATTTCTTCAAAGGTAATGGAGATAGGTGACACATACATGAAATCCAGAACTTGGAATTCAGGGATTGCAATGTCGGATGGAATATTAATATCTTGAAGCCTAGTCAGATTTATATCAAAAGCAGGAACATGAAGTGTAGTGAATGGAATTGTAAAATCCGGTATTTCAATTACAGCATTTTTGAGAAAACTGAAAACTTCTTCCATAGCTTGTTGAATTTGGCTTAGAATTTCTTGCTCACCAGATACCTTGCTTATAATCGTAATCAAATCATGCAATTTTGATGAGATGTACGCAAGCATATTGTTGTAGGATTCACTTGCTCTTCCCAAGTAAACACGGATTTCATCTCTGATGTCCATGTCTTGGATTCTCTGTCTCATATCTTCAAGGGTGTCCTGGATCTTCTGTTTAATATCCTTGTAAGCTGTTCTGTCTATTACACTCTTAATCATCCTGTAAAGCTCAGCTACCTTAGTGTTTTTCAGTTGCTCCAAATACTTGACAGTAGAAGCATGCATCTGTCTTAAAAAGTCCCTGGATGCCTCTATTTTTTGTGGGATTTCATAGAGCATTATTTGTTCATTAATGTAATTGATTACTTTTCTGACATTCTCATTGGCTTTGTCGACAAATTCATTATAATCAAAAGTCTTGAGATTCTTAATAATGATTTGAATATAATTATTTAACTCATCAATGTTTTGCTTAATATCAAGTAATTTCAGTTCATGCTCAATAGCATGAAGTAGTTCAATGATCTTGTCTGAAAAGTATTCAAATGGAATAGATTTGAAATTGTCTACCACTGCTTGAACAGTCTTGTGGATTTTGTACTGCTGGATAAGAATGGATGCTTGTTCTATTAATGTTTCCATCTTCTTTTCAATTTCATATCTCTGAAACAGCTCACCTATTTTTGAGTAAGCATAATTGATTTTTTCCAAGATTTCATATTCCTCAATCCAGTTGACAATGACATCCTTGATGGACTCTAACACGTTTTTAATGTCTTCAGCTGGGATGTGATCAGACAGCTGATTCACATACTGCCCCAGATCAAATGAGCTTATATAGTTGATCAAATCCTGAACAAATGTTGTAATGTCAAAGGATTCTATTGCTTGCCTTAGTTCAGTCAGTTTTATTTGAAGTTTTGCTCTAATATCATACTTGGCATCAAGCGTCCTCAGCCACGTCATGCTGCTGTCCTGCAACTTTTGAAGATCAATCTGACTGATTACATCTTCAAAGGCATTTATGACTTTAAGTATTGTACTAGTAATGCCATATTTTTCATCAAAGGTTTTAAGTTCATTCCCAGCTTGTTCCAGAATTTTTGTCCATGATCCACTTTCAAAAACATCTTTTATTTGGACTTTAATGTCTCTTATCTTGGTAGCAAAACCAATTAAGGTTTTTTCTAAAGCAATCTTAAGCTTCTCCATAGAGTCTTCTAAATCATCCAAGGTAATAGCATAGTCTTGTGCTAAGGAAATCACTTTATTCTTAGCCATGTTTAATTTGTTCTGTAGATCAAGTTCTTCCATGAAGTTGCGAACATTTTGTGGAGCTTTTTCCAAGTTCTCTCTGAACTGTCTGACTAAATCATTGATATCCAAACCATTGAGGTACTGCTGAAGGGACTCAAGAATAGTCACAGTTGTGGTTTTCATTTTTTCAAAGGCAACAGGAAGGCTCTCAATGAAGGGCAAATCAATGATATGACAGTTACTGTTTTTATCATACTTAAGAAAACCAGAGATGCCGAATTCTTGCATTTCCAAAGAACTGTCACTTGATCCACCAGATAAGAGATTTGTGTGGAGCACACTCGAGAGCTGAATTCCCATATCGGCTTCCTTGTTGTAAATACTGACATCTTGGTTGTATGCATTGTTATTTAACTTAGACTTAAATTTCCACAGAATGGACTGCTCATTGGGCATCAACAAGCCATCAAACTTGTTTTCAATGTGAGTTTCTGCTGATTTCCCATTTGGTAACATATGTGTAGATGAAGCTCTCCAGTCATGGGACTTAGCAATTGCAAAAGGTTCGCCTTTTAAGAGGAACTTGCTATAGAATTGTCCAGTGTGCTTACCATACCAATTTACTGATCCATCAATATTCAAAATGCTATCAACAGTAAGGCTTAATGGCACTGCCATTGTACGGACGACGTTCTCAAGCCGCAAAGCTTTGGAATTTAAACGGGTCTCACTTTTAAAAATAGAGGACAATCCAGCAAATTCCATTTCAATGTTCTGGCTGATCTGGGATTCCAAAACTTCTCCAGTTGAGTCACATTTTACTGAACCACTCAAATCAGAAAAAACTATTCCACAAGTGGTCTTTATGGTTTCCTCCTTATATTTTCCAGTAATGCTGCCAGTTCCTTCTAACTTAAATGGCTCCAACTTCAGAGAGCCGTCATTGCTTAATGTGATGTCAAACATCTCAACTTTACTGTTCGAGAGCACAGATGTAACAAAAGGCTTCATGTTAACATTAATATCATGGTTGTACGATGCACCATCACAGATGAAACTGTCTGTTTTGGAGCGGAATGCCAGGGTCCATAGAGTTACAGTCAGTGTATGAGTGCTTTCAGTCTTCATCTTCTGTAAGTTGCCTGTCATAGTGTTGGAGACACTCAGGCCCTGCTCATTCAGGGCCAAATTCATTGTGTTTCTTGTATCACCCCCAAAAGCATTGGCTTTTAAAATGCTGTTTAAATTAACTTCAGTCTTAGAGATCTTGCCCTTTACATTGAACTCAGCTGTACTGTCTGGACCTAATGCTTTAGTCATAAGAGACAGGGAGGCACCATCAGTCGCATCAACACCAGCATTTAAGACATTCTCAAATGTCATTGAACTACACTGTAAGGTTGTTGTACAACTTGTAGCCAAGCCATTCTCTCCAATGGTCAGTGTACCTTTGTGTGTTCCATGGCTATTTTCCATGTTTAGGGAACCATCCAAGTTCACTTCAAGTCCTTTGTCATTCAGAGAGCCCATGAGCACAGCGTAGGCTCGATTTGCTGCATCGTGAGCCTGAGTCTCAAATTTTAAGCTGGCTTCTTCATTTGTCATACGCAGGTCAGCCTGAATCTGCAGTGCTTTGTTAAGTGCTGTCACTCTAGCATCTGATTTTAAAGACAGCCGGCCATCTTTGTACTTCACTTCAGCTACATGCTTCAGAACATCCCCATGTGCACTTGTTTTGCACAGAATGGATAACTCTTCATTGTGATATTCTATCTTAGTAACAGTTTGGCCCTGTGTAAATGAAGAGTTAAATCTCAAAACATACTCCGCTGTTTTTTTATCTTTAAGGAGATCAATGTTGTAGGATTCGGACAGTGCAGTGCTGGCATACAAGGGTCCTATTTGGAAGAGTCCTTCCAAATTTCCATCTGCAGTGAACTCATTCTCTGTTGCAGAAGATTGAGCAGAATAATGCAAAGAAGTTTCTAGTCCAAATGGGCTTTTTGCTTCTAGCTTGTAAGTTGCAATGGATTTGTAAGAAGCAGTCACGCTTTCAAAGAAACTAAAGCTAGCATCAAGGAAACTGTGGTTCAAGGATCCATTTGCAAGCATCTTGAGGGTGTCATCAACTGTTCCAGAAACCAGAGCTGTACCTTAATGAAAAAAAAAGAAAATTTTAATGGACATTACTTAAGCAATTAAGCATAATCAATTGCTGATAATATCTTTTTCACCTGATCACTGTTTTGTCATAAATTATGCTAATGCAAGCATTAAGTATGTTTTCAGAACTTCTAAATATATATATAATATACAAAAATACCTTCAATTTTATGTGAAAGAAGTGTCACAGGACTGTTGGCTATAACTTTATATTTAGCAATGAAGCTGGGAACATCATCTGTGTAATTTCCCCCTTGGATTGAACCTTCCCAATCGAAGAAGTTGCTATTTATTTTAGCAGAAATCTCTCCCATGCCAATCAAGGGCAATGAGTAATCCAAGCTCTCAGGCACTGTGAAGGAAGGGATTCTGCACTTAGTTTCAGGCAAATCAAGCCCAAGCCATGGCACGTTAACAGGTGGGAGTGTTAACACAGAGGGAATGTTTAACTCTGCAGAGGACATTCCAGAGAATGGAAGAGGCAGTGAGAAGAACATTTTGCCATTGTTGAACTCGTACCGGAAGAGTGCATCACTAAAAGGAACAAAACAATGAGTTTTTGTTATGATGATGTTAATGCTAGTAATGTTTAATCACCAAATAATGTCAAGTATACGGCTATTTAGCAATGTAGCATATTTAACATTTGTTAAATGTTTTAACTCAAAATAAAAATGATAAATCACTCACGAATTTAAATATAATTTCTCGGGTAGAGAGGGCAGAGTGAGTTCAGGGATATATCTCTTGCTTCTTAGATTTTTTATATATGGAATATCTTGTCCGAATTTGTCAAGCCAAATGTTACCTGCCTAAAGACACATACACACAAAATGTTCAGATCTAACAAGAATATAAATAAAAAATATAAAATAGCATAACAGTAATATAATCAATATTATAATTTTTCACATAAAATAAAAAAATCACATAGTAAATAATTCAACAGAGGAAAAAGGATCACACATGCCTCTTTCTATTAAAACCTAAAATAAAACATAAAATAATGTTTTATAACACTTACCTCAAAAACCTTTGAAACAATATGTCGAAGTTTCATATCAGTCTTGGCCACCTTTTTATCAAGGATGTCATCAATTAATAGCTGTAATTGGTCACGGGTGTTTTTAATGTCTGGGATAAGTTTTGTAACCTCAGAGTTCATATCTGATTTCATTTCCAACTCAATCTTGTTCTCATCTGTGAAACACGGTGCAGCATAGACAGTGCATCAAGAAAATACATCCTTCAATTTTCATGTTAGAAAGAGAAAAACAATATGCACTAATAATACCATATCTAAGAATGGCTTTCTGCAACGACGAAGCCTGTGGGACGTTAAAAGCCGTTTCAAGTTGTAAAACAAGGCCATTCAGTTTCTTTAGACTGGCTGTGGCAGAAGCATCCAATTGTAGGGCAGGTACTGTCATCTCTAGTTCTAGCATGCCATCTGACATAGACTCCAGTCTGCTCAAAGACAGAAAAATTCAAGCATCATGAAATGTAAACTCGAACTTATTATAACAAGTCATTCATATTTAATCAAAACATCAGATGAATATATTATAATCAAACCTAAAGCAAATACATTCATTTTAAGATTGTGGCAGAAAAGTGGAATTATTTTGTATTAGTGGGATTTTAAATGATAGGAGCTTACACCGTACCTGGCACGTCCAACCAAGGACAGTTCTAGATTCTTTTTGTTGCTGACATCAATTGTAATACCATGCATCTTTTTCCCTTTGCCAGTGTTATCCAAGAGTGCCAGCTTAATACCCGTCTCAACATCAAAGTCTGGTATTTGAAGCTCACTGGTAAAGATTTTCTTGTTACGGTTATATTTAAAAGTAGCAGTAGCCACTGTAGGTGTTGGGCCTAAAAAAGGAACAGAAGTTGAATTTAGGCATTAATTTAGTATACAAAGAGAATGAACTACTTATCTAACGAATCTAACAAAACATGATTTAACAAAACCCAAATCATAACAGTTTAATAATCTAGATGTCCAATGAAACAATGAATATTTGGTAAAACATCTTGGATGACTTACCGTCAGCCTTCAGAGAAGCAACCAGTGTATCAACCTTATGGCGACCTTCCTTGCCCTCCTTCAAGACGTCATAAGAGAAAGTTGCACTGTATTCTGATACATCCCCAGTTGGCTGGAGCTCTATTGCAAACCTGAGAGGAAAGGGTTTTTCAGAGAAAATTTAAAAGTCTGTAACATTACTTACAGACTTATAACTTAGGGACTTTGATCAATTAAAAAAAGGTATTTTAAATCAGTATCTAAATACCAATTATTTATGGTAGGGTAATTCTTGAGCATAAAAGCATTGATCAAGTGAAGATCAACACATTTAAATGCATTACTGATGAATCTTGCAAGTTGTTAGTCTTGCATGAGGATCATGGTTTTAAAACAGGAACAAGTTTGTACGGTACTCTTGTGCAATGTTGTATCAATCATCATTGTACGATTAAATTTTACTCCATATGTTATAAACTGCACCTTATTGTGATAGATTTTCTCCGTTAAAAATGCAGAGAAATGTTTATTCATTTAAAACAAATCTTTGAAATAATGTGGAGCTATAATATGTTGAGGAATCACATGAAACACCAGAAGTTTTATGAACAATGCCTTAATAGCAACTGCAATAATTATGTTAGTATTATTTCAACGTGAAATTAAATTTGCAGTCAACAATAAGAGACATTGTCGCATACAGTATTTAAAATGCTCAGTATTCTGAATCCTCTCCCCAACTATATTTCAGATCTGAGACACAGTGGATGCATAAGACAAAATGGATATACAGTACAAGGTGTGTGATGTTGACTTACCTGCTTTCTCCAGTTAGGGGAAAATAGGGGGACTCAGCAGAGTTGGCATTATAGTAGTGAAGTACAGTGCAGTACTTCATTCCAGGGAAGATGGGGCTGCATTGTGTGGAGTCAGTTTTGTCTTCTTCATTAGGAGACACCTTCTTGGCCGTTGTGGAAGTGATTGAAAAGAGCTCATTGCTGTTTTTAAAGAACATCATATACGATTATAAATTCAACATTGTGCACTGTAAGCTATATCTTACACTATCAAGATCATTTAATTAGAATTTTATTAGTCATAAATGTTCATGACAGATAGAAAAAAGGCCATTATTTTTCTTAGACTAAGAGTGCCATGTGCATACTGTACATCTTTACAGCAAGAACAGCCATCCGTAGTTCTAGCAAACCATCTTACACAGACCTATTACACTTTCTCTTAATTTCTCCTTTCTAAATCAGTTTGTAGTTTGTAAATGTTTTCAAATTCCACTAAATGATATACATTTATCTACAAAATATATGCTTTCTTTTTTATTGTGTCATAAATCGTATAAAGAGCATGTTGTTAGGAGAGCAACTGCCTACTGATTTTAAATATGACGTTTGTCGTACCTGATACTTAGGAGATCTGTGTTCTCCTTTGTCACAGGGAAGGAAAACTTGACTTGGTTGGGCCTCAATGTTATTTCGGAGTCCAGGCTACTCTCATGGTACATATTTGTGTGCATTCTAATACCAGCATCAATAAATTCTGGGAAATAGACACCCATCTGAGTAACAAACTCCACTCCCATTGATGGCTTGAATGCGAGTTGGTGCTGTTGACAATGATAAAAAATATATACAATTACAAGACAGCTCCAGTTTGTATGCACGTTCATATTTATGCAGCATACAGTACACAAACATCTAACTATATACCCAAATATACACCAATCTTCCGTAATGTTACAATGCAAAATATTGCAGTATCAGAAGATAGTCTGCTGTTTTTTTTTTTTTGTCTTTGAGTAGATCAATGTTGTAGGATTCAGACAATGCAGTGCTGGCATACAGGGGTTCCATACCCAATGTTGCGTACAGTAGGTTCCCCTTGTGCCACCTGGGAAGCTCTGGCATCTTGGGGTATGACTCCACAAGGACCCTGGGGGTGTGCTCTTGTGTCTGGCACCGTGATGTTGACAGTGTAACCTTTGGGTCCTGTGGGTTGTGGGGTGGGTCGTTGATGGATTAGACTTGTCTGGGAAGGACGCTCAATCGCTTTGGGATTTGTTCTGGTGCCTTTCTATTGTGGTCAGAATTGCCTTTTCTTGGCAAGTTGTGCTGCATTGATTTTCTGTGGGATTGGACCAGACAGGTTGACAGGCCTTTGGTCACCATGGGCATGCGTGAGCCTTGGCTACCCATGATCCTGTCAACAGTTGACTTGTACAGTATATAGTTGATAATGGTAATGTGTTAATGTTTTGTGAAGTTAACGTTATGGCTGATTGGTGTTTAATTTGCAACTGACAAGTCTTGTTATTATATGAACAGGAAACTAACCCCATGAAGTAATTGCAAATGTATGTTCTTAACACTTTAACTTCTTAACTATCAACTACAAAGTATAGCTTTACTAAGTATGTAATATAGTCTTTTAAATTAAGTTGAGAATTGAGAAGTTAGTAAAAAAGGTTACCATGCCAGCTTTTAACTTCAGGCCTCCATTTGCACCAGGGGCAAAAATTCCAGCCAAAGAGAACTTCAGAGGAAAACCAGACCCTGTGGGTAGGATGAAGGCTTCATCCAGGAACATGTAGTGGGCATAAACCTCATTATCTTTTGCAGATAACAGTTTCTGTAGAGACTGCAGACATTAAAGAAGTATGATGTTAGTTTTTAGAAACTAAAACACTTAAGATTTAGAAATACTAGCATATCAGCTGGTGCAGTGGCATTTTTGATGTATTCTTATATTACATACTTGTGATAAAATGTCCCTGATGAAATGATTTGTGTACACCATCATATTTTCAAGAATGCCAGTGAGTTCACTTGTCTTCAGATATCCCAGTTCTGTTCCCATGAACTGGAGGTAGGCTATGGCTTTAGGGGCATCTTTGTTCTCTTTAAGGGATTTGAGGTCTTGTTTAAACTTCTCAAAGTTGTTCTTAATCTGCTCCAAAATGTTTTGGGAAATCTGTAGGGACACTAGTCTGTAAAATCTATTCAACATGAAAAATATATATCCACTATACATTATGTTTTTTGTTATTTGTATACCTCTCTCTTCTTTCTACTGTCTTTCAAGGGAGCAATCCACTTCTCGAGAACCATGCTGATTTGAGGTGGAACCTGGTCTTTTGCCCAGTACATAGCCTTGGATATGGTATCAGGAAATAATCCATTTTCACCAAACAGGGCGTCAATGGTTGGCTCAAAACCTTCTCCCTCCAGACCAATCTAAAATAAACAAGATGACATTTACTTGAGGACATTAAAGAGCATTATTAAACATAACAAACTGGAAAAAAACAATACCTCCAGTAACTCAAAGTTGAAAATGTCGAGGGTTGTTGCCAATGTGACTTCTCTGGGCATATAACTGGTAGAGTCAAAGATGACATTGCTCTCTACAGAACCAGTCCATGGTACATTAATCTTGTAATTATGAGAAAACTTGGTGAAATCCATTGGAGATAAGTCATCACTCTCCAAAGCTTTTTTAATGTAATCCTTCGCTCTGTAAGACATAAAGACAAAACAGTGTGAATATGGAATGGAAAATGGAAAAATATTTCCTGTAGTTGTGCTGCATTTCACAGTAAAACATAATAAGATGTATAGGCCCGTCGAACATACGTCTGGAGATTGGGATTGTCTGTGTCCAATAGGTTGGTGATGTGAGACACAACAAAGCTCTTGACCTGTAAATCCTTCTCATCTTTCAGTGTCTTCAACACCTCCTTTACTACATCAGGGTTCTTCATTAACATTAAATAGGCAGCAATACGTTTCTGGGCTGGTGCTTGAGGGTCCTGGTACTGCTCTAAAAGGGCGTTGGTTACCTGAATGCCATGACAAAAACAAACAAATGAAATAAATAAATAAAAACAACACTGAAATTATCATGGAAATTGAATGTTTTGGAAATGAAACAACAATGTAAAAGGTAATGTTCTGGAAATGACTGTACTGAATGTATTAGCATTATTTTCAGGAATAAACCTTGGCTATAGATTTGACTTACATCTGAGTCTAGTTCCATCAGTCTGAAAGCATGGATTGCTGATTTTTGTACTGACAAAGAAGCATCTGGCTGGCGCATACAGCTCAACAGTTTAGATTTTAGTGATGGAAAGCCTTCCATATATTTCCCCATGACACCAATGACCTGCAAAACAATCCTGTTTATTTTCAGGGATTCTCAGTGGTCACATATTTAAAGTTATCGAACTTATCTAAATGATAATTTTACTACAATTATCATCTAGAAATGCGAGAAAAAAATTGTGTGTACCCTCAGTGTGAGAAAGGTTTTATCCTCATCTCCTGAGCAGTCTCCCAGCATAAACTCCATAAACTCTGCTACATCTTTCACCTCAGGAGCATTAACCATCTGAGAGATTCTATAAAAACAATTTTAAATAGTAATTTATCCTGTACATATAACTACATATCCTATACATTTGCATGAGGAAAGTGTTAGACAACAAAAAATAAAATACTCACTCTTTCACTGTGTTAGCAAGAGCATACATGATGGGCTTGCTCTGGCGGTACTGGGCCATGCTAAGCATGTCTATAAGGTGCTGTGGACTTTCTTGAGGCAGAAGACTCAAGGCATACGTTATGGCATCTACCTCCCAAGCTGGTTCATCAGTACCTCTCAGGACCTGCAGAATGGCACTAGTGCATTCACTGGTTCCACACTGGAGCAGAGTTTGCCAGGTCAGCCATTTGGAAATGCCTGTCATCTCCTCAACAGCTAAAGACAAGGTCTTGTTCTTCATTCCACGGATCTGCAAAACAAGTTTATGGAATAGACGTGCCCTCTCCTGGTTCTTTCCTGAGCGAGGCAGATCATTGAGCGTTTTCATCAGCGTAACAATGTCCTCTTTGTTCTGGATAAAGGATGTGTCTTCCAGTTCTTCTTGGAAAAGTGGTTTATTAGGTTTACCTGTTGAAAAAGGAAATACAGGAAAAGGTGGGTTTCAACTTCCTAAACAGGCTCTACTGTACTTAGAACATTCTCTGACAGGGAAACACTGTTACAGTACCATTAAGGGGTTCCACTAGACGGACGAACTAGAACACGTAACACTTCTAGATTTAAATCTTTTTAAATAATGAAGATATAGACAGTACATGGGTGACAAATGACCAAAAATGTGGTTGATGAAACCACAAATCTATGGAAAACTACTTGGGGATGAAAACATCATTATGTTGTTGGTGATCACTTTATATCATTCTAAAATCTCCTCCTGGTGTTCATTCACATTGGTGGACAAATGGTGACTTAAATGGTTGCCGCATATGATTTTCATCCTCATCATTCCAGTGAGTCATTGGGATTTGGTGATGGGAAATGTTTCATTACTGGGTAGAGGTGTTTAGTCAGAATAGCTTTGCACTGATTTGCAGTGACTATTTAAACTACGTGTAGGGTATGAATACTTCTTATGTTCATTTCAAACCCTCAAACCTTTATGAATTTGGAATTGGAACTTTTTAATAACAGAATACAAAGATAAATTACAGAATAAAAAATAAATTAGTTGGGCTCATGATGGGAGCATTTGAATATATTTGCTATAAGGAAACAACAGCAAACCATGAGAGCACAATTGCCCTACTGTCCTACTGTAACGTTTTCTTTACATTGTCACCCATGTGTAGCTAGGTAATTATAAGATATAGGAACACTTTTTTCATTTAAGGTTACATACCATCTATGTTGAAATATCTGTTGTTAATCCTCACTGAGTCTCGCAGAACCAGACTCTGTTTCACCTCAGAAGAAATACCATACTGGCCCCTAAAGAAGAGGATGAATAAAGTTTCATGTGTTATAAAAAGAAACAACAAAATAAAGAAGAAGTACACTTAAGTATTGAATACAGAAAGTGTTGAAATATTTTTAATGAAGCAAAATCTGCCTACAGGCTGTAACTTAGAGAGCACTTAACTAAATTTAACTTGCACACAGAGCAAAGTTTGACAACAACAGAGACATGTATTGGTTAGGTTGACTGTTTATTTAAAGTTTAATTTAAAAAAAGATTTGTTTTTTTCTGCAGTCATAGTGACTTGCATAAGTATTTTAGTGGAACATGCTAGAAAACTCAACTTAAATTTTATGAATCAACACAGTTGCCCTCAGTATTTAATAAAGTATTTGTACATAAATTTTTTTTTTATATATATATATATAATATTTCACATTGCAGAAGTATCTATGCCCAATTTTAAATTGATTCCTGCTTCAAACAGTAACAAAATGTAGGTGCAATTAATTAACTAGAGAACATAACATATTTTTTTAACCACAGCCTCAGTTTATGACCTTGACTTCAGCCAGTTAATTTAGATAAACCCATATTAATGCATCAAGATACATTTTCCATGAATGCAAATTAACATGTTAAACACAATGAGGACCATTTGAAATGTAGACCATCACCAGTATTTATGATACATTAGAATACTATTTAATGATAATTTGAGTTTATATCATATGTAGGTAGAGTATATCTCTAGATGGATCAAAACTTCATTTTGTTTAGATTCATACATGTTTTCACTTTCTGGAACTACTTAAACATATTTTAAGTACATAACATAACAACTGAAATAAATTTTAATTATTATTATACTGCGGTAAATGGAAAGATATGCTGGCACTTATTACTCACTCATGAGAGAATGGAATGAAGATGTGCTTCTCTGTGCATTGGGCCTCTGTCATATGCTTTTTCTTGTTGTCAAACTTGTAGTTGCAGGTTTGGGTGCTAGTGATGAACTTGGTGAGAAGTTCATTCTGGGGAAAAAAAAGGTAAAAATTGTGGTTGAGCAGACTCATATAGCGAGAAATTGACATTGTAAATGTTTTCAAGTTTTATCTTTGTATATAAACACTTTAACCATCATTAAAAAAGTTCAATCTTACCGGGTCAAGCAGAAGAGATAAAGGACTAGTCGGAAGGTTGGAGGGATTAAAATTACTGCATGCTGACAAATCCCTAACTGCGGTGACATCAGTGTCTATGTCGTTCCTTGAGTTGACAGTGAGGTCAGTTCGGCACTTTCCATGTATGGTACTCTTTAAAATAGAGGAAAAGTGAGGCATTCGTGAAATGATGGCAAAGTAATAAAACTAAGCATCACATGATTGAAATGTACACATAACCACTCAAATAAACAAGAAAAATCAATAAAGAGGCCTAAATATTGCCCAAATCTTACCATTATCTTATTGTGCTCCTCTTCAATGACAGGCACTAATAGAGCAGAGATGATTCCTTTCTTTATGTTTACTATATTCTCAGGTTCGTCAATTTCTGGATAGACGGAAACTTGAATGACGTTCTCCACCACAAAACTCAAGGGGTTCCTAAATATAACAGCAATTCACTCCAATTAGTAATCAGTCAACATTAGTAAGGATACACATTCATTCACATTATCCACTCATCCTTTGGCTGTGTTGTGTAAAACTTCAAACTGATTGCATTCACCTCTCCATGGCGGCCTTGAAGGACTCAGTCCCAGGAGCTGACGTGTAGACTGGCTGGCCCAGAGCGTCGATGTCAGTCACTTCACTCAGTGCACAATCAGTGGTGCGCAAGACAAATTTGCAGGTTTGAGGAACCTCAAGTTCTACCTAGATAATGAAACAGGTAAAAAAAAAAGGAAAATAAAAAACATAACGCCTAATGATATAGAATATATTATGAACATATAATACTCACTCACTCACTCATCATCTATACCGCTTAATCCTGTATTCAGGGTCACGGGGAGCCTGGAGCCTATCCCAGGAGACTTAGGGCACATGGCAGGGTACACCCTGGACAGGGTGCCAATCCATCGCAGGGCACACAGACATACACACATACACTCACTCATTCACACACTATGGGCAATTTGGGAATGTCAATTAGCCCAACCTACATGTCTTTGGACTGTGGGAGGAAACCGGAGTACCCGGAGGAAACCCACCAAGCACGGGGAGAACATGCAAACTCCATGCACACAGAGACGGGAATCGAGGCTGGCCAGGGATCGAACCCGGACCCTGGTGGTGCAAGGCGACAGTGCTAACCACTACACCACTGTGCCGCCACGAACATATAATAATTAATGTAAATGTTTTTTCACAATGTGATAAGGTGAACACCTCAGGTAATTTTTGAAAAAGATAATTACACAAGTACATTTGACTAGATTTACTCCTAGATGAAATTTATACTATTATATTTTCTTTTAGAGACTTTATAGAAAAATATAGGTTCCATTATATAGGTACCAAATATTATAGCATTTTCATACCTTACACGATATCCTGGGCCCATTTTTGGTGTCAGTTGTTCCAGGTACGCCATTGCTGCTCTCAGCCGTATACTCATAATTATATTTTCTGAAGTTCCTATATCGTGTTGCCACTAGATATCAAAAATAATGTAAAATAAATAATGTCATGTAAACCTTTTGCAAATTATTATTATTATTATTATTATTGTTTGCTGATCATACAGCAGCACAATGTATTTTTGTATTATGAGACAGTGTACACAAGTTTTATCTACTAAAGTCAACTATTTCAGTAATTTCATGTGATGTGTTTATGGGTTTCTTAGAATCACTAAGCAGTTCCAAATCAGCATTTTGACCCAAGAACTTTGGACTATTCCCTGACAGAGTGGCACTGTTGTGAGTCAACACATTCATCAATACAGACTGCTCATAAACAACAGAGTACAAAGGTTAAATGTTGATATCTTTTTCAGTGTGACAAAAACAAATCAATCCAAAATTAATTACAGTACCAAAGTTGAACTGGTTTCATATAGGATAGCTTTTGACAAAAACATTAATTATAAATAATCTATATATAATATTTATATAATTTTTATTGATAGCTTACATGGGCATATTGATGCTTCTCCTGCCGTTTCATCAGTCACTTGAGTGCTCGACTCTGGACATAAAAAAGATTAAAAAAAGAAATTTTATTAAATTCATTCAAAAATTCTAAAGTTAATATACAGTAAGTGGTTAATTTCTAGGTGATGTCCTTCAGTTAGATTACATTTATTTCATTGATTTGATCAAAAACATTACACAGATCTAAACTAAATCCAAAAAAAGTTCAACAAGTCAAGGTAAGAGCTAATTTGGAGCAGGGATACAAGTGTTACAATAGATACTTTATAGAAACTGTCAAATTTTCTATAAAACCTAAAAAAAAAAACGTTAAAATTATGTAATATAGGTATAATTGTAATCTTTTGCCATTTATGGTGCATCCCCCTAAATACCCTAAAAGAATAATTGAATCGTAACGAACCTTAATATGATATCATAATATTTGCCATAATATAAAATGTATCCTACAGTAGTTGAAATAATATGATACATAAAATAAACATATAAATAAACATTGTTTTAATTAACAGATGAAAGTTTAGAACAATGCTTTAGAATTTAGGTCAGTGAAAGTCAATACAGTGAGAAGTTGTTACAGTGAGAAATATACTTAAACAAAGTATAATGAGATGGAAAAAGCATTTCCCTTATCAAGAAAATCCTAATCAAATATTCTCAACATTTAATCACAACATTCAGCTACACAATTAAAAGAAAAATATAAAGTTATTCTCAATTTAATAGAATTTTTACTAAATACAATGTAAATATTACCAGCCAAGGCATAAGCGCTGAGAAGAAGATACAGGCAGAGCTTAGTGTCTCCCATGGTGGACACTAAAAGCTCAGGTCCTTGCTCTTCGTTTTTCTTGTCCTATCCTTCGCCTAGCTGTGTCTGACTTCCAGACATCTGTGAGTTTTTATATGCCTCTCCTACCCTTCGCACTCTCCTCCAATCAAAAACAGTAGACTGATATCTATATAGTGCCAAAGTCTTCTATCATTTCAGGTTTTGAGAATGAATGCTTTTAAAATAAATCATAAAATAGCTAGGATAATAAAATGTATAATGTATAATCCATTAAAACCATTGATAGGTATAAATTTAATGACAAGAAAAACATATGTATCTGTATGTTAAGAAAGAACAATATGTGAAAACATAGCCAGATATAATGAACCGCATACAATAACAATGTAGATCATCTATCAATTTATAATTAGGAAAATAGCTAAACTATATTTTAATAAATGTATTTTGATCAACCTATTATGGTGGATAATATATAATATATCAGTCTGGTGGTTTCATCATAGCTATGTACAGTACCTGCTTACATATAGGTTGCCTTTGTGGACAAAAGAATTTAGTGTGGATTAATCTAGTAGATATTTTTGTGTACTTGGTTTACATTTTGAAACTCTGTACTCCCATCATACACAGACAGCAAAGTGTGTTATCTTTAAATATTCTGTATATTTTATACTCTACAATACTTAAACACACTGATTTAAGCGTGGTTGATAAAATAGTTTGTTAGCAATGAGACAATGAAAATGAAGACAAGGAAAATGAGACAGTACAGCAGCAGCTTATAAACTGTTAATGAACTCTTAATGAGCTCAGCTGGTAATTTCTGGTTACTTCTACACTGTTAGACTCACAGTTTCACCTTGGTCACAAACTGAGCTCATACATAATATCGAAGATATCTGTACAATGTAGTGAACTTTGCTCAGGTTCCCTATGACTAAATACAAACTTTGGTCTGTTGTAAAAGGTGATAAAACATGCTAACATGGGCCTTTGCAAGGCGGAAGACAGAATCGACGTGCTTGATTATCAGTGTACTGACAGTTATCTGGTCTGACTACAGTAAGCAATCTCACAGATACAAGCTGCTTTAGTTATCTTTAGTTTCCTTGACACTTAGTAAATCATACTCTATAATTATGTTTTCTTTTTTTATGACAGTTTCTAAAATATTCTAAAAAGGTTCTAAAATACCTATCAGCTATAATATTACAATGCAAAACAATGTGCCCAGTATTGTTTGCATTCCCCTTGTGCCACATGGGCAGCTCTGACCCCTCGGGGGATCACTCCACTGGTGCCACACTGGCGTCTAGTACCAGGAAATTGCCAGCAGCACCTTTGGGTGCTGGAGGTTGGGGGGTGGTGCCTCCATGGATCAGACTTGTTTGTTTTGCGCATGCCATGAGGGAGCAATTGGACTGGCATCACGGGAATTTGAAGGCCAGGTCAGTGGCCTTGGGCTCTTTGCCTACTTGGCGCCATGCATAGTGGACTGTGGTGCCCTGGGTGTTCTTGTGTCTTTTTAATTGTAACTAACGTTGACTTTGTCATTGATTTGTGCTGCATTCATTGGCTTTTCTGTGTGATAAGATCCAATTAGCTTGCTTTTGGTCTTCACAGGGATGGGCCATGATCCTGTCACCCATTTATTGGTATATAATTAATAAAAAATGTTATTAGTTCATTATTAGTTCATGTTCAATACATTATCTATCGACATTTCAGTAAGCCAAAATGTTATGTGTAAACAGTAAATAACTGGTAGGGCACCTCAGTGCAGTTTTTCAGTGCATTTATTTACAAGGTACACTTACTTTGCAAAGTACGAACAGCATCTTACCTCACCTGTGAAGCCCCCAATACTGTCCTCTTGTCATCCCAATTAACCTGCGTGACCAGATAACCTGGTGTTCTGGTGCAACATGATTATCTACTACATGTAAACTTTTGCTATTATTCCTTATGGTCTGGACCATCAGAGCTGTTTCCTTATAAGCTAGTGGAGAACACATATCAGAATGATTTTAAGCATTCGTAATACTCAGAACAGAAAGATCCCATAATAATATCCGATGGCATATTTTGAGGATTCAGACTACTCAATATCCTGTTCTTGCTTTCTACTGTGCTTTCTATGAGAACCACTCTAAGATTAGATGTTCAGGTAAGACTCAATTTAACTTACCACAGAGCTCAAGCTGTGTGATAAAAAAACAGTAAGTCTAAAAAAAATCTTCCACCCCTCTAATTAATGCCCATTGAATGGACACTGACCAGTCTTGAGTCTTGTGTTCCATAAAGTTGGTGTTATCACTTTCTTTAACCTTTCTTCATGCTGCTCTCCAAGCACACAAACAGCTGGTTTGTGTCATTTCCATCTAGCACTAGGATCGATGTTCTAAAATATTTTCCTTTTCAAAAGCAAATAGGTTTATATGTTTATTAATATGTTTTAGTAAAAGGTGTCAATTGCTGGATTTGGCCACAGCAAGTCAAATCTGAGATGCTCGACCTCTGGTCTTGTAAGTATACACTGCATGCTCACTAATAACACGTACAATTCACAGTCTCATTTGGCTATCACTGATAGCCAAAGCAGTAAAAAGTCGTCTGAGGGTGAAAACACTTATCTGGATGTTCGTTGGTTCAAATGGCAAATGACACAATCTTGCTTAGTAGCACGTCTGAGTTCTAGTACTGCACCTTTATTCTGCATGGACTTGAGCTGTCATGTTGATGTGACATGACTGTTCCATCGAACTGAGCAGCTGAGCCTTCTGTCCACTTCTGTTTCTGCTGCAGCAAGGCTGCAAAGACACTCTGCAGATGTCTGCTGTTCAGGTAATTCCCTGAAAACAGAGTAAAGAGTTAAACATTATATTTCCTGTTGCTCTGCAACTGAGGGTTGCGTACAGTATATGCCAAGAACAAAATTATAAAAAAAAAAAAAGATAAAATATATAATACAAATGTGATGCAGCAGGAAGGTTGGAGGCTACCACCAGTGGTCACAGTCAAGCGATGATAAGATGCCTTGAAAATATGCACATTAGATGCTACAGTAAAGAAACCTGCGTTATTTTTTATATTTGATATTTTTTAATTAGGCAGCATGGTGGTTCAGTGTTGTCAGCATTATAGCATTGTCACCTCACACCTCCAGGGATGGGAGTTTGAATCTGGCCTCTGGTCTGTGTGCTTGGAGTTTGCATGGTCTCCCGTGCATGGTGGGTCTCCTCAGGGTACTCCAATTTCCTCCACAGTCTAAAGACATGCATTTGGGTAGAGTGGCAATTTAAAATAGCATAAAGGGTATAACTAAAAGTGTTGCATGCAGATGGAATGGTCCACTGTGGCGACCCCTCGATGGAAGCAGCCCAAAGACTGCCAAAGCATTCAAATCTAAAATGCACCAAAACATTATACGTTACATTTTATAATATTTGTAGATAGACACTATTGTACAACATGGCCATCTACGGACACCTAGAGGAAGTTTATTTCACCATATAGGTGCCAGAGCAGACATCATGGTGTACCCAGTGGGGCAGTGCACCCTATCCAATTTAGGATGGTTAGTATGATTGGTCAGATTAATGCGTGTTAATGTGTGTGTATGTGCATGATGCACTACAATCCAACATGACCTCAATTATGAAGATGGATATTTTTGAAATGGTATTTCTATGCTCAATCATATTTAGCTTTCAATTAACTACAGTATGTACAATTGACACATGAGGTTCCACATTGTACACTTGGCCAAAACATGGTATTGGTGCTAAAAAGTGAAGTTTTTAGATAGGATCAAATAACAACATGATACAACATGATAATATATGGTGTCATAATACTTAATGCATCTTATCTCCTGATCCATGCTTCGTTTGTTTGTAAATATGCATACACATTAATATTTTTAACAGACAAAAAGAAACACATTTGCTGAATACAATTTCATGCCCTTTTATGTAGTGTCCATAGCTTTTTTTTATTATTATTATTCAAATCTTTCAATGATTCTAATTGTCATTTAGGTGAACCTTGGCCAATTTACTGTAGATTTGACATTAAAAGACATAAACCTGAAAATGTGTATTATTCTAAAATGCTAAATTGTTCAAATAGCATCATGAATTTGGCATGGTTACACACACGACAGATTTTTTTTTGGGAAAAATCATTAATTTTGCACAGAATGCTTTAATTTGAGCAACAGTTTTTACAGGTCACCTGCTTCTAGAAGATTCCACCAATTTTAATTTCACTTAATCTCATATCAATACTCATAAGGGAATATAAATAATTTGCATTCTAAATGACCATTGTTTAAAACGACACAGTATAAACCTGAAAAATACCCAATTTCGGGTCAGATATATAATATCATCTCTGCAAAACGGTTGGCAACTTGAATTTTTAGGGAAGGAAAACTGGTCTCCTACATATGGCATAAACTTCAGTAGTGGCACACACATTTTCTATATTATATGTATAGCATGCTGTAAAAATACAGCACTAATACTGTGTTTTGGCCTACTAAATATCCCCCAAATTTGTCAGCCTCACAAATGTTTGAAACCCGCAATGTACTGCGCATGCGCGCGCGTTTGGTTAATCACGTCAGTAAAGTGACAGCGTTGGTTTTGCTGGGTCAGAAAATGTCGCGTAGGAGACATCGCGAATCCAAACAGAAGCGGAAAAACAAAAATGAGGACAAACCGAAAATCATCAGCGGTATTGAGGAAGAGTGTGTGGAAGAGAAGTGTAAGGAGTTTACCCCGGAGCGGAGTGTGTTTGAGCGCCAGCGGCAGAGAAAGTCCAGTGGCCGCAAAAAGAAGTCCGCAAAACAAGTGCACTTCGCCGTGCTGCCGGACAAGTACGAGCCTCTGGAGGAGGACAGAGCCTCGGACACAGAAACGGAGGACAACGACAGTGGAAAAGCGAGGAAATCTAAGAGTTTCAGGAAAGTATGTGCACTTTTGTTGAGCGTTTGTTGTGTTTTATTAAGTTGTAAAACTTTTTAGGCTGTTTGTTGTTAAAGTCACGTGATCGCTCCAGCGGAGGCCAGGGCAAAGTAATATGCAAATATGCCATGTTTCTGTCCTGGTTTAATATATGGTTTAATATATAAATAGCTTTTCCCGCCAATGATGGGAAAATAGTTTGTAGAGAGTTAAAATGTTAGAGATAAAAATAAGCTTAATAGCTTTAATATAATTAGTGATATTATTTCAGGTTGAAGCCCAGGTACATGCAACAAAGATGAAACCCTAAATTTTTTTAAACTGTAATTTTACAAAATTTTGTTTGGTGTGACATATGGTTTCCACTGATTGGTGGCTAAATATTAAGAGATTGTACAAAACGTACCTACCTACCTACCTACCTGTAGTTCAAGGCAAGGTTTTGAATCCACTGTCATGTCATCTTATTAAAGTTATGGTTACACCTACTGTAGTTTACGCTAAATTGTACTTCTTTCATCATCTGCCAAATACATTCAATCCGAGAGTGAATCACAGATTCAGAAATCGAAAAAGTAGATTGTATAAAGATTAAGTTTTGTCTTAAAATGACTCCAGCGTGTTAAAATTCACTTATACCACTTTAGAGTTGTTCTTTCAGTAAAAATATTAAGATAAGGTTTTCTAATGAATATCTATTGATGCAAGTGTGTTTGCATTGCGCAAGTAGCTTATTATTAGCATATTTTAAAATAGAAAACAAAACAGTGAAAAACTGTTTGAGGCAAATACCTAAGTACTGTAAAAGTTTCATTAAATTCTGTTCAGCCAGTTTTGCATGATGCAGACAGATAATTGAAAAGAGCGAGTTCTGACTAAACTAATTAGCTAATACAACACAGCACTGGTTGTTATAGCAGATTTTAACTCATTGTTCAACTGTAATCAGAATATAATATTTGGCCAAAGGTTTATGGACACCCGACCATCACACCCATACATGCATATTTCCCCATACTGTTGCTTGTTGCCGCAAAATTGTTCAGAAAGTCTGTGCATGCTGTAGCTTTATAATTTACCTTTAGCAAGGGGCTTAAACATAAAGTGAGATCTGTGAATACATGGTGTGCCAAGTATGTAATGGAGAAATTCAAATGACCTGCACAAAACCTGAAGACATTTGAGATAAACTGGAAAGGTGCCAGATCTCGTAACACAACAGCAGTCGCTGACCTCACAAATGCTCTTTCACAACCATGTACCAAAATCTACTGGAAAGCCTTATGAATGAGATTAGTGCATATAATTGTGGTGGTAAGGTATCTAAAAAAAAAAAAAACTTTGGCCATATAGTGTATAATTATATAAAATGATACTACCCCTAGCAAAGGTAAAATGTATACTTGTTGTGTAGCCATTAATAGGTCTACAGTGGTGGTGGCTGCGGATGATGGCACAGTTGGGTTGCAGATGGTGAAAGGGGATGCTTTTAATAATGCTGATTGCATTCCTTGAGTAAAGTACTTTTTTTAAGCATTAGGCACAAATCTATTAAATGTTTCACATAGTTAAACCTGTTGTTGAAGTGTTAAATAAGCTTTGACATATTTTGCAGGAGTTAGCTTGACATTTAGTCTCTCTCTCTCTCTCTCTCTCTCTCTGTCACTCAGAACTTTGGAAAAGCTATTCGCTATACCTGGAAATGTCTGGTTGTTGGGCTGCAGACTTTCAGCACTTCCTATTCTGGGCCTCTGAGTGCAGCTTCCACACTGGTGCCTGATATCCAGAGGACAAGACCTAGAGCATGATGGAGCAAAAACATTTAATATTGAACCAACCTCTTCTCAATATTATGACATTTTAAGGTATGCTGCACACTGGAAGGTAAGGAATAGATTGATACTTCAACAATCCTGATGTACTGCAGCCATCACTCAAGTGACCCAAATTGCTGTTCTTCATCTCATATACCTGCAGGTTTGATTATAATTTATGGTGATGCAGTCAAAGCTATTTTTTTAATTCTTGTTTTTTAATTATTGTGGCTCCATGACACCCTTAAAGAAATATTTATGAATTATTCAGACTCATTATTCCAGGTTGTGAAAATAATGGGTGGACATGAGGGCGATTTTTCACAACTGATATCCTCTTTTCAGTTAGGATTGTGGCATGTTAGATTTTTCTTTGATCATGATTTAAGCTCATGATGAGTGCCCTAATATAATTTAGATTTCAGCTGTTTATCTTGAGTCAATAAGAGCTCTTTGAATGTACTATAATTTATTTTAAAATACTGTAGCTAGTTCGCAAGCTGCGCATTTAGCGGTTTTTATATATATAAAAAAAGAACAAATATTTATAATAAAATTTTATAACGATTATAATTTTTTAGAAATTGTGCGATAAAATGTTTAATTACTAGATTAGTAGATATAATTACTGTTTTTTACAAGTGATTGTATCTATTTTTTTCTGTTTGCTTATTCATAGACTGAATTCTAAAAGATAAAAACATGATGATCTTAAAAATAATTTTCTGGTGATTTTAAAGGCCGAATAATTTACCAAAATTTTAATTTATAGGACAAAAAACCCCAAACTGACTGTAAATTATAAAAATGTAAAATAGAAAAGTATAGTGAAAGTATATGGAGTGATGTATATTAATTGTGATATTTATTAACAATGTTAAACATGTTTTTTAATGTGTTTTGTAATGAAAATATCTGAAATGTCATTGCACATGTAACTTATAGGACAATGAAATTAAATATACTGAATGGTCTCACAGTATTAATAAAATAATGGAATTGTGATTGTCATGTCTTACAGTGTCTTAATTTCACTGTTGTTTATTATTGGTGGTATTTTTCTTCTATTTTAAAGATAGCTGCAAAACATTGTCATGCTTCATATAAACCACACGTGAAAATGAATTATTTCATCCTGTAGTCTTGCATTTTCTGCTGCAATTTTGTCCCATCAGACTTATTCAGAGGTTTACCATCAGCCGAAAAGAATTCACACACACTAATATTTTATTGTGCAACCTCTTACTTTGATTACATACAAATTTGCTGTAGCGTAGTTTTAATAGGCTTATAGGCACATTTATTTCTGTTCAGGGTCGCATTCATTTCTCCCCGAGATCTTTATATTATACCTTTCTAGTGATGATGAGAGAATCAGACCAGTGCTTGGTGTTCTCCAGCACTTCCCAAAAATTCTCTGGGGGTTTGTGTCTGAACTTTGTGGTGGCCAATCCATGTGATGATGTTTTATGCTCCCTGAACCACTCTTTCAAAATCAAGAACAGATGAGAAACGAAGTAATTGACATGTATCAGTTTGTAAAGTACAATGACGTGAAACACACCAGCAAGAACACCACCTTAAAAAAATTAAAAAATAAAAACTTGAGTGGAGTGGATAGGCCTAGTCAAAGGCCAGACTTAAATCTAACTGAGATCCTTAAACAGTCTGAATTAAATCAATCCTGCAAAGAAGAGTGGGCCTCATTGCCAGTTATCACATGCTTGATTGCAGTCGTTGCCACCAAGGGCACAACCAGTTATTAGGTTTATGAGCAATTACTTTTTCATATAGGGCCAGGAAGGTTTGGACAGCTTTTTACCTTAATGATTGAATTAAATCATCATTTGAAAAGTGCATTTCGTATTTACTCTGGTTATCTTTTGTTAATAATAAAATTAGTTTGATGATCTCAATAGTCTAAGAAAATAAAAAATAAAAATGAGGAAGGGGCAGGCTTGTCTATCTACAGTCAAGAAGATGTCATTAGTCCTCTGTTTCTCACATGCATCCTTCTTTTGTTTTTGAAGTTTTCTTCTTTTTGAAGTGTTTGTTTTATTCCATATCTCGTAATCTGCAATATCTTTCAGGGTTTTTCCTCTTATGTAATTTCCAATCATAAAATCATAAAATCATGCATCTGTGCCAACATTATTGCAAAATAATATAAAGGGACGCTATGAAGCAGTGTTTTTAATTTAATAAAAAAAATAAATAAATAAAACATGAATTGCCTGCTCCTTTAACTTAGCATCTTAGATGCCCTAAGGGAAACTAAAGTTTTTAACGTTATTCCATGCTCACAGTGCATGACTAGAGTGTGATCTATGATCTAGAGGCCATATAAATTTATGACTATATTAAAGACATTCACTCCCTTTCAGAACGTCACATCCAAGATTATGATTAATAGGTGGCGTTGACCTCCCAATTATATGATGAGAACATGCTTTGATTATGAGTGGACTGGTACAGTATGTCATGATTGTATTATACATGGCAAAGCAAACAGTGTTTACTGCTGCATTTCTTTCCCTCAGCTCCACATTAAATGCTACTAATAACAAGGTAGAATGAAAATAACCTCATTCTCTAATCGCATACCTTTAGAATACAATACACCTAATATTTTTGGTAAAATTAATCAACATTTTGCAAGTGTACTAATAACAAATAGATGTTCTGTACAGAGAAATACAACTACATTATGTCTACAGAATTATATGACCAAGCATAAATTATTATATTTAATATTAAACCAGTTTTATGTTGAACAATTCTAGTAGCCTCTTACTTGTTATACTGTACAGTACAGGATGAAATCAATAAGAATTCTGTAACAGAATGTGAAATAGCATACTCTTCTTTGCCAAATTAAACACTGAAGATAATTAATAATAAAATACACTTATCCCTCCTTTTTTGCAAAGTCATACAATCATAGAGCAGAGGTTTGAAACTACATCTAGGCATTTGGTAGACGCCACATTTGGCAACTTACATTTTTATCTCATTATACATCTGAGCAGTTGGGCTTAAGGGTCTTGCTCAAGGGCCCAACAGGGACAACTTGGTTTTAGTGGGACTTGAACCTGGGACCTTCCAAACCATAGTCCAATGCCTTAACCACTGAGCTACCACTGAGCTACCCCTGACACTTTCCGTGGAGCGCATAACAATGGTTTCACATTGTCATAACATTTAGATAAACTATGAGCAGACCTTTTGCATGCTGTTTTGACATATTTAATACACACCTGAAAACCATAATTCCTCTATTTTTTTGGCCTGGTGATGTCTGATAAGACATTATAGAGAACATCTGATTTACCTAATCAGCCTATTAACAACATTTTTTTAAATGAAGTAAACGTGAAAGAGATGGGAAAACATGAAAATGTAAGGGGTCCTCCAGGACCAGGGCCAAGAAACACTGTTTTATAATGTATAATTGTGATAGCGAACATTAACATTAATTAATACAGTTCCCCACTAGCCACATGCCCAGAAGGTCAAACCTGCCTGATATTCCTGTTCTTGTGGGAAGACTTGGCTCACAAACATACTGTACACATTCATACACACAGCCACTAGTCAGGCCACAGATAAACACTGTGGTTGTAGTAAGTGTTATTGCTGAGATGTCCTGTCAGCTCTAATTACCAAGTGGTCAGTCATATATGAATGAGCATTCATTATCAGCATTCATCATCCACACAGCAAAACAAGTACAAATAAATGAAAGGTAAAAAAAAACAAAAACAATATTTCAGTTTGGCAATAGTTCAAAAAAGATTGTCCATCGTAATAAATTATTTAAATTCAATCTAAATTCAATTTTATTTGTATAGCGCTTTTAACAGTTGTCATTGTGGCAAAGCAGCTTTACATGATCATAAGAATTAAGTTTGTATGAAATTTGATTTTGTATGAATCAAAATTTAATTGATTTGTTTTGGGATAACTTTGCCATTTAACTATTATCATATAAACTTTTATCTAACTTGTTTATCAATTAACATGGTTCATTTTTCAAGTTCATTCTTGATGAATCATTATTTCCTGCATGGGATGCCAGTCCACTGCAGCCCTTTTCTAAATCTTTTTTTGTAATTCATATATATTGTAAGCCCTAAAGCCTAAAATGTGCACATTATCTATCTACAGTACATCTATTTCAATCTCAGTTGAGAAGATCATATAAAATGAGGTATGAATGCCCTCACTCCTCATTGTCATCTATACCACTTTATCCTGTATACAGGGCCGCGGGGGCCTGGCGCCTATTCCAGGAGACTTAGAGCACGAGGCGGGGTACACTCTGGACAAGGTGCCAATCCATCACAGGGCACACACACATACATACACACACTATGGGCAATTTGGAAATGCCAATTAGCCTAACCTGCATGTCTTTAGACTGTCGGAGGAAACCTACCAATCACGGGGAGAAAGTGCAAACTCACAACCACACCTTGCACACCTTGCACACAACCGAACCTTGGAAACCACTACACCACTACAACGCCGTGCCACTGGTATGATTGTATAGAGTAGTCTATGTGGGGCTTATATAGCAGTACAGTATTACTACCCTCTAACAATAACTCAACATATAAATAGCATAGCATAAATAACTGGCAACAAAAATGAGTACACTAAGAGAACATGTCAAAACTATGTCCAAAGTGTCAATATTTTGTATGAGCACCATTGTTATCTACCATGACCTTAATCCTCCTGGGCATGGAAGAGCTGCACATTGCACGTTGCTGGTATCCTCTTCCATAATGATATCACGGAGCTGCTGTATGTTAGACACATGGCGTTTCGCCACTTTCCGCTTGAGGACGTCCCACAGGTGTTCAATAAGGTTCAGGTCTGGAGACATACATACAAATGTTTTTTTTCTGATAAATATGAGGAAGATATTTTATCTCTTTTGGTTGTTGGTGGCAGATGGGTTAAAGTATTTCAGAAATCTCCTAATTTTTTATTTTTTTTTACATGCAACAGTCTCTAGAGTTTACTCAGAACAGTGTGAAAAACAAAAAGCATCCTATATGGGAAGTCAATATCCTATATTGAGCCTATATGTCTGCAGGCTCAATCACCTTGTTGGCACAATAGAGACAGACAGTAATATGAGATTTAGCAAACTCATACTGCACAGAAAGACATGTTAATAGATATGTGAGAAAAAAAAGTATACTCACTGAGCTCTTTATTAGTAACTCTGTACTAATACGGAGTGGGGATTTTATTTTCTTCAAAAAAACAAAAAAAAAATATCAGTCCTTCCTGGCATGGATTCCACAACATGTTGAAAATATTATTTTGAGATTCTGGTCCAATATGATATGATTGCAAATTCTGCAGTTTTTGCAGGTGCACTTTTAGGGTGCAAGTCTCTGTCATATCACATCCCAAATATTTTATTACATTTAGATTCAATGACTGGGGTGGTCATTATAAGACATTGAGGTTAATGTAATCTTCATGAAACCAATTTAAGACCAATTTGGGACATGGACCATTATCATGGTGGAAGTACTCATTGGAAGATGGTCATTTGTGGCCCAGAAGGGATGCAGATAGTCAGAAAGTATACTTGAATAAGCCTTGGCTATGTCCTCAATTACTGATTTGTATTAACGAGCCTAAAATGTGCAAAGAAAACATTCCTCACACATTATTACACCACCTCCCCCAGCCTAGACTGTTGACACAAGGAAGGTTGGTGTGCATGAATTCATGTCGTTGGCACCAAATTCTAACTCAATCTGTGTGGCTCAGCAGAAATAAATCAGAGTTGAATCAGGTTATGTTTTTCCAGCCTTTAACCGTCATTAATTTAGTGACTCTAGTGCATAAATACCCCAGGTAATCAGCAATTAAATAAATACACTAACAAAACATTTGGCACCAACAATCATTCCATGGTCAAAATTACTGAGATCCCCCCAGTTGTACTGAGGCCACATGATTGACTGATTAGAGTGAGTAGTCATACAGGGTTTCCTGATCATCTGCTCTTTTAAGAGCCAATGACACCTTTTTGTTATCTTAAATAAACATATTGTGAAATTTTATTACAAATTAATCACTTTTCTATTTTAAAAAGTTACTTAATTTCGCACAATCACAGAGAACGTTGATGTTTAGCAAGGACAATTCACTGCCACACCACCAGAGGGCAACCTTTCCTAAGTTCTATTGCTTTTTCCCTCAGTTGTAACAGTGACGACGGTTGGTATTGTATAAAGCAGATGAACATTTAGCTAAGTAAGAAGCTGTGGTGATTACTTACAGTAAGGTATGTTCGTAGAATGTTCGTAGGTTATTGCGTAAAAAAAAATAAACAAAACATTAATTTACAAGTTACTGTATATACTGCCTGACCCAGAAGAAAAAGGCAACATTGCAGAAGGAATTAAATTATCAAATAATTTATTTATTTAAATTAATAGAATTATTTGGCTGCAGCAAGTAAAGAAAACAACTAAGGGAATTTGAAAGTACAGATAGAGTAGTGTTAAAAATCCTTCAAAACATTATAAAAACCTGGAACTGGAATTTTACTTTGTGGGAAAAAATGTTAAAGAAAAACATGAATGGAGATCAGTTAATCAGTGAAACTGCTTGGTCAAAAATCAAGAATGAAAACCAATAAAGGCTTTACTTTGGAGCTAGGGAAAAAGTTCATGTGGTCTGAAAAGTTCAGACTGATCCTATTCCAGAGTGATTGGTGCATCAGGGTAAGCAGGGAAACGCAATACCTCTATGATGCCCACTGTACAAGCCTCTGGAGGCAGTGCATCAGCAACAGGTATCTGAGGTCTTCAGGTTACCAGGTTACCAGGGTAATGCATTGATGGTGGTGCAGGGTTGTTAGAATTGAGGAATTATGATAAGGAATAACAAACACACTTGTACTGTCGCTATGTACTGTATTGTCAAAGAAGTTACAGGGAAGTCTCAAAAGATTTTTGGTCTTTGTAATCAGTTTAAATCATTGCAATATGTCACACACTTACACACACACACTACAGACTAAATCATTAAAAATGTGACAGATCTCTCTCATGTGTTGAAGTTAAATTGACTCTAGTACATTTATAATTCAGAAGGCTTATTAAGGTAAACACTTTATAAAATTAATCCATAATGTCAAATGTTTTTACTTGCGTCAAAATGTTTTACGTCAAAAAATGTTTTTTACTTACTTATACTTATGTCATATTAACAATGCGACAAGTAGAAATAACTAGGTGATGAGACAAATTCTATTAAACAGGTAAACACAATTATGTAATAGTATACAAGAAGTTTCAAAGAAAGGTCTAGTGCTTCTAGAGGAAGGGTGGGGAGAGGCTTGCCAATTTGCAAACAGATGCACCAACAAATTATCCAATATTTTCACAATTCCTAATGTTTGTACACAAAAATCAACAAGAAATTCAAGGAAACCCATCAAATTCCATTGCGTAAAGGGTCAAAAACCACTTCTGATTATGCATGATCTCTGATTCTTTAGACATCACTGTCTTAAAAACTGTCATGCTTATGTATGTCATGCTTATGTTTGGATATCATGCTGTGGGCTCAGGAACACTTTGGTAAACCTTTGTCCATTAAAACCATTGAACACTTATTAACAGCTGAGGACCTGTGTAATGGAAGAATGATGCTTAATGTAACCAACTGGGGTTTTCAGTGCCCAAATGCTTAAAAGGGTTATTAACAGAGATGTTGATGTTGCACATTGGTAAAGTGTTAACCATCCAGCCTTTTCTGGAAGATGTTGCAGCCACCACTTCCTTTTGGTTTTATTGCCAAATAAATATATTGTGTATATAAAGGTGGCACAGTGGCTTAGCACAGTTACCACAGAGTTTTCATGTTCTCCACATACTCGAAGGGTTTCCTCCAGGGTGTCCATACTGCCTGATTGTGTGTGTTTGCGTGTGTTTGTCTGTAAGTGTGTGCTTGCACCCTGCAATGGGTTGGCACCCCAACCAGGGTATACCCTGCCGTGTGCCCTACCTGGAATAGGCCCAAGCTCCTCACAACCCACAGGAAAGTAGTATAGTAAAGGATAATAAAATATAATACAACACAACACACTAAACAGGAATGTTTTCTATTTCAGGTTAGGGCAAGACCAGTGAAGGAACATGGCAAATATGCAGAAAATACCAGCAACCTCCATGCTCAGGTGCCACATAAATATATACAGTACTAACCTGTCAGAGTTATCTGACAAGACTTTCATATTAAGAGGGCTACATAAACAAAACGGCAGATGCACCATATCAAAGGCCAAGCTTTGTTTAGGCCCTCTGTCTTTGCTGCTGGATAGGTGATGATATGGGAGGTAAGGACTTGGAATCTCCCCAGGCCTGGAGCACAGCCATAGATATGGGTCTGTATCTTTCATCATGGTTAAGTTCCTCTCCAACTGTCTCAGAGGTGAAGTGAAAGGCAAGAGATTATCAGTGATTCAAAAATAAAAATACTAACTTATTTGAGCTTTAAAGCCAAAAGCATGAATCAGTGGTGCTTCAGAGATCTCCTATGATTAGATTACTGGCACACCTCATTTACTGATTTACTGATTACATTATCTAACCTTGTACTGTTGTTCTTTTTTTCTTTTCTTTTTTTTTTCCACAAAGGTTAAAGGATATGTTCAAGCACCCTAGACAGCTTGCAGTCCTGGTATTCAAACTGACAACCCTCTGATCAGAATACAATAATATAAAGAGTAACTTTTGGTATCAGAGTACAATAATGCTGTATAAAGAGGAACATTTGGTTCACACTGGATTAAATCTGTTATTGGATTTTTTAAAAGAAAAAAAAAACACACATCATATTCATTTGCTTGAAAGATTATACAACCCCTGTAATTTGTCTGAGTCTAAAAAAATAGACTCAGAATCAGCAAGCATTTTAAGTAAAATCAAAAGACCTAGATTTCAAGAACACTGCACAGGGCAGGATCAAGAGGGTGGAAAAGAGAAGAAGGGGGCAGTATTGAGCGCACCAGAATAACCAAGTAAACATGCAGGTAGTAGATGTAGGTAGATCAAGATACTGTACTCTTTGTTGATGCACACTTTCTGCATGCCATATCTGAATTATCACTAAAGTATAACTACAACGAAAAATGGTGATGGTAGCATCATGTCCTGGGGAAATTTTTTCTGGGTTTCTTGTCAAAATTGACACGATGACATACGGAGCAAAATACTGTATAAAGAACCTGCTTCAGTGTGCTATAAATAAATAAATACTTTTATATTTTACCAGTTGATAACACATCCCAAAAGTATTGCAGCTACTGCAGAAAATAATGGTTCTACCAAGTAGCCTACTTGTCTGAAGGAGAAGCAGCATTTTTAACTGTATTTTCTCCTATTAATTTGTTGGCAAATATTGAATTTGGATTTAAATTTTGTAATTTCATGGAATTCTGTTCAGGTAGACTTACAACAATTGGCAACAAAGCCATGCAGGCAATCAAGCAAAACATGTGACACCTGGGCAGAACCTTTTAATAAGATTCAGTATTTATATTTCATCATAATACTGTAGAACAATAATACTTACCTGTATTAATTATATGACAATTGTAGTATCATATACTACATATACTATCATATCGCAATACATTATGTAATACAATATTACATATAATAATACAAGATTACACATATTTATATATCTACGTGTATGTACTAGTTTATTGTGCAATTTTGTATTAACGTAGTGTGCAATATGGTACTTACTGTTTGAGGACACTATATTTTATCGATATGCTGTTTTTTTACTTTACTTTACTTGATAGCAAGGATGAGCAACTGTAACTGGGAATAAGCAATTTCCCCTTGGGGATTAATAAAGTTCTTTGAATCTTGTATTTGTATGGCTGGGGCATTGGTGGCTCAGTGGTAGGTTTCTCACCATGGTTTCTCTTCTATGTGGAAGGCCTGGGTTCGATTCCCAGCCACTGGATGCAGTGCCGGTCCTAAGACCCGATAGAATAGGAGGGTTATGTCAGGAAGGGCATCTGGTGTAAAACCTCTGCCAAGTTGTTTTGCAGATCAGCTGGTCTGCTATGGTGACCCCTCGATGGGAGCAAATAAAGACTAACAACAACAACTCTTTGTATGGATGTTAGTTCTGTGCCAGGTATGCTCTGGTACAGGTAAAAGGAAGAAAAAAAAAAGGACAAAAAAAAAAAAGACAAAAAGAGAAAAGACATTGGAAAAAAACTTAAAAGAAAAGAAAAAAAGATATTTGGTGAAAGATATGTACAGTAAAGAGAGAAAAAAAAATATTTTGAAAACTGTAGTTTTCAGAGTTTTATTTTACCAAAGTGAACATACTGTACAGTAAGCACTCAGCCCATCTCTGTACTTTGCTTGAGAATAAATTCGTTCTACCTATCCTTTTCTTCTACCCAAGCTTACTGCATGTCTGCATACAAAAAAAATCCATGCTATTACCCTTAACTTGTGCATTTTTGCTTAGTACTGAAAGATTTTTTTTGGTTTGTGTTGCTTTATTGTATGTTTTCTTAGATTTTTATGGTTAGTTTAATAGTTGACTTGTGAATTGACGGAAAACATTTAAAAAATGTAACGTAAAGTGCTACCATTGTTAAAACTATAGATTTTAGATTATATTCTGGTAACAATAAAATGAACTTATCACAAGCTACAGGTATGTCAGAAAATGCTAACTTAGATAAAGCTATCCTATTTTTGCAGTGCTTCCATCATACTATACTCAATCACTCTCTCTCTCTAATTCATCATCAATACCACTTTATCATGTATTCAGGGACGAGAGGTAGCAGGGCCAGGTTGCTAACCTCTAAGGCTCTCTGACATCATTCATACTAAATTATAGCTGAAAAATCTTGATATGTAACTATATATTTTTGCTATCTGTAGGAAAAGTACACAGTAGGAAAATAAATGATAGCATATGCAGTTTGCATCCCCCAACTTTAGAAACTCTCACTCTGCCATTCATTTACTCTGTTTTCCATCAACAGTTAATTCCAAAAGGTGTAACTTTGTGCTTACAAGTTCTTATCTTGTTGGAAAAAAGTTTTTTATCTTGTATGCACAAGTTATTTTCTTGTCCAAACAAGTTAATTATCTTCAAAGGTTTAAAGGAATGCTAGCCCTTTACATGAAAACACCTTAACATACATTATATTCATACTTTGTTTATGAACAAAGTATACTTGAAACATAAAGGCATTTAGTGCAATGCTTTGCGGGTAGATGGTGCGCTGTATGCGCACAAGATAATTTGTTCCCACAAAATAAATAAGTTGTGCACAAAAAAAATTTTGTTTCCACAAGATAATATATCTTGTGCAGGCGAGCTTAAGAAAAATCAAACCTTTTTAAACATTAGGTTTGCAATAAAATACTGGCTGGAACAATCTGTGTAACTGTCACGTGAAATCCAGACAATGCATCTGGTTCTACGTTTGTGCATATGTAGACACAACACTGGAATATCAGTTGGCTGTAAGCCAGTTTCCTAAAGTAGTGTACAGCTGCTATTTTTGTGGTCAAGAATGAAACCATGTTTCCTGAAGTGGGTGGACTAGCACAACAGGGTTTAACACTCAAAATCTGGCAGGTATTTTCAACCTACTATGGTTCACCTACAATCTTTGTCGTACAAAATTATTTTTAGGCATTACGTTGGCTGAAGATATATTCATTTTTTAATGATTGCTAAGTGCAAGCCCACATAACACAGCAGTAAGTTAATAACAGTGCTATATAATTTTAAGTCTGGTTTCATATATTGTCTGGCCAAAGTCTAACTATTGACTCTTGGTTTCATTCAACTGCCTTTAGCTTTGATTATGGTGCATAACGTATTGGCCAATTCATGGTTCAAACACATGCAACATGGTTATTCCTCATGCTCCTGCTCTCAGCTCTACTGAGAAGAAAAAAATAAATTGATGGCACAACCTGGTCATTCAGTACATTCACATAGTAGACTTACCTCAATTAAGTACTACGTAATGTTGCTGAGCATAGACCTGAAGCAACTCAGATCATTACACTACCTCCATGGGCTTGTATACAGTAGCGGGCACTATGCATGATGGGTGCATCACTTCAGCTGTTTCCTTTCTTACCCTGACACACACATCGCTCTGGAAAAGAGTAAATCTGAACTGAATGACCCTTTTCCGTAGCCCCAATGGCCCGTCTTTATGCTCCCTAGAAAACACTAACAAGTGGTTTTCTTATGACCACACAGCTGCCTAGTCTCAATCCTGTGAGTTTTTACCGCATTGTACATGGGTAAATGCTTTTACTTAATTATTGAACATATTGTAGCTGTGATTTCTACTGTCTTTTTTTTTTTACTTTACAATGTAATGTGAAGACATCTCTGCATGGTGACTCTTGATGGACTGACTTCAGCCTCACTCCACTGCTTGTGAAGCTCTTCCAAGTTCCTGAAGCAGCTTTGTTTAACAAGTTTTTTAAACCTGCCATCAGCAGTTTTTTGTCCAAACTTTGTGCACCTTTTTTTATTCATTAGCTGAAGCGCCTGTTATAGATGGGAAAAGAGTTTGTAGAAACAGTTAAAAGGCTAAAGGTAAAAATAAGCTACAGTAATTAGCTTTAATATAATCATTGATGATATTATTTCAGTTGAAGCCCACATAGGCGGCACAGTGGTGTAATGATTAGCACTGTTTCCTTGCACCTCCGGGGTCTGGGTTCGAATCCCGGCCAGGCTTAATTCCCCATCTCTGTTTGCATGTTCTCCCCATATTTGGTGGGGTTCCTCTCACAGTCCAAAAACCTGCAGATTAGGCTAATTGGCATTCCTGAATTGCCCATAGTGCGTGTGCCCAGCGATGGGATGGAACCCTGTCTACGGTGTACCCCACCTCTTGCCCTTAATATCCTGGGATAGCCTCCTGGCCCCCTGTGACCCTGAATACAGGATATAGCGGTATGGATGGGGAGTGAAGCCCACATTTAGTACAATTATTTTGAATCTACTCTAATTTCACTCTATTACAATTAATGGGAAACCATGTTTACACTATTTTCTTTTAGATTGTAGTTCTTTCATTGTCAGCCAAATACACCTGTTTAGAGAGTGAAGCACTGATGAGAAATCAAAAAAGCACATTAAATAAAGATGAAGTTTTGTCTTAAAATTCACTTATACCGCTTCAGAGCTGTTATTTCAGCAGCAAATATATTAAGTAATCCCAGTAAAAAAAATCTGTTCTGATTTTCTAATTAATATCTATAGGTGCAGATACTGTAGCTTATTAGTAGCCTATTTTAAAGTGGATTATTAAATCCGGTACATACAACTGTTCATAACGTTACTTTTAATGTATAACACAGGGCTCTCAGGTCGGGTATTTTACACACACCCCTCAAATCGGACTGCTGTGGATAAGTTTGCTCTAATGACCTTTGTTTTATCTCATTGTCTTGCTTCACATTAGTGCTTGTTATTACCGCCACAGTTTCGTAACATATGAGACAAACTGGTTTTAAACGTCCAGCAGGAAGAAGTTTTAAAAAACTCTAGATGTACTCTTCTTATTATTGTTGTCTTCTGTTTGCTCCTCTACATTTTTGCATTTATAAACTTACAGTACTATATCCAAGTTCATGTTTTAAGAAACCTGGGATTCTGGCAACCTTGGAGCCACAGTGAATACTCAAAACTTTTTCAATGTATTTACTGACACCTATTTTGAACTCAAATGGTCAACTCTGTATTTAACCATTAGTGACCCTCTTTCTCTGTAATGAAATGACACTTTTTAGAAGGATAGTTGCAGATGAAACTCTATATATGATGTATAATTCAACATGCACTGATCAGATTTATTTTTTTCAAGTAAAATATTGGCTGGTCTCTGTGGGTTTTTGGAGTGTAAATGAAGACAAATGTCTCATTATGTGCACCACAAACATCCAAACAATGAAGAAAAAGGTATACTGTATATAAACTGTTGGGACAGTGCCACCTATTGCACAATAATTATGGCATTTTAACCTACGCAGCACATTGTAGGGCCAAGGACAAATCCCTACCTACGCCTTTACAGAAAGTCAGGTTTCAGTATTGTGATTTGTTATAATGGAATGAAGCAGATGCCATTAGTTACTCTGCTGGTTTTGACAAAGTATTTAAATTTTCCATTCTCATAATTAGATTCTATGCTGGTCCGAACTGTTTAATGCTGATTAACAGTTTCTGCATAACATACTCCATTTTATCTCCACTTACTGTATGATTGAGAGCATACAATGGCTGGATTGTACCTACAATATACACATACTGTACATACGTACAGTACATGTATGTACTGTATATATGTATGTGTATATATAATTTTGCACTTATTGATACAATATACTGTATATTGTAGGGACAGGGGTACCTGAGTGGTTGGAATGCAGAGGTTCATGGTTCGAACCCCAATGTGCCGCATCACCACTGTTCGCATGAGCAAGTTGATGGTATCAAAACTTTTCGTAGACTAGTTTTGTAACATACCTACAGATGGCAGCACAAGGGTGCACGCACAGTCAGAGGAGCACCAGTGTCATAAGTCAGTGTGCCGAAAGGCATTGTCCTGTTTACATCTGGAGCTGTGCAACTGGTGCTATTCTGACCATGCTGTACCATGTCTGCGATTTTATCAGGGACAGCAAAGTTAGAACAAAGAGTGATCGTGAAATTCTGTGTGATACTGGGCAAATCTGCCACAGAGATGTTTGATATGGTACGACAGGTTTACAGTGTTGCTGCAGTGTGTTATTTGGGGTGTTTTGAGTGGCACCCGTTTCAAGAGTTTAAGAACATCAGTGGAAGACAAGAGATCAGGCGACAAGACCTTCAACGAGCTCAATGGTTGAAACCATTTTGTGCATAATCACAGTGGAAGAGCCACATTTCACTATATGGTTTAGGGTGGTTTAGGCAAGCTTACATATTTTTTCTTTTTCATAACAAAGGGCTTTTGTGTTATCGCTGGACAGTACACGTCATAATATTCCTGTGGCTCCTTTTAATGCTTTAATCTCTTGGTAGCCTCCTCAATGAAAGTTTTATTTATTTTTTTATTAGTGTCCCCCCCAACCCCCCGAAGACTAGCACGTGTTTCCTCCGAACCATGTGACAAAAGCCGACCGCATCTTTTCGAACTGCTCACCAACGCACTGTTGGGGGCGGCGTAACACACAGGAAGGACAGCGCTATCCGCTCCTTCTGCTTGCGTGAGCTCACAGACGCCCCTGATTGGCTGTAGAGCCGTGATTAATATGGGAGGGTGATAGGGTGAGCACATTTTTTTTTTTATGTGTTTTAATGCTGTCATCAATTTTGGAGGGATCACAGACCTTTAGAAATTTCACTGTGGTGCCCCATTTTCTTACTTGATGATGACCAGGTTATTGCACTTTTTTTCTTGCTTGTTTATTCCATGACAAAACCATACAATTTTAACAGGGCTGTATAAACTTTTTAATGGGATTTTTAAAGATCTTTTTTATAGGTTATTTTTGCAGATTTATCTCATTCAGGAAATTGTCAGCAATTTACCAGGTACAATTTTTGTATCACTTTCTGTAAAAGAAAATGAGAAAACCATCGCTGCTTTGGAGATGGTTCATTGAAGCCCACATGAAGTTGACAAATGAAAAACTGTAAAAAGTTGATGAACAATTATGTGAAAGGTCAAGTGAACATTTTTTTCAGGTGTTATGGAACCTAGTTGCTAAGAAAACACTCGTAAGAATCATGTGTGTAGATAAAGCTATTGATATCAGGATTTTGTTTGTGACACAACTGTCCTATTATGGACATCATCCCTGATTGAATTCTCAGAAAGAATTTTTAAAAATGTTTACAGATAAAAAATACTTAGTCAGCTAGGCTATAAAAAATGGCTGGGCTATATTTACGCCCATAATATAAATACCTGCCATCCTTACATAATACCATTGTTTATGTTAGGTTACTATGTAGCGAAAACATAACCTCACCATGGTAACAATCCATTCGGATACAATTCATTCGGATGCACACCATATCAACCAAACATTCCACAAAATTATCCAGACCTAAACAACACAATGAGATGGAGTTCCAGCTTGCAACTGAATGACACTGGAGCAGGCGCATATCATTTCTAATCAACTTCATGCTGTTTAGATACTTCAGAAAGCATTGGGAGTCTACTGACACATCAGGGCATGTTGCATATATTGGCTCAGTGGATCATTTGTGTGTAAAACACGGGTGGAGATGTGATAAAACTTTTATCCAAGCTTGAGAATGAGGTAATTTAAGTACTCTAAAATGATGCGCTACAAATAGCTGTAGTCATTGACATTGGCTCCGTATTCTTAATTGCATGTGAATGTATGAAAGTATGTTCATAGCTACTTCCACACAAAGCAATTTACCATGTTATCTGCTTTACTGATGTGTGTTGACCACCAAATTGTGCAAGCAATTGTCCAATTTTCCTTCTTCAGAGTGGGGGTGGGGGTATCCACCATATTTTGCATTGAAATATTCCATAATGCCACCAGTCATTACAGAAAGCCATAAAACCCAAAGCAACATTAATATACTCCATATTTTACAGCAACTATCAGGCCTGGATTGTAATTCAAAGATGAGTGGCTTTCTTTAAGGCGTTTACACCATTAAAATGTACAAATGTACTTCTTTGAGTAGTTTTACTGCACCATACTTTTTATTATTACTTGAGTAGGTTTACGAAGAAGAAACGTTCGGCTACACTCGACTTGTTACTTTTCTAGTCATTTTCTACAACATGACAGTTTCACCAATCAGACGCAGCAACAATAGTCACATGACTCCGTTTGACCAATCAGGTCAGACGACATCGTGTGGTGTGTGTTGTTGGGGGGGGGGCTCATACCTTCAGCCGATGTTCTATAAATTTATCCTACCTGTGTGTCACACTCACTTGCGCATACGCAAACAAATGTTTTCACATTTTTTTCAAATTTTGTGGAATGCCCATAAATCCATGCTGCTACTAGTGAGTCCTTGCAGTAAATATAGAATGCCTTTTTTCATGTTTGTATGATTATATGTTAACTTTAATTGTACATATAATGTTACTTTACCAGTCTATGAATATATAGTATGAATATATTTATATTTGTAATATATAGTAAGTATATTTCAGTACAGAATTAATAGTCAACACGTGTTGTACATTTTTATGCGTTTCCCAAAGATATGATGCATCCCTGGCATCATATACAAAGCATGTTTTGCTTGCAAAAGATTAATACTTCAGCTTCATACTGCGGTGTCTTCTCTTTCTGTCAAAACAGACACACACTTAACATACAGCATATACACTGTGCATAACACCAGTATATAATTATTATAATTTCTAAAAAAATAAAAAATCAGACATTGCGTTTGAAACAGTTAACTACTTGAGTAGTCTTTTCACTGAATATTTTTTATTCTTACTTGAGTAATATTATTTTGAAGTACAGCGACTCTTACTTGAGTAAATTTTTTGGCTACTCTACCCACCTCTGTTGAAGTGTTCTGCAAATGTCAATCTGTTTTACACCTTCAGCATCAGTCAGGGACACCACAGGCACACAGGCATGGTCAAAAACTGTTGACAGTGCAACCATTGAATTTTCTATATTTTTTCATTGAGGGTGGTCGTAAGGACCAGGGTCAGGTTTTCTGGAGTACGTATGAGTGGAGGCAGGCCTGTTGTGGTGGTCATGGGTGCAGTGGGAATTATTTTTCGTGGGCTCAGAGTTGTGGTTGTTTTCTGAGGGGGATGGTTGTCATCTTTATGTCTATGTAAGAGCAAGACAAAAGGTTCCGCCGCAGCATTATTGGCTACGCAGTTACTTGCCTGGCTGTTGTCACTCTTTCATTTAATATTTACTTCTCTTCTCCAAGATGTTGAGAAGCCATGATAATTATCACTTGCCAGTCCTGCTGCATTTCTTTGGCCAGCTCTGCGGTGTTGTGTACTTTAGTCATCCAGTAAATGTGGTGATGGATGTGTACTGTCTATTCAAAAGCAAGGCTGCAGGTGTGTGAGGTGCATTAAGAGGACTGTGTGCCTGGGATGAAGGCCTGCAATCCCCTAGCCTCCAGCCTACTCCTGGTAGAGACCACACAGCCTACCTCTGTGAAAGTCCATACTTGTTCCTCTTGTAATTTTCTTTTCATTTTGTGAAGCTGGTTTGCGACAATGACCATTGTTAAAAGTGCTATATGAATAAAATTGTATTGAATTGAATTATGTTAAGCTCCTGCACCAGGTACACAAACCCGCAAGTTATGTTGCGTTTTTTTGCTTTCATTAATCACATCTAGGCAGCATTCAGCAACATTTGACTAATGTAAAATGTTGTCCTGAACGAATGGCCACTGGAAGTTGTGGTTTCTCAGCACCGGTGCTCTAGAGTGTTTCCTTAAGGGGATGCAGTGTGTATTCTGTACAAAAGGCATTGAGCCTTAGTGAGCTCCAAGATGGCATTTACAGTGATAAATGAGTCCAGCTTTACATGCATGCCTAAAATGTCTTTAAGATGGTAAAAGTAGTTGGCCCAGGTGTTACAGTTGATGACTACTTTTCATATAGGCTGTGGTAAATCAGCAGTTAACATGGATGACAACGTCCATGGGCCATTGAAAGGTTATTAGAGCCAGTGAAGGGCTAAAAGAGGAACAGGAACTGCCAGTGGTCTTTTGATATGCTGAAAGCAGGCAAGGCTGACACCATGCATAATGACTCAATCCACTCAATCGAACTCCCAGGTGGGCAAGCATGTTGTACATTCATTGTTTTTTAGCCATGGAGTGTATAGGGGAGAATGCTCTTTCTCGTCGTCTCTGGCTATGCCCAGAAAGCCTATAGGCTGCCTACCAAAATGGAGCTTGAAGGGGGTGAAGCCCATGAATAAATTAGGACTCCATGAGGCAATTTGGCAGGAGGATGTCCTAATTTCTTCCCCTCTTTGCCCACCACTTACCTAACATTCCTTTTCAGGGTTTGGTTAAACCTGTCCACCAGGCCATCAGGTTACAGTGTTAGTTGGAAGTCCCCAACCCCATAACCTTTTTGACACAATATAGGCATAAAATGTGTACCTTGGTTGATCAGCAATGCCTTTGGGATTCCAACCATGCTAAACAGAAGGACAAGCACTCTGGAAATGTTCTGTGAGGCTTTTCAAAGAGGGACAGCCTCATCGTAACGGTTAGTCCATAATTACTATTATGTAATAATGACCTAAGGCTGATCTTATCAGATCCCCACTGATGCTAAAGCCTCTAAACACTATGTCATACTGTAGCTCAGCAATGGTGATGTATTAGGGACCTTACACTAAGGGTCTCCAAGAAGATAACTAGGTGGCACATTGACATATCCACTCAACATTACACCAATATTCTTATACTGTATAATACTGTATAATTTGACTTGAAATTTGGAACATTTACTTCTAATACACATTTTGTCCAATCATCATTCAATCTGGCCTGCAGCATTGGAAGAAAAAGAAAAAAAGATTTTTAAAAAAATACTAAGCTGAACAGGAAGTTTGAATGTATATGAAATGTTAAACTAAAACTATTAAACATGCATAGTCCCTCATATCTAAGTTAAACTGTACATGGACACACAATTAGAAAGTGCTCAGCAACCATGTCTCTTATCTTTACAGTAGCCCTGTAAAAAGATATGGTTATATATATTAGATAACCAGTGTCCCACCTTTAACCACTGTAGAAATACTTCTTGTGTTCCTCTGTTTTGTAATAAATTCATTTTTGAACACTCAGGTCATGTGACATTATATAAATCACAATGAGCCATGTCACATGACATGAATGCTATGCATATGGATGTAAAGGAAAATCTCAGCAGCTGTATCATGTATTTTTACAAAACATTTACATAACTGAAGGACCTAAGGAGTCTAAGAGTCATCCAGATTTTTTTTGTCTAAATTCTTCTCTAGATGGCCATATAATTAGCAGGAATTGTTGTATTAATATTACCTAGGGTAATTCTGGTTTCATTTAATTAAAAGACATACTTCGTCAACCACTGGGAATGAGTATAAAGTTTCAAATGTTCTAAACATTAGATGTCTAGTTAGAAGACAAAACCAATAAATTAGGTGTAAATCTAAAGTGAAGTCTTAAAACATAGGTTTTAACATTAGATTTTAACTGTACAAACTGGTACAAGGATGTGAAAAACTGATTATGACCTAATTATACTGTACATTGTGTTAATGTGCTAAAAATGCTAATTTGTCTTAAATCACATTTATTGATAAAGCCCAAACTATTTATTTTAATGTCCAGTTAGTTTACTGTGGAATTCGGCTTACTGCTCCCATTCTATATAGTATATATATATATATATATATATATATATATATATATATATATATATATATATATAAAGGTACCATGGGGATATTAAGCACTTATGTAAGCAGTAAAAAAAGACACAGACTGAACCATAATTAAGCTGTCGACAACAGCTCAAATCTGTCATGAAAACATTTGCAATATCTGAAGACCATAAACTGCTATCAAAACAAATTTAAGTAAGCTGAATAGTACTTTCTCTTAGTCAGATTTGTAAGATGCAGCAGAAACCTTTTGCACAACCACGACTTCTGTCATCAGGTTTACACTTCACAGACTTCAGAAAGAGATTTTCTTAAAATTAGGTGATGTGTGTGCATCTGTGTCAGTTTGTGGATAGCTATCTCACTGTGTGCAAATTACATACTAAGTAAATTTTCCAGTATCTCTATTTAGGACCTTAATTTAATTTTAGAATATTCAAGAGATATTACACTGAGTGCAAATGCGAGAAATATTCAGATGCGCCTTCTGTTATATCTTTTAATTAAGTTTTTTTTTTCATTAGGGGATGTGTTACTCTCTACTGTGTGAATTATGCTATTACTTTTTTAAGGAATCAATGGATTTCCCAACATTGCCATTTCTCTCATAGAAAATGAATAGTACAAATTTTCCCATGACCGTAGCACAGCCATATGTAGTCCAACAGAAAAGTGAGAAAAAGTTCCATAGTAAAAAAAAAAAAACTCTACCACAGTAACCTCCCTATAGTCTATAATGGATTGTTAGAATGCGGCTGAAGTAAATCAGCAAAAAAACTACACCCGTCTTTAGCTCAAACTCAGATGCTCAATTTTGTACCTACCCCCACAAAACCTTCAGTATATCAGGAGCAGCATGGAAGATTTAAGACGTTAATATCAGATCTATGAGGAAGAGAAGAAGAGAGTAAAATGAACGTCTTTTATATAAAATAATTCACTTGGACATACACAGTATGATATGCAGTTAAATGCTTACAGGACTGTTTGTAAACTAAAAAGATAATAAGTGAGGCAAAAAACAATAGAAAATAATGTAAACTAAAAAATCTACAATATATAGTTAATATAGTTATAATTTGGTACAATAAAATGTAAAATATACAATACAATAAAAATGTCAATAGTATGAAATATATATATAAATAGTATATATATATATATATATATATATATATATATATATATATATATATATAAAGTATATGGAATGGTATTGTGCATCTTTAAAGTGCAATAGAAATGTGCAACATATATGTTCTTTTTTTTTTTTTTTTTTTTTTACTTTATTTATGGGTTTTTATACAACATTACAAAACAGAAAACAAAGCAGAACAGACGACAATAACTTGATTCAATTGAGAAATTATATACATGTGTAGTAATAGTAATAAAAAATAAAATAAAATAAAAATAATAACAATAATTAAGATAATTAGAAGCATGGCTTAGAAAACAGTAAAAATGCACAATCGATGTCATAAAAAAAAGAGAGAATTCTGGAAGTAAAATTAGTCTATATCTGACAGTGAAACCTGTTCTCTGACATATTGTTTGAAAGGGTTCCAAGCTTTATGAAACTGGCTAGATGAGCCTCTTAGAGAATGCTTGATTTTTTCTAACTTTAGAAAAAAGAGGACATCACGAATCCATTGTGTTGGTGTTGGAGGCTTCCTATCCTTCCATTTCAGCAATATTAGTCGTTTGGCTAACAACATAATAAAAGCTATACAATCAGATTGTATCTTTGTAAAATTATATGATGCAGGAGTAATTCCAAAAAGGGCTATCAATGGGCAAGGGGAGATCGATTTCCCTAAAAAACCAGAGAGAGTTTCAAAAATGATGGACCAGAAACCCCTAAGCTTTGTACAGGACCAAAACATATGTGCATGAGAGGCTGGAGAAAACCTACAGCGATCACAAGCAGGATCTACATCCTGAAAGTGCTTGGATAGTTTTAACTTTGTCCAATGTACACGGTGTACAATTTTGCACTGTAGAAGTCCGTGTCTTGCACATACTGAAGACTTGTGTATTCTATATAATGCTGCTTCCCAGTCCTCATCAGAAATAACTATTTCTAAGTCTTCTTCCCACCAAGCTTTTACTTGGGAAAGGGATGTGTGGAGTGGGGCCAAGATTTTGCAATAAAGTATTGATACGATGCCTTTCCATCTTAGAGGGTCCTCCAATATATGATCATATGGAGAGCATGGAGGCGGGGCAGGAAACTGAGGAAACATTTTACGCACAAAGTCACGAATTTGGAGGTAGCGGAAAAAGTGATTTTTAGGAATATGAAACTGCTCGCACATCTGCTGGAATGAACAGAAAACCCCCTCATAGTACAAATCATTAATTACCCTAATACCTTTAGCATTCCAAGACTTAAAAGATTTATCAATTATTGAAGGATTGAAGACATGATTAGAATTAATAGGAGATTTAGGGGACATAGTTTGCCATCCGAAATGACGTCTCATCTGTTTCCAAATTTTGATAGTAGATCTTACAAGTGAATTTTTAATAAAATTTTCGCAAGGAAAGGAAAGAGGAGCATAAACTAAAGCTGCTAGGGAAGAAGGCAAGCATGAGGCTGATTCAATGGCGATCCATGATAAGGCATCAGCCCCAGGATCTTCATATAGCCAGTGTAGTATAGGACGAATATTTGAGGCCCAATAGTAACATTGAAAATTAGGTAACGACATTCCACCCAATGACTTAGGACGTTGCAGAAGACTTTTACGTATTCTAGCAGGTTTTCCATTCCATATAAATGAACCGAGAGCGCTATCCAGCTTACGGAAAAATGAATTGGGTATAAACACTGGAATGCACTGAAAAAGATATGTGAACTTAGGCAGCACATTCATTTTAATAGAATTTATTCGACCTGCAACTGATAATGGGAGCCGTGCCCACCGCTTTAAATCCTGTTCAACCCGCTCCAATAAACGAGGAAAGTTCTCAGCAAAAAGTTTAGAAAAAGAATTAGGGATGTGTATCCCAAGGTATGTAAATGAGTGGGAAACTTTAAAAGGGAAAGAAGTAGTAGGGAGCTCACGGGCGGCATTATTAATAGGAAACATTTCACTTTTTTGTAAATTTAATTTATAGCCAGAGAGCTTTCCGAATATATCGAAAATTTTAAGGACGTGAGGCAGGGAATTAGACGGGTCAGAAATATATAAAATCAAGTCATCTGCATACAGAGAAACTTTATGCTCTTGTCCTCCTCTGATTATACCAGCTATTTTTGAATTCTGGCGCAAAGCAATGGCCAGAGGCTCTATTGCGACTGCAAACAAAAGAGGCGACAGAGGGCAGCCCTGTCTTGTGCCTCGATTAATCTGAAAATATGCGGAAGAGATATTGTTAGTGTGGACAGAGGCAAGTGGGACTTTATATAAGAGTTTAACCCAAGATATAAAATTTGCTCCGAAACCAAACATTTCAAGAGTGTGAAATAAATAGTCCCACTCCACCCTGTCAAATGCCTTTTCTGCGTCAAGTGATATCAGGACTTCAGGCGTTGATGAAGACATAGGATGATAGAGGATGTTAAGTAATCTTCTGACATTAAAGAATGAAAATCTATTTTTAATAAAGCCAGTTTGGTCAGTAGAAATAATATTAGGAAGAACTGTTTCTAATCGTGAAGCAAGAATTTTGGCTAGAATTTTTACGTCAACATTCAAAAGAGATATTGGACGGTATGAACTACACATATGGGGATCTTTGTCCTTTTTCAGAATTAAGGAAATTGAAGCTTCCCGCAGAGTTTGGGGAAGACAGGCTTGATCGAATGATTCATTGTACATATTTAGCAAAAGGGGAGCTACTTGTCCAGAAAATTTCTTTAAAAATTCAGCCGGGAAACCATCTGGGCCAGGACTTTTGCCACATTGCATGGCTGAAATGGCATCACAAACCTCATCTAAAGAAATGGGGCCATCCAAAAATTGCATAGCATCAGTTTTGACATGAGGTAATGAGAAATCTTTAAAAAAGTTATGAAAGTCTTCGTAACCAGAGGTTTGCTCAGAAGAATACAGTAACCGATAAAATTCCAAAAATGAGTTATTGATTTCACGATGATCTGACAGTAAGGTATTATGTGTTTTAATGGCTGGTATAATATGGGAAGCAGAGGACTGCCTAAGCTGATGGGCCAAGAGCCTATTTGCCTTCTCCCCATACTCATAAAAAGCATGTCTTGATTTAATCAACATCTCCTCAGTAACAGCAGTAGAAAGGGTGTCGAAATCAGATTTTAAGAGAAGGTATTCTTTAAGTATTACGGATGAAGGACTACTTATATATTGATTTTCTAACTGCGAGATGCGATCTGTCAGACCCGCCATAGACCTCCTCAGTTTGTTCTTTTCAAATGACATATAAGATATAATTTGGCCTCTAATATAGGCTTTGAATGTTTCCCAAAATGTGCTGTGCGTTACATCTGGGGTAGCATTTACTCTAACAAAAAAGTCTATTTGGGAAGAAATAGTCTGGACAAAGTCCTCAATAGTTAGCAGTCGAACATTCAGCCTCCAAGGTGGGCGCTGCATGTACCTACATTCAAACCTCAGGCCTAAGGTAAGAGGCGCATGGTCTGAAATGACAATTGCATTGTAAGCACAATGTTGAACCAATGACAGGAGCTTGTTATCAATTAAAAAGTAATCAATGCGAGAGAAAGATTGATGAACATGAGAAAAGAAAGAATAGCCACGTGTAGATGGGTTTAGAAATCGCCAAATGTCTGTAACTGCATAATCATTAAGAAAAGAATTGATTATTTTTGCTGACTTTGAGAGGGCTGCTCCTCGTTGAGAAGTTCTGTCGAGTTGAGGATTTAAACAAAGATTGAGATCTCCCCCGATGATTAAATAACTTGAGTGCAAATTTGGTATAGCAGAAAAAAACTTAGTAAAAAATTTATCATCATCAAAGTTAGGTGCATAAATATTAGCCAATATCACCGGTGTGTTGAACAATAGCCCAGATACTATGATGTATCTGCCGTTGCGGTCAGCCAGCACATCTGAGGGGTTAAAAGAAATATCTTTATGAATAAGGATAGCAACTCCCCTTGCTCTACTAGAAAATAAGGAATGGAAAGATTGAGACACCCATCTTCTACGCAATTTAGCATGGTCAGAGATATTAAGATGGGTCTCCTGTAAAAAGACAATTTTAGCTTGTAAACCATCCAGGTGAGTTATCACTTTGTTAAGCTTAGAAGGACGGCCAAGACCTTTTACATTCCAGCTTACAAAATTAATGACTCTGTTTATAGATGTAAAGGTGAGAGAAAAATATTACAGATGTATACAGAGATATTGAAAATGTACAAAAAAAAGAAATTGATTGTGCAACCAATAAAATGTAGCCACAACATCTTGAAAAGGAGAGAGGAAAAAACAAACAAGCAAACAAACAAACCCACAAACCTATAACCCCCACCCACTTCAACACCTCCCTGAACCTGGTGCATGCAAATCCCCATATGATACAAGAAAACGCAGACGATGAACTTTCCGTCTAAGATACGCAAAAAACAAACAAAAAAAGAACTAAGCGTATCGTCAGGTGAGCCAACATAGATTAAATTTACAGACTACAACATAGGTGTTTACCTTAACAAAATAATTATAAGTATAATAATAATAATAATAACAGTAATAATATTGTTATTATTGTAATAATAATAATAATAATAATAATAACTCGCTTCAGACAAGCTACACACCATACAGGCCAAAAAAAGGTAATAATAATAAGAATAATAGCATTAATAACTAAATAAAGTAGCACACTTGTCGAGGCATACTTCGAAATTAAACAGTAATTTAAGTGAGTACTAATAAAAGTAATAAAAGAAAAGTAACGCGAGGCACTTTGTCAAAGCAAAGTGTGAATCCTTCTAGATCACTGCAGAGGAGAATACCTTGCAAACCTGCGAGGTGGACGATTGTCCTTGAAAGACAGCAAATAGAACGGAGTTCCCACCAAAAGTTACTAAGGCAAAACTGTAGTTCCGTTCGCGTCGACGGTCTTGGTGCTTTTTACATACTCCATCGCTTTATGAGGATCTGTAAAGAGCTGCTCTGAGTTACCTGGAAGTGTAATACGAAATCTGGCAGGATGACGAAATCCGAATCGAGCTCCTTGGACATTACGTAGGTGTTTGCGCACTTCACCAAAAGCCGCTCTCTTCTTTGCCTCGTTAGAGGTAAGATCGGGAAAAAGAAAGACAGATTTTCCCTTGTAGGTCAGCTTTCCATTTTGGCGCGCAGTTTGGAGAATCTGTTCACGAACGTGGAAGAAGTGAACTCTAATAATAAAGGGTCTGGGTGGCTGATCGGGCTTGGGCTTTGGTTGGAGTGACCTGTGGGCTCGGTCGAGAAGCGGCTTCTCTTCCAAGCCCAACAGATCGCGGAGTAAGTTTGAAACAAATTCTGTGGGGCGGTTGCCCTCTTCTCCTTCACTGATTCCGATCAGTCTGATGTTATTTCTCCTTGATCTGCTCTCCAGATCCTCGCACTTCAAAGACAAAGCGTTAACCTCGGTTTGAAGTTTGGCCACCGTCGTTTCAAGGCGCACAAGGGTATCACTCGCAACCGTCGCTGAATCCTCTACGGCTCGCAGCCGCTCATCTTGCGCGCTAAGCGATTGCTGTATTGAGGCAACAGCCGATGTAAACTCTTCTTTAACACCATTTATGTCTGTTTGTAGACCGCTGATCGCACACTCAATCTTGACACAAATGTCATTTTTTAAGGATTCAAGTGACTGCTTAAACATTTCGGCAGTGAGCGAGTCCCCCTCGTGACTACCTCTAGGGTCAGCCGAGCTAGCCGTGCTAGCCCGCGTCTCATAGCCACCTCGTTTGCTGCCAGGAGCTGCCATTTTACAAACGGTATCCACTAATTTTGCGCGAATATGTGTTCATAAATCACACTGTGGTCAGAAAATATATAAAATAAACATCCGAGTCTGTTTATTATTTACTTGAAATTTCACCTGCGAGGAGCTCACTAAAAACGCGTCCGCATCACGTTCGCGCTACAGCGCCCCCCGCAACATATATGTTCTGCGTACCGCAGTTCTGTGCAATGTGTAAACGTCCAAATGTTTAGTGTGGTTGCTTTTTGTTGTCCAACACATGTGTGAAGGAAACATAGCAAGTCCAGTCAGTTGAGTCCTATGTGGAGTTCTGGTTGAGAGCTTGTCACGGACTAACCGGAGATGAAGCAGAAGACTTAGCAGTTAGCCCTGTAGCGTGGATGGTAAACCCAAACGCGGAAGTAGCGCGAGTAGGCAGGATAACCACGCAAGTTATTCTTAGAACTCTCCCGAAGCGAGAGCAAGAGTTTACACAAATAAACCCGCGTTCTAAATACACACACCCAATCAGAAGCGATAACCCAAGAAAGTGAGTACTCACGTTTGGACGAGCGAGGCGCGGCGATAGCATGGGCATAACTCAATGACTGAGCAATGTGAGGCGTCATCTTGTTTCCTTTATGCTTCCTGAAACCCGACCGTATTACTTCCGGGTCCTAGTGCCGGTCGTGTTATGAGTGTGCATGACAGTACCCCCCCGTCCAGGACCGACTCTCGGCGGTCCTGGGGTGGAGGATACCCGACGACGGTAGTCCCGGATGAGTTCGGGGTCTAAGACGAACCGAGCCGGAATCCAAGATCTCTCCTCGGGACCGTAACCTTCCCAATCCACCAGGTACTGGAGCCCTCTGCCCGAGGACGTGAGTCAAGGATCCGGTGTAGGCGGGACCACCCTCAATCATGGGGGAGGAGGAGCAGGGTGGGTGGGTGGAACCATAGGTGAGGTGGTGAAGGGTTTGAGCTGGGAGGTGTGGAATACCGGATGGATCCGGAGCGCCGCAGGCAGCTGGAGCCGGTAGGTGACAGGGTTAATCCGGAGGTTGATGCGGTATGGTCCGATGAATCTGGGTGATAGTTTCCTTGACTCAGTCTGCAGGTGTAGGTTTTTTGTTGAGAGCCATACCTTATCACCTACTTGGTACATTCGTCCCGGTGGGTGTCGACGGCGATGTTGCAGGGTGTAGCGGCGATTGGCCTTTTGAATGGCGTGGTTTGCTTGTCTCCAAAGCCGTCGACACCGGCGAACCAACTGTTGGGCCGACGGCACTTCCACCTCCGGTTCCTGATGATCGAACATCGGAGGTTGGAAGCCGTAGCATACCTCAAATGGGCTTAGGTTGGTGGCAGAAGATAGGTGGAGGTTGTGTGACAGCTCAGCCCAAATGAGGTAGCGGGCCCAGGAGCACTGGCGATCAGCAATAAAGCATCTCAGGTAGCGCTCCAGTTGTTGGTTGGTTCGCTCCGTCTGACCGTTAGTCTGTGGGTGGTAACCGGAGGACAGACTGCAGGTGGAATTGATCAGACGGCAGAAGGCCTTCCAGAACCGGGACGTGAACTGGGGCCCCCTGTCCGAGACGATGTCCTTTGGGAACCCATGCAGGCGGACTACGTGCTCTAATATCAGCTCAGCGGTCCTTTTAGCTGACGGGAGTCCGGAGAGGGCCACCAGGTGAACAGCTTTGGAGAACCGGTCGACGATGGTGAGGATGGTGTCCTTTCCTTCCGAAACCGGCAGGCCCGTGATGAAGTCAACGGCAATGTGTGTCCAGGGTCGGCGGGGAACCGGGAGTGGTTGAAGTTCCCCGGGTGATGGTCTGTTGCTGTCCTTGGACCTGGCACACACTGGGCACGCCTGGACGAACTCATCTACGTCCTTCTTCATACTGGGCCACCAGAAAGCACGTTGTACAAACAGTAGGGTCCGCCGTCTCCCGGGGTGTCCTGAAAGGGGAGAGGAGTGTCCCCACTGAAGCACTTCGGCCCTGATGGCGTTGGGGACGTAGAGTCGGCCAGGCGGCACACCTGCTGGTGCGGTCTCCGTAGCTTGTGCCTGGCGAACCCTCGTCTCCAGGTCCCACCTGAGCGGTGCGAGGATCTTGGTGGCTGGTAGTACAGGCGCGGGGTCCGCCCGGGGGACGTCTTCCTCGTGTTGTCGGGAGAGGGCGTCGGCTTTGGTGTTCTTGGACCCCGGGCGGTATGACAGGTGGAAATTGTAATTTTCAAAGAATAGTGCCCATGGCGCCTGTCTGGGGTTCAGCTGTTTTAACGTGCGGATTGTAATGAGGTTTTGGTGGTCGGTCCAGACGATGAACGGCTCTCTGGCGCCCTGGAGCCAGTGTCGCCATTCCTCCAAGGCCCACTTTATGGCCAGCAGCTCGCGGTCCCCTACTCCGTATCGCTGCTGAGTGGCGTCAAATTTCTTGGAGAAAAAACTGCAGGGATGCAGTTTTTGGTCTGGACCTCGCTGGGAGAGAACAGCCCCGGCGCCCACATCCGAAGCGTCCACCTCCACGAATGGTTTATCAGCATCCGGGTGAAGGAGGATGGGAGCAGTGGTGAAGCGGCGACAGAGCTCATGGAAGGCGGAGACAGCAGTTGGGGTGAGATTGAAAAGGTGAGATGATGGGCGGGTCAGAGCGGTTAGTGGCGCTGCAACGGTACTGTAGTCCCGGATAAAGCGGCGATAAAAATTGGCAAACCCGAGAAATCTCTGGAGCTGTTTAAGAGTCTTGGGTAGGGGCCAATGACTCACAACTTCCAATTTCTGCGGGTCCATGGCCACACCCTGGGGCGAGATGACAAAACCCAGGAGCGTGGTGGAGCGCTCGTGGAAAGCGCACTTCTCCAACTTACAGTACAGCTGGTGGGCGAGCAATCTCTTTAGAACCGCTCTGACATGCTGGATGTGCTCGTTGAGTGTTCGGGAGTAGATGAGGATGTCGTCCAGGTAGACGAACACCCAACGGCCTAACATGTCTCTGAGAACGTCATTTATGAACTGTTGGAAAGCGGCAGGTGCGTTGCAGAGACCAAACGGGATGACCAGACTTTCGTAATGTCCTGTGGGGGTGATGAAGGCCGTCTTCCACTCATCGCCCTCTCTGATGCGCACCAAGTTGTAGGCGCTCCGGAGGTTCAACTTAGTGAAGATGGTGGCACCAGAGAGGGCGTCCAGGGCAGAGTTGGTAAGAGGCAATGGATGTCGGTTCTTTATGGTAATATTGTTGAGCCCCGATAATCGACACAGGGACGTAGACTACCATCGCGTTTCTTCACGAAAAAGAACCCCGCAGCGGCAGGTGAGGAGGAGGGCCGGATGGTACCATGGCGAAGTCCACTGGAAACATACTCCTCCATCGCCTGCGTCTCGGTGTTGGACAATGAATAGAGATGGCGGCGGGGTGGTGTCGCACCTGGCTGAAGATCGATCGCCAGGTCGTATGAGCGATGAGGTGGTAGATGAGTCGCACGTCTCTTACAAAAGACTTCAGCCAGGTCCCGGTAGTCTAGCGGGGTTTTATCTGTGTCGACATCGGGGGCCTCGGACTCCCTAGAGCACGTCCCAGCCTCGGCCCGTAGGCAAAGCTCAGTGCAGGTCGGCCCCCATTGGAGGATTCGGCTTTGGGTCCAGGATATGAGCGGGTCGTGCTGCAGCAGCCAAGGGTGTCCGAGGATGATAGGTGGTGAGGAGATAGTGGTGGTGTGAAACTGGATCTATTCTTGATGTTGGTTAATGATGAGGGTGATAGGTTGGGTTTGAAAGGATATGGGGCTGGAGGAGAGAGGCCGACCATCGACTGATGTAATGGTTACAGGCTGGGATAACGCCTCAATCTTTATCCCCAATTTTTGGCATAGGAAGAGTCAATGAAGTTACCTGCTGCCCCGGAGTCGACGAACGCGGTACTTCCGACCCGTTTGTGGCCAAACTGGAGATATACTTTAACCGTGAGACGGGAATCATTGGTCATGGTGGTGGAGAGGGACATGGGACCCGGTGAGTTCCTCCCATTTCTCACGGGGGCTGCGCGTTTCCCGGCCGCAGAGGACAGATGGCCCGATGATGTGCAGAAGATCCACAATACGCGCAGAGCCCCTCTCTGAATCGGCGTTCCCGTTCTGCAGCGGTCAAGGAGGCGCGCCCTAATTGCATGGGTTTCCCGACTCCTGTGTCAACCACGGCGGGAGGTGGAGTACCGACGGTCCTGGTGGGTGCTGCAGTGAATGGGGCGTGAACTTCTGGAACTGGTGAGCGGGAGAGGAATGGCGTGGTGTGTGGTAGTGCAGTCATGGTGGGTGGCAGGGTACGAGGAGCTGGCTTGGGGCGAACGAGCAGCCGTTGGTCGATCCGGAGGGCGAGTTGAATTAAACCCTCCAAGGTAGCTGGAAGCTCTCGTCCGGCGAGCTCGTCTTTTATCCGCGCAGCCAGTCCCTCGTAGTAGGCCGTCCGGAGTGCGGAGTCTCCCCGGTCGGTCTGTACGGCGAGAGTACGAAACTCCGCGGTGTAACGGCTCACGGACGACCCTCCCTGCTTTAGATGATATAACTTGGAGTCGGTCTCCACCTCAGCAGCTGGATGTTCAAAAGTGAGCTTGAGCTGGCGGGTGACCTCGGTGTAGGAGTGGGCGACATCTGAATCCGAACGAAGAACCGCCGTGGCCCACTCAGCTGCCTGCCCGGATAGCAACGAAACGAGAAGAGCAATGCGCAGTCGGTCTGTGGGGTATCTGGTGGAATTAAACTCAAACACAAGATCCAACGCAGTTAGAAAAACACTGCACTTCCCATCCGTGCCATTCCATTTATCCGGTAAAGATAAGAAAGCATCAGAAGGTGGAGAGGGAGTTGGCGGCGCAGCAGCCGCTGCGATGGGCGTGGCCACAGCCGGCTGAGCGGCCGCCCCGCGGAGGACCGCATTCTCCTGTCGCAGCTCCGCCACCTGTGGCGCAGCAAAGGCAGCGGCAGCCCTGGAGCTCCGATGCGGGCGATAAACCTCACCCGCAGACTGATCGATCAACAGCATGCGATTCCCACATAGCGGGGTGGCAAACTCCCGCTGGAGTTTTACTGCGGGAGCTCAGTCGACCTATCGCGGACTAACCGGAGATGAAGCAGAAGACTTAGCGGTTAGCCCTGTAGCGTGGATGGTAAACCCAAACGCGGAAGTAGCGCGAGTAGGCAGGATAACCACGCAAGTTATTCTTAGAACTCTCCCGAAGCGAGAGCAAGAGTTTACACAAATAAACCCGCGTTCTAAATATACACACCCAATCAGAAGCGATAACCCAAGAAAGTGAGTACTCACGTTTGGACGAGCGAGGCGTCGGCGATAGCATGGGCATAACTCAATGACTGAGCGATGTGATGCGTCATCTTGTTTCCTTTTATGCTTCCTGAAACCCGACCGTATTACTTCCGGGTCCTAGTGCCGGTCGTGTTATGAGTGTGCATGACAAAAATGTCCAAAGTCCAGTCTATTATATGTGAGTGTGTGTCGGGGTGCAGGAGAAACGAGTCGGCCTCACAGGTTTCAATGAATCAGTCCAGGAGCAGGACGATAGAACATGTAAAGGTGTCCCGATGGTAAATATTGTAATTCTAATTTTGGAAAATCTCCAGCAAGACAGAGTTCACAGTCCAATACAGCTCTGAGACAAAATGGTTTCCATTCAAGCACGCAGTAAACACCATGTAGCTTTGTCCTCCCCCCGACATCTTCCTGGGCTGCTTTTAAATGAGGTCAGGTGATGCCCCTGTGTCACTGGGTTACTTCTTGCAATTTGGAGGTGCAGTGTTGCGAGAGTATAATGCAGAACCGAAACACCAAACCTGTGTTTTTTTTTCCATACTTTACATCATATATTTGCGTCAAAGGTGTATAATAACCCTATCTCACCTATATGGTTTGACTTATATAGCTTTGAGACGCAGTGTTAGGCACCGCGAGTGACCACCGCCCGACATCATGCGACATTCTGCAGGGTCTGCGAGCTTCCGCAAGGACAACAAAAAATTTACATTTAATTATTCATGCAGAAACATTGGAAACGTAATCCCAAAACCAAATCTGCAAACCTCACAGTGAAACATGAAAAATCGTACTTACAGCCACCCTGCTGACTCTGCATAGGTAAGATAGGGGTGTAAGACTCACTTTGTTGAACTTACGAACAAATCTGACTTACAAATTTGCTCCTAGAACAGGACTTATTTGTAAGTCAGCAACTTACAATACTTTACTGCTTAACAATTCTCAACTTTTCACTAAAAAACTCTCTCACAGAGCCAGTTCTGTTTATAGAAGCATGTCCTGTCATTCCAGCCTCTTTGACTTGATTTACCCAAGATCTCAACACACTTCTCATTATTACCAACATCATTTGGTTCCCACTCAGACCAGAACCTGCAACACAGAAATATAATATTTATGCAATATGGTTCCGGAAATTTTCTAATACTGTTGTGCCTTAACCACTGAGCTACGGTTCACGGCCACCTGATCATGTCAGCTAAGGATTTTGTTTGTTGTTGTTGCTGTTGTTTCCTCTATCTTTTTGCACTATGTGAGCACGAAAGAAATGGTACTGAATAAGTACTCATAAGTACTGAATTTATTCTTATATCTTACCCAGTGCCGTTGATCAGTTCTGTACCATCCACCCATTCCCACACTCCATTTGTCTCTCTTTTACTCAGACCAATCCAAAACTGATTACTGCAAGCCAGATATTTAATGAATTCCTGTGATTGAGTATGAAAAGATTACAATTAAATTATCACTGACACACACACACACGCACACACATATACACCAGAGGTGGGTAGTAATGAGTTACATTTACTCCTTTACTGTACATTTACTTAAGTAACTTTTTGAAAAAAAAAAAAAAACTTCTATTAGTAGTTTTACTGCACCATACTTTTAACTTTTACTTAAGTACATTTGTGAAGAAAAAACGCTACACTTACTTCGCTACATTTAACTACACTTGACTTGTTACTTTTCTAACCATTTATTCTACACATAAACCAAGCATAACCTGAGGAAACATATCGTGGTAAGTTTAGCTGTTTCATTAAATGTTGCAATGTTGGCATATATAATTATTAAATACATATAATATACAGTATATATACTGTGTATGTATATACAGTATAATATCAATATAGTTTATATAATAAAAAATCAGACAAATACTTTTGTACTCTTACTTGAGTAATATTTTGGATGACTACTTTTTACTTCTACTTGAGTAATATTATTTTGAAGTACAGCTCTTACTTGAATACTTTTTTATGCTATTCTACCCACCTCTGACACACACACACACACACACACACACACACACACACACACACACACACACACACACACACACAAATATTGGTCACACACACCCATTCCTCTGTGCTGTTTATGATCACCAGGTCTGCTCCTCTCTCCCTGCAGTACATTCTGCTCTCATCCCAGTTCTTCTTATTAGTAGAGATGTAGTAAAAACTGTATTTAAAGAATTTCCATCCTAGTTTAGCTTGTGTATCTGGTCACATAGCAGGACACATAACATTTAAGGTGATTACTTACAGAACTTTTGTAATTGCACAGCACTGGGGTTTCATTTATTTATTTAGGCAATTTGAGTTTAAAAGTACTGTAACTGTAAATACAGGACAATTTACACAGTTAATGTCAGAACACTGAAAACAAAATACAATATGCATGTCTTTGGTTTTTAAATTGCCTTAATTGTTTTACTTTTTAGTTGCTGACAGAGTCTTTTAAATATTTTCTCACCTATAATAGCCAACTTGTTCTGAATGTTGTTGTAACTGGTTTGTAACTGGTCAACCTCTGTATTCAGATTTTGGTATCTGGTATGTAACTGGTTGGTTTCTACATTCAGGATGCTGTATTTGATCCAGATGGCGCCTGTGACAGCAGTCAGCAGAATACACAGCAGTACCACACACACTGCAATCCGAAATGTAAATCTCATTACGGTGTAACTAAAATTCTCTCTCTACAAAAATAAATATACATCTTACATACCTATGTGTGGAACTTCATGGGTCCTCTTTGTGTCCTCTTTCTCTATGTTGTAGCCTTTAAAATCCTCCGTGATTGCATAAAGTACCAGTGTCACATCCTCATTGTGATCTCTTTTTAGCTTCCTTCTGAATAAATTATACATTTCTAAAATAACCATTTAACTCAACTAAAACACAGAGAACACGACTGTAGAGCTACAGCTCTTTACTGAAGTGTGCCACTTTCTGTGAATTATGGGTTTGAACAAGTATCTTGCTGTCAGTAAAGGAAGTGGAAAAATGTGGCTTCATGCATTGACGTATGAAGATAAAAGATATGCAGTTCTCATGCTGATATTGATCTCATTGCAGGGTCTTAATAACCACTTTAAACATTTATGTAACATTAAAGTATCCTATATTAATAAAAGTATCAGTCAAGTAGTATATCACTGTCTCATGCTCTCCCCCTTAATTTATGAGGGCATTCTAGTCAAACCAGGACAAGATCTAAATAAAGAAACAATATGAAAGAGAAGATCGCATTTTTATTTCTGAATCACAAATAAGACAGGGTATTGGTGTCTTCATAAAAATGCATACATGTAAAACGTGCCAGTTGCAAAGATTTAATATTGTAAACTAAATCTAATACAGGTTCACAGGTTTTTAAAAAATAAACAAAGATATAGAAATGCCACAAAAAACAAACAAACAAATAAACAAACAAAAATACACAAAACGTGCTGACTTATAACATAATGAGCTATATCACAGTGCCATTTATTGCAGAGACCTCATTTAGTTAAAGTGGGTGTCAATTTAATGAAATAAAAAAAAAAAATCCTTACCCTTGGCATAAAAACATAAAGGACACACTGATTGTACATATTATTTGTACAGCTGGTCCATCTGCTCAGTACATTTATCCTGTTTAATCAGTAGGTTTCTGGTCATTTTGCTGTACATTTTTACTCACCTGGAAAAACATTTTTTTCACAGATCCACCCATTTATACTATCACATGAACTGTCTTTCCAGGCCTCGTATGAAAAATCCCAAATCCCAAAGTCTGTTTCATTACTTTCTAGTTCTTTTTGTGTATTTAGCTCCCCATTATGCATGTACCTGAAAGGCAGAGAATCTAAATTCATACTTAAATACAACATTTATAATCTGTGTTCACAGAAATCTAATATAACTTCATAACTCTGATTAATAAGAATAGAATTATGCTGGGCGGCATGGTGGTGTAGTGGTTAGCACTGTCGCCTTGCACCGCCAGGGTCCGGGTTCGATCCTCGGCCAGGCTTGATTCCTGTCTCTGTGTGCATGGAGTTTGCATGTTCTCCCCATGCTTGGTGGGTTTCCTCCCACAGTCCAAAGACATGTAGGTTAGGTTAATTGGCGTTCCCAAATTGTCTGTAGTGTGTGAATCAGTGAGTGTATGTGTGTGTGTGTCTGTGCCCTGCGATGGATTGGCACCCTGTCCAGGGTGTACCCTACCATGTGCCCCAAGTCTCCTGGGATAGGCTCCAGGCTCCTGTGACCCTGAATACAGGATTAAGCGGTATAGATGATGAGTGAGTGAGAATTATGCTGTATAGCATATTGTTCTCTTCTTTTTTATTTGGTCTATTATCTTAAGTCTATTTATGGTAATTTAGGCCCTCCCAAGGCCAATTGTAGACATGATTTTGTTACGGAAATCAGTGGCAGGGTTCCATTAACATCTGATGTGTGCTACGTGGTCCTATTATACCGAATTACTACATTTTAGCCCTTTACATAGCACAACTGTATTTTACTTTAATGCTTTTTAACACTTTTTCTTACTTGAATGCTGTGCTCTTGGAATGCTACTTGTCTAATCAAATTAGTGAACCAAAACTGCTTTATAACAGGCCATATACTGTAACATAATGTTAGCATGGTTTAATCTAGCTGCTACAGTGTCAAATGTACATTAAATATTAATAGATGTTGTGTACATTGTCTGGTACTACTCACTAATTCACACTAAAAGAGACAATATCACACAGTAAGATACATTAAAATAAAAATTCACTTAATTTATCTCTTACCCAGTGCCATTGGACAGTTTGGTTCCATCCACCCATTTCCACTTTTTGTCTGTGTCTCTGTTACTCAGACCAATCCAAGCCTGAGAGCTGCAACCCAGACAGCTTATAATGAACTCCTGTGATTGGGAGACAACATAAAAACATAACTTTGGTTTAAATAATACATGTTCACACACATACAGTACAAACACACACACGCACTTGTTCCTCTTTGCTGTTTATGATCACCAAGTCAGCGTCTCTCTCTCTGCAGTCCTGCCTGCTGTCTTCGAAGCTCTTCTCCTCGGTACAGATGTAATAGAGACTTGAGCTGAAGTATCTCCATCCCTGGTTAACATGTATATCTGATCACATAGAAGGACACATAACATTTTGAGTATTTGTATAGTAAATTTATGCAAAGGCAAATCACTGGGGTTGGACTTTTATGAATGAGGAATTAGAATTTATATTTAAATATATTTAATATTCATTTGGCAGCACAGTGGCTTCGTTGTTAGCACTGTCGCCTTGGACCTCCATGTTTGGCCTCTGTCTGCATGGAGTTTGTATGTTCTCCCCTGTGGGTTCCCACAGGTACTCCAGTTTTATGAGGATTAGGATGAGTGTGTGTGTGTATGTGTGTGTGTGTGTGTGTGTGTGCCCTGTGATGGATTGGCACCCTGTCCATGTTGTACCCTGCCTTGTGTACCCTGCTTTGTGCCCTAAGTCTCCTGGGAAAGGCTCAAAAAAGTTTAATTTTAAATGTGTGTGTACTTGCTTACCTATGTAAGTCAACATGTTGTAACTGGTCTGTAACTTGTCTTTTTCTGCAGTCAGTTTGTTTAATTTGGTCTGTAGGACACTGTTTTCTGTCTTCAGTTTGATCCATAGTACTGTAATGGCCACCAGCAGGAGAACACACAGCAGGACAAAACACACTCCACTCCGTCTGTAAGATCTGCCTGCTACAGTGCCGTGTGCTATGGGAGAATATAAACTGTATATATGTTTTCTTTAAGATCAGACACCCATGCCCAGAGTGACCAGACTGTGACCGAATAAGTCCAGGTTGTCATTCAACATCAGAAACATGCTTAAAGCAAGCAGCCTCAAAAAGTCACAGGCCTCCCCAGTGACTATGACTCACTGCTACTGCTTCCAAAAAGAGATCTCTCTTATGAGTCCACTTATATTGCTATGCTATTAAAGCTACTTTCTGCATTCTTAAACAAAGCTGGAGATTTCAAAACTATACTTTAATTAAATAACACCAAGTACAAAAGCAACTACATCATCAACAACAACAAGACTTGTACCACTATAAAATATAAATAAAAATGACAAAAAATCTTCTGATTAATTACTTTATAAGTTATATTTCAAAAATGCCATAAAAATATTTTGCCATTTTATATAGTATCTATATATGTGTTATCTAACATATATCCACTAATATCAATCTTACTACAATGTAACTCCCTGTTTTACTCCCTTCCTCTCACCTCATGTGTTTATTAAGCCTTTAAACTTTAAATCTTCCCTACCTGTATGTTGATTTTGTTGGTTACTCTGTATGTTGGTGTTCGCTATTTCTGTGTCGCAGCCTTCAAAATCATCTGTGACTGTATAGATGACCATCGTCTCATCTTCTTCATTGTTTCTCTTCAGGTTCTCCATGCAGAAAGGAAACATTCTAAAATCTAAAATAACTAAAACACAGAGAACATGAGTGTACAGCTGCACCTCTTTACTTGAACGTGTTGTATGTTATATGAGCTTAAATAAGTTTGTTTCTGTCAACTGAGGAAGTGGAAAGTTGTGGTTTTGTGTGATGAGATGTGAAGATAGCAGAGCTGCAGTTATCATGCTGATATTGATCTCTGACATGCTCTTAATAACCACTTAAAAATTAATATATGATGTTTACATGTTTACTTACACACTGCCATGCATCTGGACCTAACTATTTTTTATTGGGGTTTTGTTTGTGTGTGTACATACATACATACATACATGCATATTATTTAGCATTTAGAGGTGTGGTCCTGGTCAAGACAATCTCCTGAACTCCAAACTGAGTGTCAGAATGGGAAAGAAAGGTGATTTAAGCAATTTTGAGCGTGGCATGGTTGTTGGTGCCAGACGAGCCGGTCTGAGTATTTCACAATCTGCTCAGTTACTGACTGACCAACCATTTCTAGGGAGGCTACAATTTGCACGAGCTCACCAAAATTGGACATGGTGTAGGGGACCTTTTCTTGGCACACTTTAGGCCCCTTAATGCCAATTGGGCATCGTTTAAATGCCACGGACAACCTGAGCATTGTTTCTGTCCCTGTCCATCCCTTTATGACCACCATGTACCCATCCTCTGATGGCTACTTCCAGCAGGGTAATGCACCATGTCACAAAGCTCGAATCATTTCAAATTGGTTTCTTGAACATGACAATGAGTTCACTGTACTAAAATGGTCCCCACAGTCACCAGATCTCAACCCAATAGAGCATCTTTGGGATGTGGTGGAACGGGAGCTTTGTGTCATGGATGTGCATCCCACAAATCTCCATAAATTGTAAGGTGCTATCCTATCAATATGGGCCAACGTTTCTAAAGAATGCTTTCAGCACCTTGTTGAAGCAATGCCACTTAGAATTAAGGCAGTTCTGAAGGCGAAAGGGGGTCAAACACCGTATTAGTATGGTGTTCCTAATAATCCTTTAGGTGAGTGTATTGTCGCGGCGTGCGCCTGTGATGGGCGCATGCCCAAATCTATTATCGCCCCTCGCTCACTTCGTAGGCTCCCTAAGTAGGCGGCACCCCTTCTGCATATATGTATATATATATATATATATATATATATATATATATATATATTTTTTTTTTTTTTTTTTTTAACCTGCTTTTAAGTTTTATTCTAAATAGAATTAAGCTTCTCTATAGCCTTTTTGATGGCAAGGACCTCTTGCTTTATTCCAAAATGGAAGGATGTGAGAGTGCCTATGACATACACAGAAAGACCATCCGTCTTAGAGATAGCATAGGATTATTAATTGAGAAACTAAAAAGAAACAAAAGAAAACTGAAACACAAAACTAACAGAGCTTTTCCATCTCCTTGAAACTAAATGGGGCTCTGAAAACTAAACATAAACCCTTGCCCTCTCTGGATGAATCAACCCTTTCTGTAAGGTCTATTTGTAACAACGCGGGTCATGCGAGGGGCAGAGCCATGCTAAACTGTTCAGAATGGGCAGATCTTCAAGCTGTTACCACGCGGAATTCTGAACAGGCAAAAGCACGGCCATTTATACACACGGTTGCTAAGCAATGCCGCCATCAGGCAATCAGGTTGACGCACTTAGGGCTACTTTCCATCATCCGCACCATCCGAGCAGTGTAGTGTCGCCCCTCCTTTCTATTCATCAAGAGGGGCGATCAGTAGCTGTCTACACGGTCGAGTTTCGTATCCGGGCTGCCAGTTCGGGGTGGAATGACGCAGCCCTGATAGCTGCATATACACACAGGCTCTCAGAGCGGCTAAAGGAGCTAGCCTTAGGTGATCCTCCACAGGATTTGGAGGAGTTTTATAGGCTAGCCATCCGGGTGGATAACCGCCTACATGAGCGTCAGGCCAGACGTTCCGGCAGTTCCAGGGTAGGAACATCTCCTCCACCTCACAAAAGCCGCTCCACGCGCCTAGCCGGCTATAGGTGCGAAGTCTCACCACTGCCCATGTAGACAGAGTCTGAGGCTTCAGATCCCATCCCTGATTTTGAGCCTGAAGATCTAGTGCTGGAAAACAGGGGAGAGCCCATGCAGATAGGCATCGCCATGCTTGCCTCTCAGCATAGCAGCCCATGGGGCTCCCAGAAGGCAAGCGATGTCTGAGTCAAAGTACGCCACAGACAGGGTCACCCAAGGAGGGGCGAGTCAGGTGTGACCCAAAAGTCAGGACCCTGTCATGCAGGGCTCTTCCTTCCAGCCACGCTCTCAGGGCGCGGCATCTGGAGAGCCCGAACAGAGGTGCTCATAGGTATAGACATATTGCATAGACTGGCCGACCTGTTCCATCTCGAACTGGGGATGTCAGTGGACCCTAAACTGCCTTAGGGGCACCCAAACCCCAGTTCCAGCGCCTCCTGCCCCAGTACCCCTTTCTATTGCCCCTCAGGACTACTGGGATGTCAAACCCCGTCGAAGGCCCGTACCCACCCGTGCTACACAACGCACCTAAATCCCCCCCCCCCACCCCCCCAATACACCCACCCAGGGTGACCGAGCGGCGGACCGCCATGGTCGGTGTGAAGAGTCTGGGTGATTGAGCGCTCTGCGCTCGGCGTACACTGGACCCTGAACCCATTAAAAAGTTTAGTAGAGGAGAGTTGCCTTGACTCGCGTAACAACGCGGGTCGCGCAGGGGGCAGAGTCGTGCTTAAACTGTTCAGAACGAGCAGATCCACAAGCTGTTACCACACAGACTTCTGAACAGGCAAAAGCACGGCCATTTATACAAACGGTTGCTAGGCAATGCCGCCGTCAGGCAATCAGCCTGAACAAGCCGCACCTGATGGCGTGTTTATTTAAGGGTCCTGATTCCGGCACACTTTGTGCGATCATTTAAGTAGCACCGGTGAAGGTATCAGGGCCAAAGAAAAGAACGAAAGGAAAGGAAAGAAAGAAAGAAAGAAAGAAAGAAAGAAAGAAAGAAAGAAAGAAAATAAAAGACAGACAGACAGAGAGACAGCTGTTTAGAGACAGAGGCAAAGCCCCTGTCTGTTTAAGACGCCGGCGAGAGCGAGTAAGAGAGAGATAGAGAGAGCGGCACGCAGCTGTACAGTGTGCGCGTTCAGCATACTGTATTAGTTCACGAAGCACAAACTCTCTCTTTCTCCTATAGGTCCTCTGTAAGGGCGAATGCCCAAGAGGATAAGTTTTGTTTTTATTTTCCAGAGCCCCATCTGTTCTCGCGTAGACGGCAGAGCACTATTTATTTTGTGTTTTCACTTTTCATTTATTTTCCTTTTAAGTATCTTAATTAGTAATCCCACGCTATCTCCAAACGGGAAGGTCTTCCCGTGTGTATCACAAGCACTCTCACTAACTCCTATTTCATTGACCCACTCTAACGCCCAGCATAAGGGCTCTTATCATTAAAAACATTGCATGGTGCGGCTCTGCATACCGCACCATGTAACACTTATTTATGTGCTTTTTAAACTTTAAAGATGCAACCGCACATCTAGATAATTGTAAATAAAAATATGTGTTAGACATATAGTGGATGTTGAACAGAATCAACTCTTCACAGATAGTCCCCTACTTACGAATAAGTTCCATAACAGGAGTACACTTGTAAGTCAGATTTGTTCATATGTCCGAAAGTGAGTCTTATACTCATTTGACATGAATATATAATATATGCCAATCTACTTAAATAAATCTGCCCCCTTCCCAAGACTGTCACCATGTGGCTAAAAATCATAACCATGCCTAAGGAAATGAATCGCGCATAAAGTTCTGTGTTGTCTTTGCGTCTTTAAATCATGAAGGGAATCATTTTGTCCCTAGTGAATTTCTTAACTAAAACTAAAACTAATTAC